>CM020512.1:7268404-7385904 GCA_009823395.1 Thamnaconus septentrionalis
AACCATCCGGGGGGCCTTTGGTCAAAGCCTGCAACAGCTTGAGACACAGCAGGTGCCAAGGCCCATTTGACTGTGTCACATGACCAGTGCAGCAGCCTCGAGCCCGCTGGCGCTGGCATCATGATAAAGTGGCAGCTAACACCTACTCGGCGTTCCCAGCTTCTTTAAGCGGCCAAAAAGAGCCAAAAGAAGATCGCTGTCCACTCCGAGCCTCCCTGGTGTTAATCCCCCTGCAGCTCCTTTGTTTCTCCAAATTCATGTGTTGTCTTTGTGGTCCAGTTAGCGCCCTCTTGCATTTGCTGTTCTCTTTGCAGATGGCCAAGGCCGGCTTTGTCCACTGCCCCAGCGAGAATGAGCCCGACGTCGCCTGCTGCTTCTTCTGTCTGCTGGAGTTGGAGGGCTGGGAGCCGGACGATGATCCCTGGTAAGAGGAGTCATCCGGCGTTCTCATCCCACCTGCTGGGAGCTACGCTCTTGTGAGAGTTAGTTACCGTGTTAAAGGATAAGAAGTTTCAAATCTGTATCTTCATCTCATTTTATGTAGATCCTATTTATGCAACGTGTTTTATTTATTCTTAAATAATGTGTAATTTGAGATCTAAGGATGAGTTTTTGTTCAACCAAATGCTGAGATTTAGAATAAATGAGTCATTTGCATAGATTTAAAAGTTGCAAGACTATTTACTGTGTGAATATGCAACGACACATTCTAATTTAGGTACAGCAACAACTCATTGCCCTCTTTTTTTTATTTTATTTAACTTACTTGCCTCAGATCTCAGGGCTTTGTAGGGCTGACAGTTTGCAATGTCCAAGATGTTCAAAAATAATAGTAGTCATTAAATTCCTCCAGTAAATGCCTGGATGGCCTCATATTCAGCCTGTCAGAGAACTTTGGAGTCTTTACTGGTTCCACTTCCAAGAAGTCTTGAGGATCCACAAGTTAAAATAATTACCCCCTCATGACATCAATGAGGGAGTCATGGGGGGAGTGGTGTACTGTACTGTCTATTTCAGTTTTGGGGCTTTATGGTTGAATGTATTTGACAATTAACTGTGAGACTGCTCTCCTGGAGTCAAACATCAGAGTGTAGTATGAGAAACTGCCAATTCTTAATATTCATGATAAAGGGATGTTTTCCTTTTCCAGTGGACGGTTTTCCAGCTGATTTTTCCCTCAGGAATATGCATGACATTCCTGTGTGAGCCACAGTGAGATGCTGTTTTGTCTGCACAGGTCTGAGCACATCAAACGTTTCCCCGGCTGTGGATTTTTAACCATGAAGAAAGACTTCACCGAGCTCACTGTGGCTGAGCTGTACAACATGGAGAAGGAGAGGCTGAAAATCTTCTATGTAAGGACCGAGTGCACTGAACTGTTGATTGTTTATTCACACCTGCGGCTCTTCTACTTCTCTCTAATGCGTTAATATTGTTTTTCTCTCCATAGAAAATGGTTTGTCATAAGAAGATGGAATCATTGCAGAAGGAAATAGACCACACATTGCAATGCCTTCAGTCCATGTGACTCCTAAGTGTCACAATCCTCATTCCTGACATCAGCAGCGGATTTGTTTTTATGAACTAAACACCTTTTAAAATTATATAAATAAACGTTTTCTATATATATTATTTGTAGTATATTTCGTCACCACAAGGTTGTGCTTTTACCCCAAAATGACATCCTCTCTTCCCCCCACCCCCCACCACTGTGTCACGGGCTGGTTTTATGGCTCTCCAACTCCAAACCGTCACAAAGGGGATTCCATCCAAATGAAAGGGCACATTGAGCAGGATTACTTTGTGGGCTATATTCCTCCTCTTTTCAACCAAAATACTTACCATTTTCCTGAACGTGCCACCATCCCTGCCACCCCCTTTTCAAACCTTGACCCTGGACAGATGGCCTGAAGCCCCTCCCTCCCAATACCAACTGTTGCCCCACTAACATCTGTTACATATAGGCGGACAGTGTGCGCGGAGAGGGCTCCCCAGGACACTTGCCTCAAACTTTGTGAGGAGCCGCTGAGGTTCTGGGGAGAGTTGCTGCAGAAGGGACAATGGACATTGTGGAAAAGGTGCTCATGCAGTAAACACTCCGACCTCCAGCTCCGTGCCACTCATCACGCTCCAATGCTCTAATTTATCAGGGGCTGGGGGGGCTGTTTGTTGGGTGTTTTTTTGTGAAGAAAACACGTTTTGTCTGAAGCGCCAGAGAGCTGTAGATATTTGTGCGGCTCTGTGTCCCCAGTGAAGTCCTGGATTAAATGATATGCCGTCTCCAACCTTCAACTATTCTGGATTAATGTCTAATGTAACACTCTGGCCACTGAGCCCAGATCAGCTGCTTAATTCCGCTTTATCCGCTTGCCGCAGAGCAAATTGAAGAGGGAATATTTTTAGTGCAAAAAGTGAAACGTCCCATGGGTGATGTAACGTTTCCAATGACAACAAACGCCTCCTTCTCCATCTAGTTTCATTGCCCTTGTCTGGGCGCTTCTGCCGGAGTGTCACTTGCAAGTATCCAAGCTGCAGAGGAACCACCTCCTAATGTGCCAAATGAAACAGTTTACTGTAAAAAATCAGTAATTGCCATGGCATAGGCATTAGCATTGGCACAATAATGAGCCTTTTTACAGTAATTGTCTCTAATCGTGGCATAAATCCACTTATAAATGCCCCAGAAAATGAACAAAGAGCGACAGCATGACGTGACCTTTGTCTGTCAGTCGCACAGATGTGATAGATGAGCTTATAATGGTGGGAATCTGTTTATTTCATTGGATCATAATGTGAGATGGAGTCAGAATGGGGGTGAGGGTGGGGGGGCAGCTCGGCGGCATCGTGTTTTCACTCCGCCACCTCCTGCCCATTTACTGATTGAGGAGTTGCCGCTTTGACTTTAAACTAATCGAAATGTGTTTAAAATAAGCCATTTAACTAAGAGAATAAAGGGAGAGGAATCGCCATGACACTGATCCTGTGAATGGACTGTGACAAAGGGACATGCCAGTGGCCCACTAGGGCTCCCTTATTAATGAGTTCCTGCAAAATAAACTGTAAACAGCGGAACAGATGGAAAAAAAACGGACAGATGTTACCAACAGAAAGTTTTACAACCTGAGCTCTTCAC
The DNA here is from genome assembly GCA_009823395.1 of Thamnaconus septentrionalis. Classification (NCBI taxonomy): domain Eukaryota; kingdom Metazoa; phylum Chordata; class Actinopteri; order Tetraodontiformes; family Monacanthidae; genus Thamnaconus; species Thamnaconus septentrionalis. Next base: position 7,271,538 of record CM020512.1, read on the forward strand.
CGTCACGCCCCATCTGTTGCTCCAAGCCGGGCTCCTCCTCCTCCAGTGCTGCGGCGCCTCGTCACCGCTCCTCGCCAGCATCCCTCGCAAATTGCCTCAATTGTCTCCCGCTATGCTTCATACATTGCAACCCCCCACGCAACCCCACCTGCCCGTCTGTCTGCCCCTGGTGAGAGACTTCAGAGTCCAGGACCTTCAAAGACTGACTGAGAGTCTGAAGTGCATTTTAACTCAGAAATTTTCTTTTTTTTTTTTTTTTACCTCTTTAAAAGCCCCATCTTAAAACTGTTTTCAGAACTTTTCTTTTTCTTTTTTTTTTTAAATTCCATTCTCCAGTGGAGCAGCCCAAAACTAATAATCATCCAAACTAAAATTCAAATAGAAACCTGGCAAACAAATTAGCTCTCTGTTTACAGCCTCCTGCTTCCTGCAAGCTGTGTTTTACCTCCCACAGGTTTTTTTTAAGCGGTCTCTGAATCCAGAATTGACACCTGCCTGGAGTTGCCGCTCGCCTGGCTGATGAGTGTCAGTGACCCTTTGTGACATCACAAATGAACGGAAAAGACAACGAGTAAAGCACGAACTGCCTTCACTTCTGGGGGATTTTGCTGGCGGGCTGGAGACAGAAAACTGTTGTCGTGAAATGTTGGCCAAGTCAATTGTTGCGCGGAGCCGAAATCTAAATATCTACACATACTGGTGGTAAAGTGGATTTTGAATCGTCTCTAAGACCTTCTTAAAGATATATTAAGGAGAACCGCTTGATTGGAGTGATTTGCATGTTTGGGGGCCAGCTGAGCCAGAGGCCCATTAGCTGCACAGTAATTCTAAACCGAAGCCACGGGAATAATGTCTGCGCCCCGCTGCATTTAGCGACGGCAGCAGGGCCAAAAGGGACACTGCACACTGAACTCTCGTCTGCATTATAATTAGAATAAATCTAACACCTCCTTTTCACTGGGTTCGCTCCCTCCTCCACCTCTAATGTTCTCCCACGTTCCTGGGAGCAGGCCAGGCTGGCTGCTTCCTCCCCATGGCCCTCCTACCTTGGCTTGTTTTTTTTTTTTTTGTGCCTCCTTCCAAAAGGGACCTCCATCTGTCCCTCTGCTCAGTCCCATTGTCGTGCGGCAAAGCCCGGCAACTTCCACAATGCAGTGGGCGTGCAGTGGAGAGGGGGGGGCAGGGTAAACACGGCCGAATCCAGATCCCATTAGAAGCTCTTTAACTCCTACACCCCAATACTCTCAGAGAACTCTGGGAGGAGAGGGCCCACCCCCTCGTCCTCGCGCACACAACGTCACCACTTACATCCACTCCAGTGGGTAATGAGAGTGTGGAGGCTCTCCCCCTTCCTCCTTTTTCCTCTCACTCCCCTTTCTTTAGATCTCCTTCTCCTTGTTCTGTTGCCCTGGGAGGACAGAAAATAAGCTTGTGAAAAACTCAACGTAAACTAAATTAATTTTGAATGCGTTTGGCGTTGGCATCACCTTTGAAGAACCCTTTAAGTTGCCACGACCACCATTATATACGCTTCCACATCTTTATTTCTCATGCTGGGTTCCAGCGGAGCAGGCTCACACACAGACGTGCCGTACAAATTGCATGAAAACAGGATTTTTGGCCCTCCGTTTACAACCTCCTACAAAAAAAACAACTTTTGGTTTTATCTGCCTGCCAAAGAAGATGTTTTGTTGGACACTCCTTATGTTTCTAAGAGGATAAAAAAAACAAAAAAAACAGGGCGGGCAGAAGTCAGACCCAGAGGGAAGAAGTAGCACTCGGTCGGTGGTGCAGCCACACACATATTAGAATCACTTTAACTGCCCCACTTTTGGCAATACAAGTGTCTGATTTTCAGAAGTGAGTGTTTCAGCACGTGCTTTCTGAACGGTGGAGCAAGGCAAAAGAATAAAGGATGGACTTTTGGATGGATGGGCTTTTCTGTTGAGTTATACTGACAGGCTAGAGACACACTTTATTGTTGCTGGAATAAGTTTTGCCCTAATGTGGGACCTTTTGATGGATGTTGATACGGTGTAACAACCTTTTGATATTAATTCAGTGTTGGAATCCCTTTTCTTTAGGTGTCTCGCTAAGCATTTAATTCATAATTTACTCTGATGCGGTGTGAAAAGGTTTATTCATTTCTATTGCTTCCACCATGTTGACCATGACCACCCCGATCATCATTTGCATTCCTCCCTCCTCTGGCCCTGACGTCTTCTCCGTCTCTCATTGTGCTCCTCTGTCTTTTCTTACATCTCTTTCTCCATCCGTCTTCAGCCTCTTTCTTCTACCAGCTGCTCCACTAAGTCTGGGGCATCTCTTTCAGGGTGCTCCACCTCTCAACCTGGGCAACTCGCGTCCTCATGTTCCCCTCGGAGGCCCGCGTGTGCGTGTTTGTGTGTGTGTGTCCGTGCACACTGCGGCTCAGGAGGAGGGAGGATCACTGTGTTCGGCCCAGCTTAAAGGCAGAGGGATTACTGGCGCACAGACACTGATTAAAGCCTTCCAGCCTCCTATGGCACCATTAATACAATCTTAATCACAATGCTTTATCCCTCTATCTAGCTCCTATGGATCAGGACCTTTTCATTTTAGCGGGAGCCACACTCTTGTTTGGCCAGTGGATTAAGTGTGCTGCACACAGAAAATAGAATGTACGCACACGAGAGCGCGGAGGAGGAGCAGGGGGAGGAGGAGGAGGAGGAGGAGGAGAGGGAAAGCTGACTGTTCGTTCACACTTTGGCTTTTGTTCTCTTTTATTAATTTTCATCAGCAAATAAATTAACTTGAGGGATTGTGTTTCCCCAGCAGAATGAGGTTCTGTCATGTTGCCGGCATCTGTTGCATCGTCATCAGTCGCTTGGGGCCGAGTCAACTTAGACAAGCTGATGTGGCCTCTTCAAGGTCCCAAATGATGCAAAATCCACTTTACCAAGTTGAACAAACATCTTTGGCTCCATCCTGTCAGTGATCTCCTCGGAATCGGCCGCAGGGGTTGAAGTGTGTCTCTTACTCCTGTTGCTTGCACTACCTTTTTTTTTACGCAAACATTTAAACCCATAGCCCTATAAGCCCTATAAACCAGGCCGTTGTGACATCACAAAGGGCAACCAAAGCCTTGCCGATACCTCCCCTAAGTTAGTGGCAACAGCCCAAACACAAGCAAACTTTCATTTCTCATTGACTTTATTTTTTACATTGAGTTTTCTGTATGACCATCTGTCTGTATAAACATACATGATTAAAAAAAAGACTGAAACAGAACCTGTTTTATCTTCTCCTTTGGAACTTTATTGAAGTAGCTTCCCGCCAGAGTTCATCAGAGTCCAGAGACGTTGCTGCATCTTTATATTTCTGTGTAATCTTGTATCCAGCCACAATTTGTGTGGATTAATTCTCATATCCACCCACTCATGTAGTTGGACTCTGGAGGATAATCCACATTGCCTGCCCTGCCCCGCCGCTCCCCTGCTCCACAATGATTTTCTTTTTTTTTCATTTGTGGTGACAAAACAGCAGAGACAAAAAAGAGGGTGCGCGCCAAGCTAGCCAGCCCCGCCAGTACTTTCTCACAGGCCAAATGTTTCGCCTGCGTGTGAAGCAATGCGTCAGCCCTTTGCCAGGTCTGACACGCAGGAGCACGTAGGACAAGCTGGTGAATGTGCCGAGAGGAACCTCGGTCACCTCTCCTGCCCTCCCCTGCTCTCTCTCGCTCTCCCTCCCCCCCTAAAAAACAAACTAACTCCCCTTTCCATTGCATGCGTCTCTCTCTATCTCATACCCTCACTCTCTTGCCTCACTCCCTCTCTTCCCCAAAATTGGCCCAGCTGCCCATCAGCCCTCCCGCAGCTCCCCCAGCTGTCTGCCCTCCCCAAACGAGAAGCCCCAAAACAATACGGGTCACAGGTCAAGAGAAAGAACAGGCTGCGTTCACAATGGACCAGTGGCGCCCAGCGAGACAATCGCTCCCTTTTTCCCCTCCGCTCTTTCTGAGGAGTTGCCGGGACTGGAAAAGACAAACCTTTTTGGAGAGGTGACTGAGGGCTGTGTGTGTGTGTGTGTGTGTGTGTGTGTATGGGGCGGGGGCGTAGGGATGGGATGGGATGGGACAGGGTGGGGGCGGCTGAGCCCTCTGAGGCACCTTCCTCTTCACACAATTGCCTGAAGGGCCGCAGAGGATAAACACTCGAACACACCAGCGCTTGCTCTCACCTCGCTATCTTTTCACCCGGCCACCCCGCTCTTTGTCCCCCTCAAGAGCCATCATGGCCCTTAACGGGATCATTAAAGTCAAAAACTGAAACTTTTGTCACAAGTAGAGTGATATAAGTGTTAGCAACCTCGTCATTTGCGACCCGTCTGAAACTAGGGTTTGGAATGCCGCTTATTTAATTGGTTCTGTAAGTTAGTGGGGAAACCTGATTTTGAATCTTTTTTTTTTGCGTGAAATGGCCGGCGTGTAAAAGGGATTTGTCCAATGGTAAAAAGAAAAAAAATGGTAAGGAAAATCCACATGCAAGTAGTGGTACGTAGTAGTATAAGTTGCTAAATCCTAACTTCTTCTTTTTTTTTTTTTTTAACTGTAATTGACACATTTCTGGTAAATTAATCTACATCATGTGTTGCATTTCCATTCCTCTGTTGTCGTTTTTTGCTGGCCCTGTTTTGTTTTTTTTTTTGGGGGTTCAAAAAAGGGAAATTAAGAACAACCTCTTGCGGTGTTTTGGCATGAGCCGCATGGGAAAATGGGACATGTGGGAGAGAAAGTGAACAGCAGAGACTCAGAAAGGCCTCTGTGACACGTTCACCTGTTCCACTGAGCTGTTTTCCCAGGGTCCACAACAGCCTCCTGCCTGACCTGACACACACCCCAGAGCAAGCCTCTGAAAGGCATCACGCACGCACACACACACACACACACACACACACACACACACTCACACACACCCACACACCTGCTCAGCTATTACAGCAAAGGAGTAATTTTCTTTTTTTTTTCCCATCAGTTTGGTCTGAGATAGCTTCACTGGCTTTGATGTGGGCTTGTGGGCTGAGCACTGTAACATTTCATTTCTTCCAGGCTTTACATCTTTTTGTAAAGTTAAGCGTGAGCCCTAAATAACTGATACCCGCAGTGAGCCATCCCACTTCTCTGAAACCTCACAATCAATAAAAGCAAATGCAGCATAAACAAAAGTCATGCCTGAAGGAAACACCGCGTGACGTGTACCGGCAACTCAAGAAGAGATGTGGAGAACATAAGTAGTATGGAAATATCTTATAATATAAGAATATTTATTAAGTGCGAAACAGCAAAATATTTACAACAGTACGGCATGACACAAACTTGTGACACCAAGTGAACAAGTACCTGAAGGACCTCAAATAAATAATTTAAATACAGTACAGCTGCACAGCCGGAGACTGACAACGACGAAAGAAGACAGTGAAACAAAAAAAGTGTGCTGAACGAAAAGAAAATGTATATAAAAAAAAGGACAAGACAAAAATGCCAAAAAATAAATATTAAATACAGTTATAAATAAATGCATTGCTTTTGGATGGTGGTTGTAGGCCTCAGTGCACATTGACATTTTAGTTTGGATGACTTTTGATCAATTTCATGACACAAGTAAAGAATTTTTTTTAAAATACATATAGAAATGTCAGGATACTGAAATCTCAATCCTGATTGAATGCAAAATTTGGTCAAATGTTTTCAGTTTCTCTATTTGGGGGCAACTTCATCTTGAAAAGCAATATCATAATACCCACATTTAATCATGACAGAAAGCATAATAAATTAAAAGAAAATTCAAAGAAAGCAAAAAAGTTATGGGTGCATGTTTGAATCAGGTAGACTGAGTTGAGGTGTAAGGTCTCTGTGAGCGTTCAGGGCTCTCCCGGCGTTCTACACAACATAAATTCATGCCGCTTCCTCTGTATGTCGCCGGTACCGTGGCCAAAAAGTTCTTTGTCTTTGTACAGCAGTTTGTTCAAGGGGTTGGTCGCCCTTTTTTTTAGATGGAGCCCATCTGAGAGGCGATGAGGTGGGAGGGCGCGAAGGAGTCAAACGCCACCTCCAGGGGCAGCTCGTAGCGCGAGGCATGGAAGAGCGGGTGGCTTTGAGGCGCCCCCGCCAGGCCGCCGCCTGGCCACCGAGGCGGGGTAGTGATGGGACGAGAGGTAGTGGTGGGCGTGGTGGTGGGACGTGAAGCTCCTGCTGTCCGACTCGTGGGGGGACGGCTCCTGCTTGAGGGTGAAGTTGCCGCTGATACTCAGCGGCGGGGTGAGCGGCCCGTCGTACGGCGGGGTGCCGCTGCTGCACTCGTTAGGGGAGGGGTTGTCGTACGTCGGCCCCTTGAAGCCCTTCATGTGGAGGAGGTGGGAGGCCTCCAGGGAGCCGTAAGGCGGGCTGGGCAGGCCCGGGGACGGGTAGCTGAGGGGGTGGCCACCTTGGGCCCCGACGCCGCCCATCCCCGCCGCCCCACACTTGTCCTCCTGCTTGCTCAGCATCACGGGGTTGGCGCCCAGCTGGAGGCAGCCGGCCACCAGGTTGCTGGTGGGCTGGGACAGACCTTTGCACAGCATCTCCATGAAGCCGTGGCTCTCGGGCGACTGGCCGCTCTCCAGCACCTCCGACAGGGCCCAGATGTAGTTGCGCGCCAGCCGCAGGGTCTCGATCTTGGACAGCTTCTGCGTCTTGGAGTAGCAGGGCATCACCCTGCGCAGGTTGTCCAGGGCGTCGTTCAGGCCGTGCATGCGCGAGCGCTCTCTGGCGTTGGCCTTGACCCGCCGGACGCGGAAGCGCTCCTGTCTCGCTTTGGTCATCTTCTTCTTCTTGGGGCCCCGCCGCTTGGGAGCGTTTTCTCCGTTCAGACCCGCGTCCTCCTCCTCGTCCTCCTCCTCCTCTTCCTCCATGTCCTCGCTGCCCATCTCCGTGCAGGAGAGCATTCGGCCGCCCGCCGTCAGGCCGTGATGCCCCTCCATCTCCGGACTCTCCTCTCCGTCCTGGGAGCTGACGTCCTCCTCCTCCTCCAGCCAGCCGAGGGAGCTCACCAGCTCGCTCACGCTGCTCTTTCCAAACGGTTTGGTCATCATTGTGAATCTAGGGGGAAAACAGAGCAGGCGTGTTACAGGTTTTCAGTGTCAACTGGCTTCTCTGTAGGTGCGAGCACGTCAGATGGCTGCAGAGAGAACGCTCTTGTTTCAGCACCGCATTGTGGACAGCTCACTTTTTCTAATGCAAAAACTGACATCAGCTGGTAACTGAAACTAAATTTGCAGCACAGCGATGGTGTACCGTTGCTTTTTAATTGAGGGCGGGGAGCGTGTTTTAGAATGAGGGGAGCCTCATTGGTCCCCTGCTGTCGTGCTATTGTCGCTGCAGGGACGCTGTCAATCTGGGACACGACAGGATTTACTCCGCAAATAAAGCTTAAAGATTAAATGTCCATGCATACAAAACAACACACATTTCGGGGAAGCCGCGCGCGCACCGCTGCAGACACGTCATTTCTTGGATTTATCTCCAACTTCTGTGCGACACGTTTTGCAGTGTTGGTGTTTCAACCTTGCAAGATGCAGTGCGAAAACTGTAAAGCGGGAAAAATTATTTTTAAAACGAGAATAATAATCATAATCATAATAGGAATGCCATCCCTGAAAAGCCTCTAAGATGAATTTTCTATTGTTTTGAGGGGGAAACTGTCCCAGTTAATAATTGTGCAGTAATGCGTAAAAGTAGGACAGTTTAATGTTGTGTATAAATTCTGAAATCTTGACGCGCGCCTGTCTGCGTGTCAAGTGGGCGACGGTACAGAACAAAATAATCGTTTTTTGCTTATATAATTTAAGGTCACTCAAAGATTTTCTTTTTCTCTGTACTTAGCAAAGAAATAGTGCACGAATTTTCAACTACGAGGTAGTTCAGAAACGGGCTCGCTGACGAACGTTTTTTTTTTTTTTTTTTCAAATAATCAAAAACGCAACTCTGTAAACTCACCTGTTTTGGTTCAAAATAACAGTGCAAGAATATTCTGTCTAATGCAGCAACAAAAAAAAAAAAGCAGTTGAGCGAGTTTAGTCCAGATTCTCAGGTTTCCCCTGGTCGTGTGTCCCCAAAGTGTTCTGCGACCCTCAGTAAGCCATGAGCGCGCGTGGAACTTTCATCTCCAACTGGCACAGCCGGGCGGCTTTTTTTGCCTTTAGTTCGGCGAAAAGCCCCTCCCTCGCTCGCCCCACCCACTGTATACAAACGCGCGTGGCGGGCTCGTGGCCAGGGGGTTTTGGCCTCGGCGAATGAGTGATGGACAGCCAGAGCGCGCGGCCGTGCGCACGCGTAAGGGGGCTACAGAGGAGGGGGCTGACATGCTTACTTGAAAAGCGTGATGGATCAGTGAAGGACTTTGTTGTCCTGGTGCCTCTGGACCCCAAACCCCGAGACAGCAGCCGTATCTTGCATGGACAGTTTTACTCTGCACATTTAAATGCAGCCTTTCATCATTATCGTTAGTCGTTGCGTAATCTTAAACCCTAGCTAACATAATTGTCCCTTGGCATTATTTTCATTGCGACTTCCCCTGCCATTTTATCCATTTGTTAATAATTGTTACATATATTTTCTATGAACTATTAAAGTCGGAAGTTTTCCAAACAACATTCAATATCGGCTCAATGTAGATGTTTTGTTACCTATTTATGACCTGGGAACAAATCATTCTTCTCATATATATATATATATATATTTTTTTTTTATATATATATATAAATAAATGTGAGGTTGTGAATTTCAAAGTCCAACTGATGCAGCTTCAGTTTCCGAGGCTCGGAATGTGGGACGAATCAAGCAGAAAAACAAATCCCACCGTTGTGTTTTAATGTCACGTGTTAACTCTCCTAATCGATTGTCCATCTCCTCATTAGTCGGTTGAATTAGGAATTTTCCACCTAATTAAGCACAGCGGAGGCTCGGTCCTCGCCGAGCTCAGGAGACGCTCCTCCATGCGCGCGTCTTTAAGTGATTTTGACAGCTTAGTGTGCAGAGAGCAGGTGTATGCGTTGTGCGCCAAGTCACCCAATTGTTGTCCTTATAGCGTCATTTTCCGCGACCACTCGGTCCCCCGAGGGGCTCGTCTGACGATACAATCGATTTGTGCAACGGCGACCTTGCAGGTACTTTAAATGGCGCGGGAGACGCGGCGAAAGTCCGTGCGTAGAATTGGCCAAAACGGACCAGTTGAAAATAAATTATTTTTGCACAATCAACAAAAAACAACAAACTTTGATTTGATGCGCGTTGCCTCTTTTATGGCGGTATCTTTCAGTGTGTGTGTGTGTGTGTGGGGGGGGGGGGCTTTTTTGATCATCGCTTGCGGGTTAAGCGTTCATCAGCAACGGCTGACTTCGAACGCGCGCCCCTGGATATTTTTGGCCTTGCCGCTAATCGCCCCTCCATATTGAGCTTTTTTCCCCCGTCAGTTTCGGACAACAAATACCGCGGCATTATACGCGGCCGCTGCACCTCGTGCGTGGCGAGCCGCGGCGCAGTGGGGGTCTATTGTCATCGCTGCCCATTGACAGCCGGGGTCTCGCGAGTCGCACGTGCCCCCGCATTGATCCCATTGTGCGCGCGATTGCGCACAGCTGTGCCCGAGACGGAGGGACTGAACTTTGCCAACGAGCGCTGCTGCGGGCCCGGTGGGGGGTGAGTTGGGGTAGGGGAGGGGAGGGGGGTGCCATAAACCTCCAAGTCCTGCAAAAGGAGACGCGATCACGTGGGTCTTCGGCATAGTAAAGAGAGAAGAAGAAGGAGAAAAAAACCCAAGAACTTATCCAACGATTTATTGAACGCACCCTAACAGATGGCTGGGTGCAGGCAGCGTTGGGTGCGGGGAGGGGAGGGGAGGTGAGGGGAGGGGAGACTCTCGGGGGGAGGGGTCATCTGTTGCTTGGGTGCTCACGCGTCACCGCTTGACCATGGATGATGTCTCGTGCTGAAACAGCACTTATCCGCCTCGCTAACGGCCCCCTAATCACTGCCGGTCGGCTCAGCGCAGCGGCCATTGAAGGCACGCGGGCGTGTGTGTCATGTGCGTGTCAACTGTTTTGTCGCACCCTATACCCTTGTGTGACTGAACCAGACGTTACATGTGTGTAGTGCAACAACTGCAGACTGATGTGACCTATAGCCGAAGCTCCCCAGGTACCCCGGACCCCCATGTTCCCCCCAAGCACACCACTCCTGTGTCCCTGGGGTGCGAGTGTGCCCTCCAGCACACCTGCAGCCTGCACAGGGAATTGGAGCCCTTTCGGCTCTGTCCCACAGTTCCCATCGGCCTCCCAAACTACTGACTTTGCCTCTGACAGAGAGGGGAATTGTGTGTCTTGTTCCTGTAACTAAAGAGCTAACTAGAGCTAACTAGAACTAGAGAGGCAACCCTCTGGAAGAGGTCATAATAGACGCGTCAGATTTATTTTAAAAGAAAGTTTTCTATTACTCTGCAAAAGGCCAAACAATATCCAGCTCGAAAATTAACTCTCTGATGACGGAACAAAACCGGTTTTATTCTGAAATTTCAAAAAAAAAAAAAAAAAAAAAGGAACAAAATGAAAAAGAAAAGTAAAAATGGAGAAATTATTTTGTTTTCTTACGTTTTTGCGATTTAAACAGACACATGTTCATTTCAGGCATGAGCGGCTTTTGTGTGAAGATTTAATTTTTAAAAAGTACCAGCCCCCTTTGTAGGTGCTGTTTTTATTAACGGGGGGCAACCCCATTCTTTAAAAAAAAAAAAAAAAGGAAAAAAAACTGCCACAAGTGAGTTGTCTCTCGCTCCTGTCCCCAGGGACCCGGAGTGGAATGGGAGGGATTTTGTGCGCTGCGCTGACAGATGGGTCCTTGTTCCTGTCTTTTTTTTTCTTCATCTCCATCTCCCTCTCCCTCCTTAGCTAAAACACAGACACACTCACACACACCGAGGCTGCACGAATACAATGGGAATTAAACTCCACACACATGCTCCCTGGACCGCCGCTGAAAGCTGAGCCCCTTGTAGTAATCATAAAAGATGGAGGGAGCGTGGATTTGCAAGAGGCACTCGGGTGGCAGAGGGTGGGGGTGATATGGCACAGGAGAATAGGAACAGAGGGATTGGATTGGATTGTCACCTTAAGTTCTAGCACGGGGTGAAACTTTACATTTTGCGTATATTTAACGCAATTAGAAATGGGGTTTACTTCGGCACGCTGAGTAAAATGATTGCATATTTTTCTAACTTATTTTAGTTGTTTGGGTGTGTGTTTGTGTGTTAAGAAGTCCCAGGGCTCGGTTCTCTCCATTAGCTGTTCACTGAGGCTGAATATCACTCCAAAGTAGACTTTCCTGAGGGACGTACTGAGAGAAGCCCACTGTCTGCTGCACACAAGGGAAGCCCAGCAGTCTATCACATACACACACACACGTGTGCGCACACACACACAAATTCTGGACTTTTTACCTCATTTACAATTCGCCATCAGTTTATGGCCCCCTTTTAAACATTTAGGATGCACTTTCGAGATGAGGTAATATCATAAAAGCATTTCAAGGCTGATTCTCAATTTTGCCCAATTGTTTATGATTTATCTGAATTAAAAGAATACAAGGTGTAAGCATAAAATGAAACCTTCACGTGTGTTTGTTTATGCACAAAAAGACATAAGTCACACGGTTGGTGAGGCCCAGAAAAAGACGCATGTGATGCGAGTGACCACTTTGGATTGGAAAATACTCCTCCATGTTTTATTCAAGCCCAGCAGAAACACTTCTTGGACAGCGGTTTTCCATATCCACAATGCGATATCGGCAACAAATTAGGATTCTCTCCCGGTTGACAAAGTGTGGCTTGATAAGATCTAGCCGCATCTCATCCAGCCGGTGTGACCAGATTGTTTGGAGCTTATTCCTCTTCCTCTGGGCTAATGGACTTGGAAGACATTCCAGTCAGGCCAAAATGTAGCTGCAGAATGGGAATCAGGCCTGAGGGCAATTCTCACTAAGTGGGGAGAGAGCTATCAAACAAAGGTGCCTGTGGTTTCATATTCGGGATACTTTACAACCTCCGTCCCAGGACATCAACAGTGTTTTGGGTGTGCTGTGAGAGTGGGGGTAGGGGTTTGGGGGGTGCAGAATAGGAGGCGAGTCGGTGGGGGGCACGGGGAGGGGGGATCCATCTGCCACGCTGCCGGCCCTCGGGGAGACGGGCATATCCCAGGGGTGTTTTGGAGAGAGAAGGGCTGAAAGGATTACACTCAACCACTAATCAACAACGGTAATCTGTGGGCCCCCGTACAAAATCCCCTCCGATTCAGACAACAATTCGGGACAGAAGATAAAACCATAGTGTACAGCGACGTACAACTCATGTTGGACAAACTGGAAAAGCCAAGGATAAATAAAGGTGATTTTTTAATTGGGAAAAATCAGCTGTGGAGGTGTGATTGGCAAAAAGCCACAGTGTCTCTGTGATCAGGTGCAGGCGTCCCACAAGTGGCCAGGTCTGATTCCCAGTGTGACCATTATGCAAATAGTAGCAATGAGGCAAGCCCACAACATAAATTAGTCTAACGGATAAAAGCACTCTGCTCAAATAAATTTTGAATGCAAAGGGTCTTGTGGAAAACTGCAAACCACATCAGCGCAAGAAAAAAAAAATCCCAAAAATATTGATTGAACAACACCACCTTTAATTGCATTTCCAGATTTCTGGCATGCAGGAATATATAAAATAGTATTTTCATCTGAAGATTTAGTCTGAAGACAAATCTCTTCAAAACCTCGTATAGAATAACATCCCACTGCCCAACATGATGTCACAAAGGGCACTGTACCTTCTTCCAGGTTAGTGACAAGACTGTCAGCCAGGTGTTCACTCCACTTAGAGGAAAAGATTGCCTTTTTTGTGTTCACCTTGTTTTTGTCCCTTTTCAAGGCAACAGGACAGGGACAAAGCTCTGTGTTTTTGCAGGAGGTTGTAAACAGAGGGTTAAAGATGCTGATTTTGGGAGACCTGTATTGTGAACAATTAAAAGTTTAAGTCTGCCCCACTGCAGACGTCTGGGATGAAAAAAGAAAAAAAAAGAAAAAAGAACTGAAAACAGGTGTGATCTGGGACCTTTAAAGCAGATTTCTGTCATCCCCGTGAGCGCTGTTCCCCACGAGTCTTTGTCACAGCAGGAACCTTTAAAAGTTGCAGCTGCAAAGCTCCAATCCTGGCAGGTCTCTGCGTCCCGTGAGGAGCGCGGGGGGAATCAAGTTGCCACTGGTTTCACGGTCTCTTGTTAGCATGGTTTTGATGTCTGGGGTCTGGGTGGGGTCTGGATGCAGTATAGCGCTGGGTTTAAATCTCCACAGGACTATAGACCATGTCCCTTAATGATGGTGCCAGTACTCCAGGGCATGGGGAACTCTAGCATCCTGGCCCGCACCTCCTCTACCTCCTGCGGGATGCCCATTGGCTAGTCCGCACGCTAAGCTCCCTATCCCAGCCTCATTGTTTATTGGGCGCAGCACTGTCAACATTAAGCCTGGCTAATGTGATCTAGAGGCAGCTGGAGCAGCCCCGATTATTACCATGACACAGCCGACTGAGGGGTGTAATATCATTAAAAATAAATCAGGTGGTTTGGAGATTTGCTGAAGCCGATGTGGGGGTGGGGAGTGGGGGCTTTGAATGGTATTAGGTGGAAGAACTGCTATAATTTCATTAGTCAGTTGGGGCACCTCTGAGGATCTTGCTGAGACATTTGCTTTAAGTTAGACTAATTGAATTTGCTTTTACAACACTGGGCCCCAAAGTGAAAGAGCGAGGGGGGACAAAAATATTAATATGGTAATTGTTTCCATGCAATTAAGTATATAATAATTTTGAAAATCAATCCCCTTACGTGCTGAGAATTATCCTGGCTGCTCGTCTGCATCACGATGTGAAAATATTTCCATTTCATTATTACGGCACATATTGCTGATAATCTGAGAGCAGACATATAGGATATTCCCATTGTCGTTATTAGCCTCCTGCGGTGGATTATTGTTGCGAATGATGAGCAAAACGTGAGGCGCTGCTAATCTTCTTAAACTGAGCTGTCTGCTCGGCAGACTCATCAGCAATCAGCTGCCAAGTGAATAGGCTGCATCCTGAGAGAATCTATCAACTGGCTCGGGGGGATAAAAAAAAAAAAAACGAACAAAAACAATGAGACCCTCGAAATGTTTTATATTTAAAAATAAATAAATAAATAAATAAATAAATAAATCTGAACCGTAAAGTGAATTAGTTGTGTCCGATGGGCTCTTTCTCTCCCACCCACCCCCCCGGGTTGCAGTGTTCGATCCGCTGCTCAAGCGACAGAAGTGCCGTTGGTCTCGCAGCAAGGCGCTATTGTTTCGGCGCATAAACGGTGATTTCAAGGCCCATTGGGCACGCGATGGATTGTTGTCCAGAATCCAATGACGAGCGCATGCAGGCCATTGATTACTGACGCCAACCTGTAAATCTGCTTTTCCAATCAGCCCAGTGACGTAAAACAAGTGTCGTGATCGTAATTATTATTATTATTATTATTATTATTATTATTATTATTATTATTATTATTATTATTATTATTATTATTATTAGTAGTAGTAGTAGTAGTAGTAGTAGTAGTAGTAGTAGTATCATTATTATTATTTTACGGTTCGTACCAAACAAAAGTAGCCAGTGGCAATATGAAGTTGTGGCTGCAGACGTAGAAATAGTCGTGTAATAGTTGCGGCTATTGTTGCTTTTTTTTAATTCTTGTTTTTTAGCTGTTGTGCACAAACAGAAATTGACTACCTAAAACTTAAACCTAAACCTAACCTAAACTCCTAAACCCCAAAACATAGCCGGTTGGTCTCATGTTATTTTATTACGTAACAGAGTCATCTAGTGGTGTAAAGTGGGACTGCTGCTTCTTCTCTGAAATGCGGAATATCACCCCCTGCTGGCCATGATTACATTGAATTGAAATGAAACAAATGCAACCAATCGTTTTCATTGAACTTCACTGCTTCTGACTGTCCAAGACGTCTTGTTTGTGACTGCAACGGTTGGAATAAAAAAACAACATTTTCGTCTTATGCCTGTTAGTGAGTTAAGCAAAAACAACCCCAGCCCAAAACAGAAGACAAAACAAACATTGTCATTCAAACATCACTCCTCATCTCAACATTCTTGGTTTCCAGAGTTAAACATCACAGTCACCTGCTCTTCCAGGAAATATATGCAGTTTATCTGGAGATTTACACAGCAAGTGCATGTTTCTTTTTAAGACCAAGTAATTGTGATATGTGAAACAGATTTTGAGGTTATCAGTGAGACATGTTTTTCCCCTGTATCTATTTTAAAATAACATTTATATATTTATGTAGAATCTCTGCCCTCTTTTGCTTCCCTCACCTGACCCAAATCAAAGCATGTGCTCAGAAGAACCCTCCCTTCCCCATTTTGCCCTTGAGTTTTCATCCCTGCTCCTCCTACGCTCAGCATCAAAAATTTACTGACACGCTTTACCACCAATACGTCTCTTTCTCACTCCCCTGCCGGTCCCTGACAGCGAGAGGCATCATCAGCCTGATACATCTCTGCGACGTTGGGTTGCAGGATCCTTTAATCTAAAAACAACAACAAAAAAAAAAACTTCATCTCAGCAGCAGCAGCAGCAGCAGCACTGGTCACCATTCTGACTCTTTTGCTCCCTTTCTGTTTCCTCCAAGAATGGCCCCTAAAAGAGAAACCTCCATTAAGAAGTCTCCATCAGCGGTAAGCCAACCCAGGCTTGGTCCTCCCTACCCGTGCACCCCTAAAGCTCCAAAACAGCTTCCAGAGCAGAAACCGAGGATGCTGCGTCCCTCAGATGTGCCATTTGATCCCAGCACTTTGGAGGTGAGTTCATTTACTGTGTTTTACCACAAAGTATATGTTGGGCATTGATAGCCATTAGATCATCTTAGCTAGCTAGGTCAACTTCAGAAATCATAGCCAATATTGTTTCATAGTCCAGCGATAATTAGCTACAGGGGGGGAAAAATAGTACCACTTATAACTGCCTCTATGATGTTTATGAATCTCAGAGTGTATAATCTGTGGCGCTTTGTGGAGGTTCAGAGTCGGAGCTTTGCAAAGAAATGGGACACTGAGTGCGAGCAAGGCTGTCAGGCAGGGTCCTCCTTAGGGAAACGCATTGTCACAGTATGAGCTATTTTCTTGCTAGTGGGCGGTCTCACAAGTTAAGAGTGATGGGATTCACATTATTCCTGTATCATCTTTGAAAATAAAAACCGAGTTTCAATTTCAAACTGATCATTTAGGTTTTATCTCATGCTTAAATATAAAAGCTCTCTGCATGTCTGGAACCGCTATAACCAAATCCATTAGAGATCAAATTTTCATGAATGCTGGATGGTTGGCTCAACTGCAGAAAAAGCTGTTTTTTAACATTATTGTGCTGAACAAACAGCTTGAAGACAATCAGTGTTTTTAGACAAGCATCTGAACAGCAACGACCTCTCAACTCCATTATTTACAATATTGCATTACATATTTAGGGACTGAAGTGTCTTACCCTTGTAAATGGTGTTTAAGAGTTTGTCTCAAATTACATTAATTTCCACTTTCATAATATGATTAATGATAAATATAATTTTAGGAACTACACACATGCATACTGTTGTTTTTAATGTTACAAAAGTGGATTTATTATTAGTTTTACATACACTTTAATGTTGCATATGTGAAGAAATTCCACATTTCAAATGCTAGTGATGCCCACATTATACTTTGTGCATACTGTATGTGTTTTGTTGCTTTTCGCAAGCTTTTGCTGCCATTCTCATGCACTCTAAGTGTTGCACCACGAGTGTGATTTTATCCAGTGGGACTGTCCCATTTAGCAGGTCAGGATATGTAGGCCATGTTCAGATATTTTTCCTTGCTCACTATGAGGCCAACAACATGACAGGTCAGAACATCACGAGCACAAACTGCACTTTAGCCAGACTCTTCAGCCATGCAAGCAAGAATGTGCTTTCCCCAAACCGAAGGTCGTTAATAGTTACATAGTCAGACATATTCTCAGATAAAGGCCCAGCAAAGTCATTTAGTGGAATACTTTTCACTTATCGAATAACAGCAAATATAATGTACTGTATGTTAAAAAAAAAAAAAAAGAATGTACATCACAGGACCAAGAGGAAACACACTAGTGCAATGAATACTGTTCAAGACAAGGGGAGGACTGCATACACAAACTAATTTGAAAATTTACACTGAGTATTTTTAAAGAAATGGTTTACTTGGAAAGACACATTTATTCTTGAGTGCATTGATTTTTTTTTAATGAAAGCATTGTTGCATATTTAAGATGGTTATTGAAAAAGATGAGTTAGAATAGAATAGAATGCTTTCATTAATTCCTCAGTGGGGAAATTTGCATGATTACAGCAACTGTATAGTGCAAAAAGATGGTAAATTATATTAATTAAAAGAAATAAGGCAAAAATAAAACATTTGGAAGGTACAAAAGAAAAATATATATATATATATATATATATATATATATATATATATATATATATATATATATAATATATATATATATATATATATTTACAGTACATCTTATGGACAGTTGGATTTACAGCTATGAACTTAGAGAAGTGAAACATTTAATCAAATGTGAACAACACCTATCTTTCAATATGCAAAAAAACAGACTGTATATTTTAAATAATGTCAAACCTAAATGTATACCGGGTCATGCATTGCCAAAATGCTCAAAGGAAGTTTAACCCACAGATGTAACGGCGAGTTACACTTTTAAAATGCTCTTCAGTTTCAATTTTACTTTTATTGTACAAATTGAACCAGTTAAAAAAAATAAAACAGCTACATACGTTTTATATACCTAATTTATAGTGTGAGCATGACAACCCCACTTAGACGTTTCTATATATGGAGTGAAGCTGTTCGGCGATCTCTGCCATTTTCGTCCTGCCTCAAGGGCGCCGTGCGTAACTTACGTCATGACGCACCGCCGCGAGAGTGCTTTCACCGTGCTCTGCCCTCAATCCGCCACATTCCTCTGATTGCCGACGCCGCGGACACACCTCAGCCCTTGCAACCATGGTGGGTTTTCTTTCAACTCGACTTAAACAGGACTGTCGACCAAACTGTGTATTTAGTCTGTAGTTAGAGGGGAAATTGTCAGCGTTTACAGTATGTTAAGGCGTACTCACTAAATCAGACTCGGGAGTCGATGGCGAAACGATAGCGGAAGTGCACTTTGAAGAAGCTAACGTTAGCTCAGAAGTTGACACTCCCGCTTAAACAAACTTGTTGTGGTGTGTCGAGCATACAAATCAGTGTACTGTTTGCGCTGTTTCTTTGCATCTATTTTCATACAATCTTATGACGTTGTTTCGTTGTCTCGAAAGTTAATTCAGTCTAGCTTTTCCGATGCAACTGCAACAGGAACTGTTCTCACGTCGCTTAATCTCTCTTTGAACAGTCTGACTTCTCCGATGATCAAATTATGGGTGAGTGTTGTTCGTCTAGTCTTTTGTGTCATTTTCCATTTCTCTCTCCTCCTTGCTTTGCTTTCACGCCGGCTCGCTCGCAATGGCACTTTGCCCCGTACCTCCGCTGTCACCGTGCCCAATGCTCGCCTGTCAATATCCGTGGTTAGAGGCTAGCTTGTTTTATTTTTTCCTTCCTTGCCCTTTCATCACTTTCTTCCTGCTACCGCGTGTCATTTCCAGATCGAATTTAACCAGGATCAAATTCATGGTAAGTCAGTGAAAAGGTAGAGAAATGTGCACCGTTTTTATTTGTTTTTACTTGCGGCGCTGAGTGTAAACGGTGTGAGCTGCATGTTGGTTAAACCAGAGCTAGCTTTTCGTGTCTACGATGGACGACCCTCATTATTTTTCTTTTCTTTTTATAGCAACTTTGCAAAGCTTTTGCTCAAACGTTACTCGTACTTGCTGGCTTTGACCGTGTATGTGTGGCGGAACAAGTCTCAACGCAGCCGACATGCATGTCTGTTGTTTTTTTGTTTTTTACAAGCCTTGTCTTGCCAGACTGAAGCCATTGCTGTGTGTGTCGGTTTGCCATAAACTTTGTCATTATTCTTCAGCAAGTCACCCCCCAAACGTTGTGCCCTTCTATGGTGCTGAACACAGAGGTGGACACTCGCGTTTTCAGGCTGGTTTGTTTAATCACCGTTGACATAATAGGCCAGAAGCTGCGCTTTTCTCCCCTCCTCCTTTGCTCCACTCCTCTGATACCAAATATGGTGTTGGGAAAAGCGCTCACTGGCTTGAAGGGAGGAGGCGCATTCCTCGGAACAGGAAAACCTCCACAACAGTCTTGCGCCGTTTTAGGGAAGCGTCCCATTGGATATTTTTTTTGGGACTTCCTGGACATTGCGCTGTCTTATCTTGAATGCTAAGATCTGAGCATACGTTTTTGTTTAGTGGCACGCCATTGAAAACACGTACATGGAGTGGGTGTGGCAGAGGTTACATTTATCAGCCTGGAAAAATCGTCAAAAGATAGCATCAGCGCTGACAGAGGAGGCCACACACAGGTCTATTGACAAAACAATCAAAGAAACTGAATTGGGTGTAAACGGCTTTAGATCGTGGAATTATTCACTGCCTGAATTACCTGGAAAACGTTTTTGAACCTGAAATCAAGTTTCGAAAATCGGTCCAAACAATCCACAAGATGTTGCTGTGCTGTAAATAATTGGAGCGATTGCATGCACATGGTCTGCAGAATATTATCTTTGAACATCATTGGTCTCATGTTTCTAATCACATAATATATTGCAACCTTTTTTATCTTCTCTGAGCTACTCGCATATTGCATATTTACCTGTGAAATTCAACACGCCCGTAGTTCAGATCTCTTGCAGATATTACTTTGCGTTTGCATGCTCAAAGCTAGACAAACATTAACCGTGCATGCAGTGCTTTGTGTTGGACAAAGTTGTTGACTTGCGCTTCAAAAGTTTGCTCTGTGACAAGTGAGCAGGCTAGAATGTGCAGCGTTTTGCCGACTTTGACGGATGCTTGCATCGCGAACCCCAGATGAGTGCAGAGTGTGTGCTGGTGTTAATTATTGGGCCTGCAGTACTGTTATTAGGATAGCCTCGAATACTTTCTTCTTAGCATGGCAATATAAGGTTGAGTTGTTTGTTTTCTGAATAGCTGAGCTCAAGCTGCCTCAAAAAGAGGAACTGTCAGCGCCCTGTGTTGCGCTAATACAAGTGGAAGCCCACCAGTGGCAGTCGTGACACGACTACCGTCATCATCGCTCTATTGTGATTAAGATCTGCTCCTTGTATTGATTGCATGTTGTCCTTTTCCTTCGCGATCCGCTTCACTTTCCTGTTACTGCTTCTCACTTGTCCGGTTGCTTTGCAGCAACGCTCACCCCGTGATCGCTACGGGATTTTAGTATTGCTCATTCATCACGTGTCTGTTTGCCCTGCAGAGTTCAGGGACGCCTTCATGCTCTTTGACAAGGTTGGCGAAGGAAGGATCAGCTACATCCAGTGTGCGGATGTCATGAGGGCCCTGGGACAGAACCCCACCGATGCTGAAATCGTCAAGGTCCTGGGGAACCCCAAAGCAGAGGGTGAGAAGAGCTGTTCACTCCGGCGCTGCACTGCATGTTGAGCGTCAACTTTCAGAGACTTTTCATTTTTGCATCACGTTTGGCTTCCTTTGTTTCCGCAGCCATGAACACCAAGACACTAGACTTCGAGCAGTTCCTGCCCATGTACCACGCAATCGCCAAGAATAAAGATCAGGGCTCCCTGGAGGACTTTGTGGAAGGGCTGCGTGTCTTCGACAAAGAGGGGAATGGCACAGTAATGGGTGCGGAGCTTCGCCACGTCCTGACCTCATTAGGCAAGTGATGTTTTTGTGCATCGTTCACATCTGCATGGTTTTTTTTTGGGGGGGGGGGGAAGTTGGTGAGAACTTTATGTTTTGGCTTCAAAAGCAATGTTATGCGGTGATCTTCATTTTGTTTGTTTTATGTGTTGTCCCTCATTGTCTCGTCGTCCGTTCGTGATTTCTTCTTAGGTGAGAAAATGACAGAGGAGGAGGTGGAGATGCTCTTGGCAGGGCACGAAGATGCAAACGGTCTCATCAATTACGAAGGTGAGAGCAACACACCGCAAAAGATAGAATTTACTCTTAACTGCTCAGAACGTGTGGATTGTTTTAATTTAACCACTTAGAGTCGGCGCTGGGAATTTTAGCGATTATAACATTTTCTATGAATTTAAAATGGTGATGAAATGTGTTTTTTTTCTGTAATAAGTTTTAGGGATTTAGAGTATTTGGATCATTTAAGTCTTTATAGTCATATTATATTTTAACCCTTTTGTATAGTTGCCTCCACTTGGAAATCATGTTGTTTTTTTATTTTTTTTTGTTTGGTCACCTAGTGACGGCGTGTAAACTATTCTTTCTCCACAGCATTTGTCCGCCACATCATGTCAGCCTAGAGGCCGGTACGGGCATTGGGTATACCATGAGCTGGCACCTCGAGGCTTTCTCTGCAGCTGTACGGTCTTCCCCTGTTACCCCGCAGTAGGCCACGCTAATGCTAATTGGCTGTAGTTGCGTTTCTTCCCATTGGCAATCGGAACCAGCGGGCCGCTGCAGTAGTTGTGACCTGTAGGTGCTTGCAGAGAAAGCCTGGTGGTGGCGCTCATCTCGAGTCCTGAGGCTTTGACCCGTGCCTCCTGCTGTCCCTACCTCTCTCTCTCTCTCTCTCTGTCTCTCTCTCTCTCTCTCTCTCTCTCTCTCTCTCTCTCTCTCTCTCTCTCTCTCTCTCTCTCTCTCTCTCTCTCTCTCTCTCTCTCTCTCTCTCTCTCTCTCTCTCTCTCTCTCTCTCTCTCTCTCCCTCTCTCTCTGTCTTTCTGTCTCTCTACCTCTCTCTCTCTCCCTCTTTCCTGCAGCCCTCTGCCTTGGCCCCTGGCTGCAGCATGCCCCTCTGCATGTGTCTGGGACATTTGCCCTCAGTTTGTGAGGGGACTTGGTGGACACACAGAGAGGTGACTGGTCTCATTCTTGGGAAAGGCTGGTGGCCAGCTAGGATTTTTTTCATTATTATTATTTTTATTGTGAAAGAGGTCTTGATCTCAATGGGTCTTTTATCTGGTTAAATAAGATAATTAATTTCATTTTAATTTTTAATTTCTAGTTAGCTTTGTTGCTGTGGTGTTTTTTCAGGCTAAACTGGTGCTATGAAGATTGTAGATATGTTTTGTTTTGTTCTTGTTGTTTTTTTTAGATTGGCCACCAGCATTGGGAGAATGGGCCAGTCCCTTTTTTTTTCCACTAACCAGATAACTGCAATAAGTTGCTCCTGTGCTGATTGGTCTCTCCTCTGTACTGAAACTGTACTTTAAGCTTTAAGGTTTTCGGCCAGCTGCTCCTTGACCAGACTGTAGCTCCCCTCATCACCCTCCCCTCCCCCCACTTCTCTCTGCTTCTCAACTAGAGGAACGCAAAACTGCGAAGATGGCTTCTCTAACCAGCTCTTCCTGGGTTGTAGACGTGGCCAAATGCTTTGGCTGGGTAGGAGATAGAGATGGTTTACTCACCTCTTTCTCTCAGTCCTCCTCCTCAGTGTTTCTCTTTCTGTTGGGCTGAGCAGAATGTTAGGGATCTGCTTCCAAATGCAGCACCTCCCTCCCTGGATGTGGAGGACAGGCCTTAGCACCTCTTGCTGCAGTTGGAGGGGGTCTCTGATCGAAAGGTCGACCGTGAAACTCACTTCTTTTCTTTTTCTCGCCTCTTTTGCAGAACTGGTCAAGATGGTCATGAATGGGTGAAGACGGCGATCTTCCAGTTTGTGTTTGCCCTCTGTCACATGTACCTTTTTTTTTCCCGGTTCGCTTCTGTAGCCACTCCCACTTTCTCTGCCCCTTTTCCATGGATTGGTTTTTATCAATGGCAATACGTTCATTCTGCATTTGTGTTGCCCAATAAGTTAAATAGTGCCTTTACATTCCAAAATCCCCAACCACCTTGGCCATTTCTGCCAATGCACATTTACAAATGCGGCCAACATTTATACGTTTTCTAGTGCAAAAATTCCAAGTTAACGCGCTAAATACAACACAAACTGGTATCTACGTACAACATCTACTCAATCTTGTGTCGTAGTTTTGAATGGGACATGTGTACTCGATTGTATCCTCAGATTCTACACTTAAGCTGTATATTTAAAATTGTATCGGTTGAAAAAAAGGCATTTCGAAGGGGTTCCGTTGTTTTAATTCTCAAAAAAAAAAAAAGAAGCTTATTTGGCCGCATTTAAATAAATGTCTTTTTCCTCAATCCTATCGCGGTTGTTTTTATTGAAATCTCGAGATTCATGTCATGAAATTCGTAAAAGCTTGTGTCAAACGTATATTTCCTCCAAGGGTTTTGATTAGGGTGTGTGGCTTTTAGTAAACACAAGATGGCAGTGTTGCCCCTGGATCTGTCCGCTTGAAGGCAACCTGCTGCTTTGATACACAGTGGCAGTGGATTAGATTTAAGTGGCATGTAATGGTAAGAAAGCATAATCCTGATAGCAGTGACTGATGTCCTCATCTTTTAGCTGCTGTGATATCAAAGCAGAATTTTAAAACCCTCAAACAGCTCTGCACTTGGAGCGACTGGGAACGTTGGTGCAATGTAGACTTAGAAGTAGGCCTGCCCATTGTGTATACAGAAGATTATTTTTTTTTAGCAAGTGAAAAGACAGCCTTTTGTATTGATTGAAACTATAATCATATTTTGAATTTGTTATTTTTTTATTTTGATCCTGAATGCAGGAGAAGTAGGTCTAGAAAATGAGTGCTTCTAGATCACTCAAGACAATGCGGCTTTGATACACGAGTTTATCCTTTTAGCAAATATGTTATTAAAACCTGACTGCATCTGTTGGGATCGTAGCGCAAACAGCATCTGATTTTTTTGATTTTAAGGTTTTGATGGTTTCAAATATAATAACCTGAATTTAAGCCCCATTTTGTTTTGTTGTTGTTGTTTCGGTGTGTCTGTGTGTGTGTGTGGTGCCAGTTTCACGAGGAATTATTTGGTGACAAAGCGCTGGGGCGTGAGCAGCAAAAGGCTGTTTGGTGGCTTCCTGACCTTTTCTTCTTTGTCTTCACAAGCAGCCACAACTATTTCCCCTCATTAGGCACCATGGCCAGCGGAGCTCAAGCTTATGTGTGCGGGCTGAGGTTCAGGAGGGTGTCATAGTCCACTGCTGAATAGGTTGTCCACTAATTACTCGGCGTGTGTGCGCGTGCGTGTACGGGTGTGTGTGTGTGTGTGGTCGATGGAAGTCAAGGCTATTGATTATTTTAATCCTCCTATTTGTGAGTCTGTGATCCTTGTGGCTCTGCATTCGACAGGGGAATCACTAATGGGCCTCAGCGCAGCCTGTCTCAGACCTCTCCCTGTCCAATTAACTTTCAGCTAGAATCTGCCAGGAGAGGGCCGGCGGCGGCTGGGCCGAGGCGAAGCGCGGCAACATCTCTCTTTCTGTTCTCCGGAGCTGCGCATTGGCCAAATCCTTTAAGTCTACAATGGCACCGGCTCTCAACTCTAATTAGACACTCCCCTTTTCGTGGCTAATCCGGAGATTCGTCCTCTTTAACATTGGTGATATGTCTCTCACAGGTTCACCGACCGTTAAAAAAAAAAGAGAACGTTATGAAAAGTGACCAGATCATCCCGGAAGAGCAGATTTACCGGTTTAAAAGCTTTGGGGGTTTTTTTCTTTCTTTTCTTTTATTGCAACATCCTTTTCCATAATTTTTATAATTTACCCTATTTTTCTTTTATCAGTTTCAGGCCATGAACAATTAATAGGATATTAGATCAATTTTAAATAACAACAACAGCAGAAGCAGAAACCTAAGAAAATGTCCTTTAATCAAAACAAAAAAAAAATATTGGTGGTTCTTTGTTTTAAAATACACAATAGACTAATTTAATATCAAATTGAAAGCTTGAATCACATTTGCACTAGTTTTCATCAACTTCAATTTATAATAAGCACCTCGTCGTAAAAATAAAAATGAATAAAACAGGAGCTAATTTGCTTTAAACAATCATTTAATATTTTTTAAAAAAAGTGTTAACTGCTGGGTGGCAAATCTTCTCCATTGCTGTTTCTTGTGTATTTTGCACACGTTTTATTTTATTTTTTTTAAGTTATGTTTAGGTTTATTGTAAAACCTCATTCAGTAAGTCATCAGCATGGACAAATGGTAAATATCCTATCAGCTGCCTTGGGGTTGACAAATCAGATATACTATAGGAGGCGATTGAGTCAATATTTGATTACTGCTGTGGCAGTGTAAACATCTTATGTGGGCCCAGTAATTTAAGTTTGGTCAGGATGATTGGATCTGTGTCTTCCACCCTCTTAACCCCCCACCCTCCTCCACCTCCCACCTCCCGCAAAAAAAAAAAAAGAGCAAGCAGCATGATTATCATTACAGTTAGAATTTCACTCCATTGAGATGGAGACCTAATTTAAAGACATTTTTTCCCACCACCACTTCCCCACTTCTTTAGAGATCCTCCTCCGCTCTGAAAAAAAAAAACAACCCTGGAAAAAAAAACCAATATCACTCCTCATTGAACACTGTTCCAATCTGCTCTGTTTGGACGATTGACCACTATATGGTTGCATTTTTCAAATGGCTGGATTTTTGTGGATCCTTTGTGTATTACGAGGCCCCAGATCGATGGAGCCGTATTAATGCCTGCGCCTTAAACAGTGTCTTAAGACATATTGGAAATCCATGTCGGAGCAGGCGGCGGCCGCGTTCAGCGGCTGCCGCTTCGATCCCAGGAGTGGCCGCCGCCGTGTCACGCTTCCAATTCTCACCCCTCCCCCTCTCCAGCGCCACCTAGTTATCACTCTGCGTGACAAAACCAAACAAGTGTCCCTGTGACTTTATTCAGTTGTGGCATTTGTCCGGCCAGAGCGGCGACACGCAAGAAGACAGACACGGGAGGTATAGATATTTTAATAGCAAGGGTCAACCTACTCAGCCTAATCAACATACCAGACAGCCCGTCCCAGGATTACTGTAGTTATACATATTGTGACAACAGGGTCTCTCAGAAAAATAAGGTAGTAAATAGGCATGGCAGTGTACGTACGGGTACGTGGCTGAAATGTATCATACAACATTTAATGTAAAGGACAAAAAAACAAAACAAAACACTGTTTTCTTCTCACTGCCTCCTTACATCATCTCACTCACGCGATCCAACATACCACACACACACACACACACACACACACACATGATACAGTCGGCGGAGCACCAACACACACTTCACCCACAAAGCATTTCATCATTTTTTTAAAAATAATATTTAAATACTTTAATGTTGTGTCTGGCTCGCCGACAGCCTTTGCCAGAGCAGAGGTTAAATATCTGTTTATTTCTTCTGTTTAGCCAGTCACTCTCCCCCCATCGCCCCCTTTCCAACCCTCCCATCCCCTCCCCTTCCCTCCCAGCATCATGGAAATAAATCCCCGCCAGGGTTTCATTCGTTTGGTCCGGCTTGGTAGACTGGAAGGGAAAAAATGTTTCACAATGACGCGACGCAAAACGTCTGCAGGTTATTCGACCATTCGAGTTCACAGGAATGTGTAGGAGAAAGACTGGATTACAGTAGGAGGCGTGTGTTATTTTTGCATTATTATCTCTTTTTTTCATCTAGTTATAACGTCATATTTAAACACCATTATTGCGTTTCAAATATTTTTTTGAATGATGGTGTTTTTCCAATTATCATAATCTGATATCTGATATGATCTACATTTAATTATTTTTTTAAGAGCCGCAATGTGCATTTAATGTGCATTTAGTGTGTGTGTGTGTGTGTGTGTGTGTGTGTGTGTGTGTGTGTGTGTGTGTGTGTGTGTGTGTGTGTGTGTGTGTGTGTGTGTGTTCAATATTAACTGCTTGGCTCAAAAATGACACAAATCCACCTGCATCCACTCCATCCACATCTGTTGTAATCTCACAATATCAGTGTGCCTGCGTCCGTGTGTCCGTGTGTATGTGTGTGTGCGTGCGTGCGTGTGTGTGTGTGTGTGTGTGTGCATACCAGCAGTGCACATGCAGGCCCCTTCGCTTGCGCGTCTTGCATACGTCTGTGTGTGTTTGTGTGCGTTTGTGTGTGTGCAGGGGTTGCGCGGGGGTCCGTCAGCTTCAGTCGGGGTAGATGAGGAAGCCGGAGAAGGTGCTGTACTTGTTGGTGTTGCCGCCGTGGACCTTGCCGCCGTCCAGCTGCACACACACCTCGTCGCCCACGTCCAGATGCAGGATCACGCTGTTGGAGGCGTAGTCGTAATTCTGATCGGCGTCCTGGGCGATGGCGCTGGCTCTCACCTGTCACCCACAGGGGGACACACGCGCTGACAGTTAGGACATGGACCAAACCCCGGACAAGCAGCCGCAAATGTCACCGTTACTTTGACTCACTAGCGTCTGGGAACAAAAAAAGAAGAGAAAAGGAGCAAAAAAAAAAAAAAAAAAAAAAGCACTTTCTGTTTTCCTCCTTCTTGAGTCATGATCACTTATAATCAGCGCTGAAGGTGACCGGCACACAAGGCGTGACATCGCCTCTTCATCCCCGGACCGGATAAGCAGATGGATGTGGGGGGGCTGTGACCTCTGACCCCTCCAGTAGAGGGGCCGACAACACGGCCACTCTGCCTCCTATTGATCCGGCCGTGCAGCACTCGAGCGCGAGCGGCCAGAGACGGAGAAGTGATTGGGTTGCGGCGATAAGCAGGGAAGGGAAGGGGATGGTGGTGGAGGGGGGAGGTGGAGGGAGGGTCGCTGGGGACAACAGGTTGTCTATTGGGAAGCTAGCTCGGGCGAGAAACAGCGGCGGCACGCTATCCGCACCAGCTATTGACCTGTTGCTCACCGGCCGGCTCAATATGCATGATATCGAGTGGCAGCGCCGAAAGAACCGACTGCTTTTCATTTGCATGCTGCGCACATGTGTGTGTGTGTGTGTGTGTGTGTGTGTGTGTGTGTGTGTGTGTGTGTGTAATTTTAGACTTATTGACCCCAGCAGCAGTGGATCTTTACTTGTTTGTTAACACATTTAATTGGGTTTACTCATTGTGTGTCCTTAAGTACATGTGCATGGCCGGAATAGCAGCTGCAGCAGCAGCAGCAAGAGGAGCAGCATCTCGCCCTAACGCAAAAAAAAAAAAAAAAAAGCACAATGGAAAAAATAATTAATGCATCCATGATAGATTAAATAGATAGAAAGAAAGAAAGAGATAGAAAGAAAAAAGAAATAGATAGATAGATAAATAGATAGATAGCAAGAAAGAAAGAGAAATAAGAAATAGATACATACATACATACATACATACATAGAAAGAAAGAGAGATAGAAAGAGAGAGATATATAGAAAGGTAGATAGATAGGTAGATAGATAGATAGACCTCCATGTTCAGATCACTCAGTCCGCGTCAACAGCCATCTCCATGACAGCCACAGTATGATCCGATCTGCAACTCAACCACCATCATGTCATCCCCGTCACACGCACACACACACAAACACACACACACGCGGCTGCCTCCCCCCTCCTCAATCCCCGTCTTCCCCTCCTTCCCCGATGAGCACGCGTCAATTTTCAGAACAGTCAAGCGCCGACCGCCGGGGCCCGAATTACAGTAACGGGAGCGGGAGAGGGGAAAAGAAAAGAAAAAAAAACATACGCTCTCTTTCTTCCCCCAGTGCCAATCTATTTTCTTAATATCGTCCACCATCTATCAACCTCGGGGTTGCGTTCAATTTGCACTTCATGTGGAATGTTGGGGACCAACCGGAGAAAGGTATGTCACTGTCCGGTCTATGGCAGATTGATTAGTGTGTGTGTGTGTGTGTGTGTGTGTGGCTCTCCCGAGGCCTGGCAGCTCCGCGGCCACACAGTAAAAAGCTATTGCCGCCCTACAACAGAATTAGACGTGTGTTGTCCTCTGGAGTGTCTTCAAAATGTCCACGTTAGTCGCTCAGTGCAGTCGCTGTAAAATAACACACGTACAAACATAAAAAAACAAACACACACTATATTGGTCACCTATGCGCTAATACAGTAAAGTGAAATGTGCTCTCTTGCTCCTCTAGAGGGGCAGTGGGCAGCCGCTGGTCTTCGTCTGCGCCTCCGGACAAACTCATTCGATCGACCTGTGAACAGAGAGATGTATTTGATTGTGCACCCAGAGGAGAGTGAGACACTGGGAGCAACCAGAAGCTTCTCAGGTCCCTCCGACTCGAACCCACGAGCACCGTGCTTTGTCGCCGTGTTCTTCACACAGTCCAGTGAGACCGACACTGGACCCACTGGTGCCAGTTTCCCATGACTGAACACGACGAGCAGAATCGCAACAAACACGTCTGAAGGCAGGCGGACAGCTTGAAACTCCAAGAATGTCTTTTATTGACTGCTTGTCGCGTGTATAATTACAGTGTGTATATATTCATGTTTTTTCCATTACTTCATGCGAGTATGTTTTTTTTTTTTTATCTGTCGCCTGCACATTCCTCTGTGTGCTAATCGCCGGCACCAGGTGTTGATAAATCCTTAAATGACGAAAATAACAAGTTCGCCATATGTTTCGTATCAACGGCGGCATGTGCGCGTGCCTGTGTGTGTGTGTGTGTATGTGTTGCATTCAGCACGTCTTCGCGCCGCTAATTTTCTCCATTTAATGTGTTTTGACAATTAAAGGGGAGAGACAAATCTCCAGGGACCTGCTTTGATAAACAAAACACACTAAACTACTGAGAGTGAGGTGCAACACTACAATGGTAAAGATTTTGAGGTAATTAGAAGCTTCTTTTTTGTTTAAATAATAAGAAAATGTGTATGAGGCTTAAATACATTCATTCATCTGTTTATATTTATCTGATTTATTCTCCTAAGCAAAATAATGATTTTTTTGAAGAAAAAAAAAAAATGACACATAGACAGAAAATTGGATCACCCGCTTGTCACCCAGGTGCCTCAAGTAGCACAATTACACCCTGGATGAACCCCCCCCCCTCCTTCCTTCAGCCCCTGCTGAGCCCATCTCTCAAACAGTGTCAGCAATCTGTTGTCACCAAGAAAGGTTATATTGTTCAGCTTGACGTGCGCGGCGACAGCCAATATCGCATTTGCATCGGCCGCAGCGGCGGACGGCGCTCGCCTGGCTGTTTTCGCCACTTTCCATTGTTATCTCGCTCATTATTTTTTGGGGCCGAGCACGGCGCAGCGGAGGGGGAAGATGCAAGGCGCCCCACCCGAGGCGGCGCCGCCACCGCCCTCGCGACTTAATGTGGGCGGACGCATTTGAATTCGCACCGCCTGGGAAAAAAAACAAAAAAACAAAAAAACACAAAAAAACAACAAATAAAACGAGATTAGATCACCCAGGGACGGAGATCATCAGCGTCAATGACACGAACGGCTGTGTGTGTTGTTGCTACCTCCGAGCACAACACAAGCAGGGCATCCATTAACGCGGGCCGCCAGCCGGAGTGACACCAGGCGGGTGGGGGTGAGGTGGAGGGGATGCTGGTGGTGGTGGTGGTGGTGGGATTAGGACAGGAAGCCGACTGAGGAGATTGATACGGCTGGAGGACACAGGCTGATCCGTGTGAACCGAGCGGCACGCACGCACACACGCACACACACGCACACGCGCACACACGCAGGCACACTGCACTGATCCCGGAGCCAGAGGGCTTGTGAGCCGTGAGGCGGGGGGTCCCCTGGGCTGGCCTGTGGCTGTGTCTGCCTCCGCCTAGCCCTTTCATAATAAGGCCTCCTCCAACAGGGCGAGTGGGTGCAGAGGGAGGCCTGCGGTGCAAGGCAGGGAGGGGGGGCAGCGGCAGAAGATGCGCAGGCGCGTGCGTGCGAGTGCGCGCGTTGTGTCATTTTCTGTACAAGCAGAGAAGACAGACAAGGATAAACAAAAAGAAAAGGGAGAGGCAGAAATAAACAAAAACAAGGAGAGGAGGGTCGAGGCGGAGGGGGAGGGGGGGGCTGGAAGGGGGGGGAGCGGGGAGGGGAGGAGGGGGGCCCGATCAAGCGAGGCTATTTTGTGAGGCCGGGGAGATGCGGTGGCGGTATATGAAGTCTTGTTTTTATCCGCGCTGCCGTGCTCCACTGGTAATAAAAGTGACAGGATTCATTCACTGTGATATAGTGGCCTCTTAGAGCGGAGACAATAGAAAAGTAGCTGTTAAACTTACCTAAGGGATTCCTGCATGGCGCTGGATGGACGGGGAGGCGGGCGGGGAGGGAAGGGGGCTGTTTGTGGTTGTTTAGGGTGGCGGGAAAGGGAAGAGGAAGGTGTGTGTGTGTGTTGGAGTGGTTGTATTGGGGAAATGGAATATTTATTGAATAGGTTTCCCCCCTGGTCCGCTGGGAGCCCCGGCAGGATTACATGGTGACGGGAGGCCGGCGCTCAACCGTACCGTAGATTTGTATTACCTGCCATTCAGCATTACTGTCCGAAATCTGCCGCCGCAACAACAACAACAACAGCAGCAGCAGCAGCAGCAGCAGCAAAGGCGCCGACTTGGCCGCAGATTTTATTTGGCTCTCTTCCAAAACCGAGAGGACGGATGATGACTTTTTCCGCGAGGGACAAATTCAGTGTCCTGCGTCTCTCTTTCTCCCACACACTTTCTCTCACTCTGAGGCTAATTATGTCTCACCTGTGGCATATCTGGGCCCCCTCTGTACTGGGGGAAGTTTGCACAGGATCCAGTCATTACAGTGAGTGATGACATTTCAGCGCTACGGTGTGAAATAACTTGACCTTTAAGTGTGCTATTAAAAAAAAAAAACGTCCATGACGGATGAAGGAAGAAAAAAACAAAGAATCCCCCTCCCCAGCGCACGCACAGGTGAGACTAAATAAGAGCAACAGTGTTCGCCAGTAGTTTATTACTAGGCAATCCACTGCTGTCATGAAACGACTTTTTTAGTAGCAGAGTAATGTAACAGGACTACTCTGACCAAAATGGTAATTATATCATGATTACTTTATCAAGTCACGATTCCATTACTTTTCTGAAATATTTTGCAAGCTCAAAAATTCTTATTATCCGTAAAATGCCTGAAATCTAGAAAAACAGCCGAAAACAACAATGTCGCAGATTGATGATGCAGCCGTGCATGCAAGGTCATTGAAATGCGACGATGCACCAAAACAAGGATGGCGGCAGCAAAAGAAAAAACAGCGATTGCGTTTGATAGCTGGAAATACAAACATTATTTTGAGTTCATCTCGTCTAAATCAAGCAATATTGTGGTTTGTTGTACGTTATGTGCAGGAAACAAGACGTTCTCAACTGTTACTTATATCTTTTTTTTTAAACTAAGGTAATTAGTAATCGATTACTTATGAAACAAAGTAGTTAAAGAAGTAATTAGATTACTTTTCATAGGAGTAATCAGTAATTGGATTACTTTTATGGAGTACTCCCAACAACACTGACCGTCACACGCTGTCGTGTTTCGAAGGTGTGCGTGATGTTTTAGCCACGGCATCGTAAAGATTAATGGCTCGGCATTCTCAGGTGATCACATGATCCACTGCGCTCGATCAAGAGGTTCTGCGGTAACGCAGTGAAGACTCGACGGTCCCACGTTGTGCAAAATTGCCGGTGAACTCCACAGGAATGAGACAAGTTCGTCTTTCCCTTTTCTGTTTTCCTGCTCCGCCTGCCCAAACGCTTGTGCCAGATCCTGGACTGGTGGAAATTTGCCTCCTGTGATGTAGAAGACATGGCCCTTATTTTTATTTTTTTATCAGCTACGCAACAACCTTCCCTCCCCCCTGCCAGAATGTTTTACAGTGAGACCACCCGCTGCTGCCACCGTCTTCTAACCCCTTAATTCAAATGAAAACGCACATTTTTGAGCACCTCATGTGGCTGCAAACACAGGGCTAAATTTATTATAAAATAAATTCATTATCTTCCGTCAAGATTTTAGATAGATTTTTTTTTATTTATGAGGCTTAAAAAAAAACCTCAGAAGTTTTGGGAATAATAACACAGTATGGGACCTTAAATATCCCACGACGGTTTATCGGGATTCATTAGCCGAGTTCTTTATTTTCAAGCAAACATATGTTGCGCCGTAAGTCAATTACCGTTGTCTCTCAAACATGGAAGCAAGTGAAGTGTGTCCCCCTCCACCTCCTTTCCCTCTTACACCCCCCACCCCCTCAACTCCCTCCATCTCAAATCCCCTGACTCCGAAGCCTTGTCATGCCGGAATGATTTGCAGAAGTTAGACTTGTGGTGTGAGCAGGTAGGCTCCTCCGATCCGGGATTTGCTGGAGGTAATAGGTATCGGATCTGTCGGAATCCCCCACCCCCCCCCCCCCGGCCACGGTCAGCACCTCCTCGCCTGAATCCCGCCGTGGCGTTCACGACCGGCCTGGCGCCTGACGTCACGCCCCAGTCACAGCGGGAACGCCGCCGCTCGACGCTCAACGCTCCCCTGGGAAATCCACCGCTGTCTGCAATTAATTAATGCACTTCCTTTCAATCTGTTTGCAGCCGGTGCACCTCCTAAAAAGAAGCGTCTCTTTGTCTTGCTTCCAGGTGGAAGGGGGTGGGGGGCCGGCCTTGAGCGCTTGTCACGGCGAGACGTGCAGAGTTGGGCGTCGGCTCGGCCGGCCGTCGGGCCTGATCTCATCCCGGCCTTCACCATCAGCCTCCCTGATGCCTCGTCTAACCCGCCCACTTGTCTGCGCACCTCCATTAAGTCATCTATCTTCCTGATCTCGCTCTCAGCGCGCTCCTGCAGCCCCCCCCCCTCCTACACCCTGCCCCCCACCCGCTCCTGCCGCCGTCTCGGAGTGGACGTCTGAGTCGGAGTCTGCCCCTGCCATGTCAAGTCTCCTGTGCTTCATTCATCCTCACTCGGCTCATCTGAGGGCTGACAATTTTCGGGCCCGGCTGTCCGACGGAAAGCGCGGATAACAAACGACCTCGTCCTTTAGGGGCGTAAAAAAGAAAAAAGTTTAAAACACAAGTGTGGGGAGAATGTGGCAATTTGTGCCTGCAGCTGCTTCTTCTTCTTTTTTTTTTTTTTCTTGATGGCAAAACTCCCCAGCGTGCGCAAGACAAAAAACAAACAAAAAAAAGGGGGAAAAAAAAAACACAAAGCAAACTCTATCCAATAAAAGCCTCAACCCCCCCTTTGGCAACGGTACAGCAAGCCGTGCGATTGTGTGTTCAGGAGTGACAAGTTGTCAGACACGCAAACCCTGCACGAGCTCTCGTCACCGGCTGACAGCCGGGATCTCAACCTGCCTCGGGCCTTCAATACCGCCAAACATGATCAAGCACTTTGCGGCTCGCTCCGGCTTCCGCCCCGCCTCCGTTTAGCGCCGCCTCTGGTTTGGTCAGAGCCGCCGCTAGCTGGGAGCCAACACTCCACACAACTTGTTCTATTTTTTTTTTTTTTCCCTCTGTAATTTTAAAGTGCGCCCCCCACCCCCATCCCCCGCCAGCCCCCTCGCTCTGATGGGGCGTCAGGCGGACCCCGTTCGAAGTGGACTGACTCGAGTTGAGTGAAAAGATAATTAATGGAGAATCGATGAACGAGCCGGGG
This sequence comes from Thamnaconus septentrionalis, assembly GCA_009823395.1. Lineage (NCBI taxonomy): Eukaryota > Metazoa > Chordata > Actinopteri > Tetraodontiformes > Monacanthidae > Thamnaconus > Thamnaconus septentrionalis. The sequence continues at coordinate 7,306,306 of CM020512.1, forward strand.
GAGGGTGGTTGGGGTTTGGGTGGGGGAGAGGGGGGGGGGATTGGCGGCGTGCAGGGATCCAATTTAAGACGGATAAATTATTTACGGGGCTAAGATGGCCTGAATGACAATACCGGGGGTCCAGTCTGCAGGTCACACTGTGGTCTCCACTGTATTTACAACCAGACAACAGGTAAGCGTGGAGCATTTTAAACATTTCGCTCAGAAGTCAAGCTTATTCAGAACCTGTGTGTGTGTGTGTGTGTGTGTGTGAGTGCGTGTGCGCTCGCCATGGTTCTTTGAGGAGGAGCATTTGCATCGGAAGTCCTTGACGGATGCGGCCGGAAGGTGAAAAGCAACTTGAGGAATGTTTCCGGAATTTGGAAATGGAAAAAAAAGAAAGGGAAAAAAAAATGAAATCCCTGTGATTTACCTCACCCCCCGCTCTCGCCCCTCCCCCCACGTCCCACCTCCCCCGCCCCTCCCCCACCATTCCCTCTGTCTTTAATTAGTGTCTGGGGAGCGAGCCGGTGGATGAGTGGACTGTCAATTCCGCGTTCATTATTTATTTAGCCGAGGTGTAAACTGACAGACATTTCTCCGGTGCTCTTTTGCACTTTTGTTTGGGCGATAATCAAGCTCCGCCTATGATACCCACTAATTAGACTGTTCCTTTTGATGGCGGGCGACTGCATTCCGCCACTTGTCACTTGTTACCCGCCGCCACCGCCGCTGCATGCAGGAATGCAAAAATATCCGGTCACAGTGGAGGGGGGTGGGAGGTGGGTTATTATTTTTTTCTTTTTCTTTTTGGACCCGTATAATGCTGGATACCCTTTAATGAGGGCAGAGATTGCTATTTCATTCTTTGGCTGTCATGTTGTCGCCCGCTAAGTGGAATGTGCCCTGAATCTGAAGAGCTCAATGCGACTGAGGTGAGCGTGAGGCTGCGGTGAGGCAGGACGGTCCAGGGCGGAAAGGAAGACGAAGGAGAGAGAAAAAAAAAAATATTGCGTGGCACAGCCGTGCGTCTGCATACTCATATGTGAGGCACGCCCCTGCACACACACACGCACAAGCGCCCACGGATGACTCACCAGGCCGTTCTTCCTCAGGTCTGCCCACATGCTGGTGCCGTCGCCGCCTCTCATGAGGACGTGGTAGGTGAAGAAGTAGATGCCGGGCAGCGGGCAGGTGAACTTGCCCGTGCTGGGCTCGTAGTAGTTGCCCACGTTGGTGACCACGTCGTCAAACTTCAGCACCTCGCTGCCTTCGTGCTGCTTGCGCAGCCCGGCGTAGAAGGCGATTTTCGGGGTGTAGAGCGACGGCGAGTAGCCGCCCGGACCGGGGCCCGGCGGCCCCAGAGGCCCCGGTTTGCCCGGCTCTCCGGGGGGTCCCCGTGCCCCCGGCGGACCGGGCAGCCCCGGGGGCCCTCGGAGGCCCGACTTGATCTTCTTCCCGGGATAATCCTCTGGCGGCGGAGACACGGCCGTCAGCTCCTGGCCGGGCTGCGACGTGGCGTACGGGTCGCACACCATCCTGCAGCTCCCCAGCATCTCGTAGCGGCTCTCGCCGTTCCCGCCGTTCCTCCCCTTGGTGGTGTGCACCAACAGCGGGATGGCCACCAGCAGTATGAGCACCATGGCCACGCCGACGGCGGCCCCGATCACGCGCTTCCTGCGGCCGAGCCGCGACGCGGCCAGCGTCAGGAAGTCCTCCTCCCCCTTGGCTGGAATGGTGCCGGCCAGGATGGAGCCTCTCAGAGAAGCAGCGCGGGAGGCTGGAGACGAGCGTGGAGACGAGTGGAGCGATAACAGTATATCGCTCCGCTAGGCGAGGGGGAGAGGATGCAAAATGGCAAAGAGCCACGAGGGAACAGAGACGCCGAGGATGTGAAGTCGCTCGCCGCTAAGCCAATTGGATCATTGCGCCTTAAACAGCGGCTGAACATAGGAATCAGGGCGATTCAGCAGAAACCGAATTCACCTGATCTTTCGTGACCTCAGCCTCCGCGGTTGCGGGGTTCTGAGAACCAGACAGAACCCAGTAGTGACAGGGAGGCTGCTGCTGGGGGAGGACAGCTGATTAAAGTGCTGGAAGGAGGTCCGACGCCAAAATTCGGCTAATTGGCGAGCGCGTGGAGGTACTGTTTGTTTCCTGGAATGAAGTGAGTTACAGGTTTTAGAGGGTTTTTTTTTTTTAGTCTGCTTTCCTTTGAAGAAATATTGTCTCTCAGGCCAACTCTGAGAAGCACAGGATGTCTTTCATCTGCTGCGAACGAGTCTGAGCCATGACTGCCGGGGACAAACGTTCATCTGAGATCTTTTTTCAGACACAATCATCTCATTAGCCTCCACTTGTGTCCCACGTCATAAAGGTCTCATTTTTAAAAGGAACAGGTCGCCTTTCTGACAGGTTCCCCCTCCGTCCTAGACCTGGGTCTGGAATAATTAGTGGGAGAAAAGAAAGCAAACTGAGTTTTGCAGATGGATCACTGTTTTAATCAAGAATGCGCGATATACATATAAATAAATTTAAAAAAAATGATATACAAATATACAAATATATATATATATATATATATATATATATATATATATATATATATAAAGTTTATATGATATATGAAACGTATAAATACCTAAAACGCGCTGCAAAATGCCGTAAAACTCTTCTAGCAATTATGTTTTCAATGACAACAAAGCAGGTTAATTGTTTGCGCGCCGCGTGCCTATGTCCCTCCCTTTTTAGATTTTCAAATTAAAAGAAAACGCAAAACAAAGTCAAACTCACCATCTGCTCCTGCTGGTTGACGCCTTTTCTTTTAAACCGCGCGATGTTCGCGTGCCGTTGGCTCGGTCCCGCAAAATAAAAGAGGATGATTAGGGGGGGTGGGGGGGCGAGAAAGCAAAATAAAAGAGGACTGAAGGACTTTGGACCGCTGGAGTGCCAAAAAAAAAGCCAACAACCAGGGAGCGGAGCGGCGCGGCAGGTGCCAGCAAAGTGAGCGGAGTTTCTTAATCGGCGCCTAATCCTCTTCTTCTCACTCCAGATCCAGGTAGGGGAGGGAGGGTGGTTTTGGACGACGCCAACTTTCGCGGGGAAATAGAGAGGAGGGAGGGAGGGATGAAATAATTTTGCGTTAGAACTCTTTTTGATGCGCTTCCAAAATGAGGGACGACGCGCGGCCGTCTGACGCCCCCATTCAGCTGAGCGGCTGCCGACTGTGGGAGCCGGTGAGCTGGCGCCCCTCGCTCCTGCCGTCCACACCTGTTACTGCTCGCTCTCTCTCTCTCTCTCTCTCTCTCTCTCTCTCTCTCTCTCTCTCTCTCTCTCTCTCTCTCTCTCTCTCTCTCTCTCTCTCTCTCTCTCTCTCTAGCTCTCTCTCTCTCTAGCTCACTCTCTCTCACTTTCTCTCTCTAGCTCACTCTCTCTCTCTCTCTCTCTCTCTCTCTCTCTAGCTCACTCTCTCTCTTACTCTCTCTCTCTCTCTCTCTAGCTCTCTCTCTCTCTCTCTCTCTCTCTCTCTCTCTCTCTCTCTCTCCCTCTCCCCACCATTTTTATGCTCTCCCCGCTGACAAAAACTCTCCAATAATAAAACAAGTCAAATCTTATTTTGAAAGATGCTCGCAACACCTCTGATCTTCATTGCGTCCGTCTACCTTTTAATGAATAGCCACTCTTCCTGCGTGTGAGTCACGTCATGGTATAAATACTGGGGACCAGGTGAGGACTAAAGGCTGCAGCTTGCAGCTGCAGCGGTGGCGCCTCCTCCCATTTGCGCGTCGTTTCGCCCTGCACACCTGTTGTTGCAGAAGGCAACGCCACCGCCGTCACCGCCGCCACATCCTCTGATAAAAGCCTCGCAAAACAAAGGCAAATGTTTTCATCTTCTGGGTCGCCTGGGGAGGAAGGGTGAGGAGGGGAGAAAAAGAAGGGAGAGGGGGAGGACGAGGGAAGGTGACTAAGTAAAAGCCACCTCAGCGTGATGCGCGAGGAATGGAGAGGAAGACACTAAATGTATCCCCGACCATCGGCGGCGTGTGTGTGACTCACATCCCACAGCTACACGGCCTCATTAGCGAGACACCCTGCCCTAAAGATTGTGCCGCTCTTTCTTTTTCATTCCTTTTTACCTAAGTCCCAGTGCGCAAGCGGAGCCTCTGCAACCCTGCCCGCACAAACATGGAACCAGAAGGACAAAGGGTTGTTTTGTTTTGTTTTGTTTTTTTCATCTTTGGTTCTGTCTTGCTTTTCTGTTCTATTTTTGTGTGCGATACGGCTGGACGCGACAAGCTAAAAAGCGCTTTCTGAATCCCTTTGATGGATTCCGTTCACATTATCCGTCTGATAATGAGCCTGTGCGACGCTTTTCAAAAGAGGGGGCCGAACTTGGCAGGTGATTGGTCGCACCCGGCTTTCAAGCAGGCCAATCGGATTTCTTTTTTTCTAAGAATAATGGCGCAACGTTAACTGCTCATTACTGCCCCTCAGCAAACTGCTGTGCGCTGTTAAACGTAACTCGTGCCAAATGTTGCGTACACGACCCCCCCCCCCCACCCCCACCCGTTTTTCATTTTGTTTTTGTCTTCTGTTTTCTTCTGGGAGGAAAGAAGGTCCATCCAATGTTTCGCACTGGCCTGCACAGTGTCGGCCTGCGCCCCTGGTCCTCGCCCCTTCACATCTCAATAAGGTTAATGTAACAATCAAGACCGATTGAAGTGCCTTCTATTGGAGCTTGGCAAGATGGATGAGGTAATGTCTTTTCTTTCCTCTTCTTCTTTTTTTTGCCGCAAAGTCAACGGGCACATCAGCGGAACGCCTCTCGGATGAACCACGCTGACACCTCGCAGGCTGAATCCCCCCGTCGCAGAGTCATATTCTCTTGTCAACAACTTCTTTTTCCTCCTCTGCTCATATCGTCGGCTCCTCCAGGGGGGGTCACCTGCCAGACAGGCGCAAACGCAGATGTGCCTGCTTAAAGTTTAATGAGTGAGGCAGTTGGGAACAAGGCTAATAGGTCCCCATACAGTATTGATGACTCCCCCTTTTCATCAGCCACCGTCTCCCCGACACCAACCTCCTCAGATACGATGACCGCTGTCTGGAAATGTTAGGGTGTCATCCGACATGATCCCGCCGGTCGCGGAGAGGCGGATAATCACCCGAGTTTAAGAGCGCGCTCTCTCGAGCGTGGCTCGGACTTAGCGGGAAATTGAGGTGGAGGAAGCGAAAGCTTCTGGGAAAAAGGAAAAAAATACTCCATCTGGGAAAAGGTTGGGATAGCTGAACGGGACGAGCGTGAGCTAAGTGCTGTGTCAGTCCCCGTTTGTGGTTCAGTCAGTATTTTGTGGGCCCTTGTGTGGGTGTGTGTGCTTGTGTGTGTGTGTGTGCTAGAACACTGCTCAGAGGTCCTGCAGCACCGGGCAGATAATCATTGCCAACAGTCAGAGGCAATATGCTCAGGATTGGATTTTTAAAGCCTGTTAAAATATTACTGAGGTGATTAATATTGAAATATGCACGTCCCTCAGCTGTCTGTCTCCCGCTCTTGCTATTCTCTTCTCAATTTGTTCCCTTTAGTATCCACACACTCATTTGGAATTTCAACGTTAAACATCATTTTCTGTTTTAAAGAAAAAAAAGAAGAATCTCTGTGCATTGACTTAAACGCGACCTACGGTGTGAAAAAAAAGCCACGGAGGGGAATCAGGCTGCTTGAGTTATTAGCTTGGTTAATAATTTACGTCATATATAATGGCACGGCAAGGATAAATCTTTGTCCTTTTTTCGTGCACGCCCGCCTGGTAATTTGAGGATTGGATTTACTCTCTATGTAAATAAGTGCGCGAGGGGCAAGAACTTATTTATGGCAACATATCTCATGCTAATATTTCTCTTCTTCTGAGGTCGCTTGGCATGATTAGTTACTCTGAGACGCGCTGATCAGTGTAACTCAAAATAAGTCACATCATTGCACTGCCTGTTGTTGTTTTGTTTTTTTTCTTTCTTTCTTTTTTTTACAAATAGCCAGGCGGAACAGTTTTATTTTCCATTTTAATCCCATCAACTCATGCAACGTGCTGTGTTTTGGTATTTCCTGGACGGGTCAAACCGCTGTCAAATCAATCCAACGGCAGCACGGGGCCGTGTGTCCGGTACCAGCTGAGCTTGGGAAGGAATGATGACACACTGTCCCCCTGAGGCGTGTAGCTACCAGAGAGCCATGGCTCCCGGAGGAGCGGCGCTCACGTTCGCCACAGTTAGCGCTGACAGCGATGCAGCTATCAAGCTCCCGTTGCTCGCCGGCCGCGTAGATTACTGTGCTGTAAATCAATCTGGAGGTCATTAGGGACATAAAGAGGTGATTTGGAGCTAAAACCAGGAAATCGACGGAGGCATCTATTTGGCGCCGTGAGCGCTATGTTGTCGCACTGAGCTCTTGTTACTGCTATATCCAGTCCTGGGCAGGTAACGGCAAAGGAAGATGCCCCACATTTAGAGTCTTAAAATCTCACTCATCCATCTTACCGACCTTTAACGGACAATCAGGCTTAAATTTTCAAACGATTCCGTAAGCGATCGGCTTCCTTTCAGGGCAGCATCCGAGCGCTCCAATCTGCTCTGAAAAAAACGCTACAGAGGAGAAGTTAGTCCGAGTTTAAACACTGATCTACTGCTGAATGATTGGGGCGGATGCTGCGGTAGTGACGCGACAATAAAACACCGTTATTCGCATTGAACACCTTGCCTCATAGAGGCTTTCTGTGTCTCTGTGGCCCTGTGGCTAACGTACAGAATCTGACTAGCGTGGCTGCTGTTGCGGCGGGACCGGATGAGATTTTCACAGTTAAAGTTTAGCATGAAAGAAGCTCCGACAGCTGTCGTCAGCGAGCCACTTTACTTTGCTTCGCTGCCGACTGGCTTCGGCAAGAGTTGCATTATGCAGAGCGTCGCAGCGAAGCCACGACGACAGCGACATGCAACGAATGCCGCACAGTTAACAAACCTGAACGGACTGAGGGGGATCTTTCCTCCCTTCTCAAAACGCTTCCATGGGCTCCAGCTGAAAAAACACGGATAATTGAAAAAAAAAAAAAAATATCAGTGCGATTCCACTTGGTGCGTCAGGTGATCAGATTAATGTAACATTGTTGTGATTCGTTCCAAAGTTTTTCCACCGGATCCCTCAAATCTAGAAAATATTGCAGTTGTTTTTCACATGAACGATATTTCAAGTTTTCAAAGTGAGCGCATTGTTGGACGGCGCCCCTTACAGGTTTGATTTGAACGGCGTGGTTTCCTGAGTCACCTGAGCCGGCAGCGTCTCCACCGCAGCGCGCCGGCCCGTGGATGTGTCTACATCCTGGCGTTGCGCTGTTTCATTAGGCTCTGATTATGGGGCCTGATGCAGAGTGACAGTGTGCAGATTGAGTTGCACAGCCACTCTAATTCTCTCTATTAATAACAACCCTCCACACTGTCGTCCTGGACCACATTTATTAATCACAATTTGTCATCTGTCCGACGCCCCCCCCACCGCCCCTGACCCCCCCACCGCCTCCCTCCCTCTCTCCCCGCCATCCTAAGCTGTGCTCTCCTCCTCTCCATCCCTCCCAGCAGGGCCAGTTATCCTCCTCGCCCCCCCTCCCCCACCGCCTCACCCCGTCTCCGCTCGCGTTCAGCTGAGAGACATGGTCCAGCATACAGAGGGCTGCTCTCTCGCTCTCCCCCTGCCTCGCACTCACTTACTTTAACTGCACCGGTGAAGGAGTCGAATTTATAAAAAGAAAAGGAGGGGTGGGGGGGCCTGGAGATTTTAATTGGAGGGGAAGAAAAAAGAAAACAGAACACTTTGCGCTTCAATCTGTTTGGAAAACACCAAAAATGAGGATTTATTATTATGCGTTAGAATAAAAAATTAGCCTTGATTTGCAATCTTGCGAACAAATGAACCTCACACGCTGTAATGCGTCATTGTATCGAAATCATCCCCTCCAATTCACATCGAACACAAACAGTGATAATTGTCTTTTCAGCCTTCGCTGCTTTCTTTTGCTGAGAAGTGTTGCCTTCTGGTAAAATATGAACTTCGGATACATGCGTGTGTTTTTTTTGAGGAAAATAGTCCCATAACTAAAATCACATTTCTGCTCATGTCTCAGTCAAGCGGCCCCTGACCTCACTCAGAAAGATGATTTATGAGACAGCCGGTCCCTGAGGTCCTGTACTGCCACTCAAATTTTTTTCTTCTTTCCGAGCGGCATTTATGCTCATTGTATTGACAGTTTAAGGCTTTTCATTTACCCCGGAAAGCAATTACACCTCACAGCTGAAAACTTCAGTTCCTGGCTTGTTTCTTCACGAGGACCAAACGTGGCTCTGACTGTTCACTGCAGCAGCAGCAGCAGCAGCAGCAGCAGCAGCAACAACAGCGACAGCAACGACGCCGCCTCCTGCCAGCGGCGGAACCAGGGTCCCTCTACTGTTTTCTTTGAGCAGGACGGGTGTTTGGGGGGGAAACAGAGGCGATTTTCATGTGCAAATGTCAGTCAGTCGGCTCGCAGCAATCACAGGCCGCCGCCTTCTCCGGAGATCGGGGGGCTTGAGACGCGGCCTGAATAATTTAGCAGCTCTGTGCCGCCGCGCTTTGGGGTCGCAACCTTCTAAAGTGATGACAGAAAGACGCCGGCTGACTTCCCCGCCCATTCACTCCCATTACCACTTATTTACCGTTACTGATTCGAGGCAGACGAAGCGTAGGGCCACGTAGGGCCGCGCCAGGGGTGTGTGTGTGTGGTGGTGGTCGTGGTGGTAGGGGGGGCGGGGGGGGGGTGAGGACGGGGAGGGGAATTGTCGCAGCTGTATAAACTGCGTGACGAGGCGTCGCACGGCCAAACAATGACATTTTCGCAAGAATCCCCACGTTGATGTTTCTCCCTCCTGTAGGGAGGAAAAAAAAATAAAAGAAGAAGAAAAATAAAACAGGATCAGCCGAGCCGGCAGTCACAGACAAAAGAAACGACGGATGCACACACGTGTACAAAAGGAAAGGTCACAAAGCTGCACGCAGCAGGTGTACGGACGTCAAAGAGAAGGAGAAACCCTGAACCACGTCTGAAAGTTGAGGGAGGGGGGGAAGGTAAAAAAAATAAAATTAAAAGTGGAAAAATCCGCCGTCTTACGCCGCTGAGGAGACGAGCTCGCAGTTTGCGGCGAGTGACAGAGTGAAGGGAATTGATCCGTCTTGGCGTACAGACCCACACTCTACGTTTCTATCATCCGGGAGGGGCAGGAGTGGGCGCGGGGTTGGTGGTGGGGGTGGGACAAGAGCTGGAGCTGACAAGGTGGTCATCAGTCGTCCGCGGCCGCCTTCTGACAGCAACACGACGAGGATAAATGGAGCGGCCGGCTGTCCGAAGCAAGCGGTAGAAATGATCCCTGCGTCAGTAATGATCAAACCCTTGGTTTCTCTCACGTCCAAGCGTTTATTTTTTTTAAATTCAGTTAGTTAGTAGCATTTTGGATTGAGGCCCTGCCAAAAAAACACACACACACACAGAAACAAAGGAAAGCCCAGCCAATCAAGTGCATTTCCCAGATGTGTTTCTTTCTCCGCGGGGTGCGAGGCGAGCTCGCAAGGCCTGAGCAACCAAACTGTCAACACAAAGCCCCCCCTCTCCGGCCTCCCCCACTCTCCACCCCCGCCCGCCGTCTCCACAGTGCGGGGCGGCACCTTCGGAATGTTGGGGGTGGAAAAAATAGCAGCGGCGGATTGTTTATCGACGACGCGTTCGGGACGTTCCCATGGAGATGCCAATTGCGAGGGCCTATTAGTCCTTCGCCGGAGGGACGCAGGGTCACTAAGAGACAGCCGGAGGAATCAGCAGCACGTCCGTCCGCCCGCCTCCCTCCCGTCCCTCCAACCTTGCCGCCGCTGCAACTCCTGGGTTTTTCCGGTCAAAGTCAGTGGTCTTTTTGGTTTTTTTTTTGTTTTTTTAATAAAACACCCTCAGTGCGTCTGCTTTGACCTTGTGTCATGGGAAAAGTGTCCAAGAGGGGACGGGAGGGCACCCAGAGATCCCTCTGAATTATTGAGAGTGATTATTTGGTGACTTATGGTCGCTGGCTGCCAGGCATGGCGTGATAAACGGCGTCGGGTGAGAATTACACTTCCTCATTGCTTCGTCGTCTATCCATCGAGCTCTCCGTGCTGAGGGCAGACCCTCCAAAAAAAAAAAAAAAAAAGAAGAAGAAGAAAATTCTCATCCTGTCACCTTCTCTGTCCTTGACTTTGTAAGTTACCTAACTAACTTTTGGGTCCGAAAAGAAAAACTGCTGTGAGTGTGTAATCCTGCAGAGTCAAACTTAATCCTTTGGATTAATCCAATGCATCTGTCGGGGGAGGAGCACAGAAAAAACATTTGTAAAATGTGAGGCAAAACCTGCATCTTTCCATAATCTCCCTGGAAGATTTTGTTGGCCTTAGTTGTCCAAAATGCTGTGCAGATATTGAAATCCAATAAGGTATCATCTAAATCTCTGTTGAAAACAAAAACAGCTTAATTGTTGCTGTCAGTCCAAAAGTCTTATTGCTCTCACAGTTCATGCAAAGTGTTTTCTCCTTTAACACATGCTCGTCTTTTTTTTTTGCAACAGCCATTGTTTAAAATATGCTAGTAGCACCTTCTTCCTCTTCTTCATCTTCTTCCTCATCATCTTCTTCTTCCTTTCTTCTTCTTCTTCTTCTTCTTCTTCTTCTTCTTCTTCTTCTTCTTCTTTCATTGCTTCATTGCGCTTCCAGCAGCACCAGCTTCTTTATCTGATTGGCTATGAAATCCCTGCAAAAAATCATTGGAAAACAACATCTATTGGATGTTGGCACAATGGATCAATTCATCGATCCAACTGCTGCGTGGGGAGATGTGTGGTCAAGTGAGGTTTGTACTGCTTGTATTGTTCCAAGACTGTTCCGCGACGCAGCGTTTGCCTGGCTAACCAGCTAAATGCTAATCCAATGTTTGGATAGAAACCAAGTATCTGGTAGCAGTTGCTGACTGTAATGGAAGGAGAACAACTTTTATGTTGATAATGTTGTGGTTAAACATTCTGAGGCTAAAATTTTGTCCAGCCTTTAATGATGTCTGAACAGCAGAGTCCGCTTGGATAATGACAACGCTGTGGTTTTTATGATGAAGTCCACTTTGCATTTGAGTGAAACACCCTGACAACTATTGAATGGATTGAGATTTGTTTCACATATTTATGCTTCCCAAGAGATAATTCAACCTTTTGTCAGGATTAATGATGGCCCTCTGGCACCCCGATGATGCTGAAATGTCACTGGGAGCGTCACTCCACCGCGTTATTAGCCTTTTTGTTTCCGAGCCTGCAACCCCACTGTTCCAGCGAAACCGCATGTTCCCAGTCTAGATTTCATTTTCCTCACAAAGCCACTGCACGCTCGATTAATTAGGATCTAAAAGCCTTGCAATTACAAGGAAATTATAAATCAATGCTGAAGTGCCCGGACAGTGTTGCTGAGCTAAAACACAAAATGTAGAACAGTCTGTCCAGAGAAGAGACCAATTAAGCTAGCTAGCCAGGGCGTCATGTGAGAGGAGCTATTTTGGAGGGGGGAAAACTCTTGAAAACATGAGTTTTCATTAAATGATGGATGACTCTGCTTTAAAGACTGGAGAGGGAAGGTCATTGCACCTTCAGGGAGCCAGCGGGCGGACGAGCGGTAACCATGTGGAAAGAAAACCAGAGGAAAAGGCAAACGGTCGCTGCTGCTGCTGCTACTGCAGCTCGGAGCCTGTACTTGGTTTTAATGCGAGCGCCAGCGGAAGGAAGTGGCGGGGAGAGGAAGCGGACGAGGGCGTAATTTGGCGGGGGATGAAAATGAGGCAGAGGCATCATCACTCTGTGAACGGCCAGCGGAGGCTGTGTTTGGGAGGGGAAGTGATTAAAGCTCCAAGTCGAAGCCGGAGTTTGAAGTCCGTCTGAAGGAGTGAGCACTGTAGGCGGAGGTCACTTGGTAAATAGATGAGCTGACGGATAATAAATCTCGATCTTTGCTCCGTCCATTAGACCTGAGAACTATTCACTCCAATAAAGCCACTCTCCCAAGGCCACAAAGTTTGGGCTTCTTTAAGACTTTTTTACTGTGTTTTCTTTTTCTTCTTCTTCTTCTTCTCCCTCTTCCTCTTCTTCTCCTCCTGCCTGTGTGTTTTGTTTCCCCCTCTCCTTGTGCACATACCAGGAGAGCCGTTCCCCCTCCATTCCTAATTGACATTCCCTGTTGCATAATGTTTCTAACTGACTGATCAGGTATCAGAGATGGAGTTCTTTGTGTAAATGCAGCCTGAATAATTCATATACGGCTGTCAGTGAGAGAGAGAGAGGGAGAGAGAGAGAGAGAGAGAGAGAGAGACAGTGGGAGAAGGAGAGAGAAAGACAGAGAGAGAGAGAGAGAGAGAGAGAGAGAGAGAGAGAGAGGGAGGCAGGCAGCAAGAGAGAGGAAGAGAGACAGGGCATTTTAGAAATCAGCTCGTCGGGCCCCTGACCATGAATAATTGATCTGAACTGATTAAAATTTGCCGTGATTACCCCTCACCTCCCCAATAGATTGACGAGGGGGAGGGGTGGGGTTGGTGGTGGTGGTGGTGGGGTCGGTGGGGGGCTGCTGGGAGGGAGGGGGACCGCCACACCTGTGTTTGCTGTCTCTACTTGCTCTTCCCTCTCGTCTGCTTCCCCTCACCTCTACGCCTTTCAATTAGCCGCATCGCTAATACGGAGGACGCTCCGCGGCGGCAGCAGCCGGTTCCAAACCCCCACCACCACCTCCACCACCACCCGACCACCCCCACGCGGACCCCAGTCAGCTCAAGAATCGGCGTGTTGCAGGTGCTGCATGCCTGATGAGCTGCAGGCATTGGGAGATCATCTTCTTCTCCGCCTCAGGATGGAAGTCCCGCTGCCACAAACTGTGACTGCAAACAGCTCTCTCTTACACACACACACACACACACACACACACACAAACACGGACGGAGAGCCGCGCTCTGCATGGAGATGGGCCTCTCAATCCTCCCAACCTTTAAGCCCAACTAGGGCTGGCACTCGGATCCATGTCGCAGGGACGGCGAGAGCGAGGCGTGACAGTGGAGAGACTTGATGGAGAGGAGAGGAGAGGAAGCGAGCGAGCGAGAGAGGGAGGGAAGTGTTGAGAGAGTGACAGGTAATGACGGTGGCTACAAACTGTGACCTTTGGAGCGATCACACAGGCATGACGGAGGGGGTTCAAGGTGACGGAGTGGGGAGCAGCGGCGGTGGAAGGGAGATGTTGAGGACAACAAAAGTTGCGGCGTCCGTGTGTCTCCAGGTGTCGGCGGTGCAGGAGGAGCTGCGTGTCTGCAGGGCCGCCGCCGTTTTAAAGCGCCCGTCTTAGAGCCACGTTCGGCTCGTAACATTAGAGATTGAAAAAAAATAGTTGAGGTCCCAAAAATTTGTTTAGCCCTCTGGTTGCAGCCTCCTGTGAAAAAAAGCTGCAGCTTCACTTCCTGCTGAAGGCCAATACTTTGCTGAATCCTCTTACAAACAGGTGTCACCAGAGCTAACAAACAAGACAACAAATGATTTGTTGTGTCGACATTGACAACGCAGAGTTTTTAACAATTAGCAAACTACATTATAGCCCATTAAAAAAAAACCCAAAAGACAATTTTTTAGCAAACAAACATAAATAGATTTTTTTTTTTACTCTTCAGGTGTGCAAAAGTGAGAACATCAAGGAAGAAACTACTCTGGGCAGCCATATTAACAAAATAATATGGATTATAATATTTTATTGTTCTGGAAAACCCGACAAAAAAATTGATCTTGATTTGACCAGTTCACAGTGTTTCCTGTCCTTGTTTTCACGCCGAGGTGAAGTGCGTTGATCTGCAGGTAGGTTGATAGAGGAGTGGAAGAGAAGGAGAAGTAGGAGCGGGAGGTGGAGAAGGAGGGGAGAAGAGGAGGAGAGGGAGGGAGGAGGAGGAGGAGGAGAAGAAGAAGGTGAAGCGGGAGGATGTATCCACTCAGGTCCCTGGTGTCGGCTTTCAAGTGGCTGGGCGCTGTGTCCGTCCTGTCAGCCCTGAGCAAACAGCCCTCCTAAATAGGGAGATGGCAGGAAGGAGGGAGGGATGGAGGGATGGGGGCCGGGTAGGAGGAGGAGGGAGTTAAGAAAAAAAAAATTCCCAACCAGTATCGGACACGGCTGGCCAGGGCCTCACCAGCAGTCCACTTGTCTGCTCTTTCCTCCGCAGAGCCTTTACGAGAGACGGGAGGAATACTAAGAGAGCCGGCATAGATTTTCTGCTGGGAGGTGGAGCAAGAGAGGGAGGAGAAGGAAGAGAGGGAGGAGAGGGAGGAGAGGGAAGGCGGCGGTGGCGGCGGCGGCGAGGTTTGACTGGCCACATCAAAATTTTCCTTCCCTCCCTCCCCCCGTCTCTCTCTCTCTCTCTCTCGTCTTTTCATCTGCCTGGTGCTCTGGAGGGACCCTCTGTTTGTCAGCCAGCCAGTGGAGCTCCCTCCCTCCCTCCCTCCCTCCCACCCTCCCTCCCATCTCCCACTTCTGCTCCTCTTGTCTTTCCTCCGCCGCTTCCCGTCTCTCGTCCCTTCTCGACCTGTTTCGCTTCTTCTTTTTTTCCCTCCTCCACCTCTTTTCAAAATGCCGGGTTTTTTTCTTCTTGTGGCCTCCGCCCTCTCTTTCCCCTCTTTCCCTCTCTCTTTCTCTCTCCCGCATCGCTCACCGTTAAGGGACGTCCTATTGACGGAGAGGCCGCGGAGGGCCGATGGAGAGGCAGATAGCAGGCAGGCGCCGCCGCCGTCGCACAAAAGGATGCATTTCATTCAAAGGAACTTCCTGCTTGCGACGCTGCGATCACACCTTTACAACGTAGCGTGTGAATCCGAGAGCAAACAGTCCGTCTTGTTGCATTTCCCCTTTATGTAATAAAATTCTCCCCTTTGTTTTTTACAGGCCAGCAGTAGAGAGCAGGTCAGGTCCAGGCGGCTTAGGGTGGCAAAACAAGTGAGTGTGAGGTGAGTGTGAGTGCAGCTGCTGCTGGTGGGAACAGGCCACACATGGCCGGCCAATCAGAGAGCTCCTTAATGCACAATCCAGTGGATCCAGTCCCCCTGGAATCCATTTTGCCTCCCCATTCTTCTAACCTGGTGCAGACTCCAAAAAAGTCCACTATTTTGAAACCGCTTCCGGGTTCTTCCGTGTTATGCAATGCGAAGAGCATGTAACATTAGTGTCACTTCCCTCATGGCTCTGTAACTCGGGGGACATATCAGGATTTATCAGCCAATCAGAACGAACCAAGAGACAGCATGGTGGGAATAAACTTTAAGTTTTATTAATTTTAATATTTTCTGGGGATTTTCGGGCCTTTATTTATTTATTTTTTAAAGATTAAAAGTCAATGACTTAAAAATATACGCTAGAAATATTTATTATGAACAGTGCTTGGTGTCAGAGCCCTTCACAGGTGTTTATTGTTATATTCCAGTCTATGGGAAGAATGCTTTTAGGGCCATGAGGGATGTTTGACTGCAGTACCTCGAGTGACCACTGGGGGAAAAGGAAATCGCTGCACCGTATTTTGGCCAGTCTGATGTTCAGTACTTATAGTACATCCACGAATGGATCGCAGCCTACAGTTTTACTTGGCCGGCCGCAGATGTTGTTAATGTTCCTCTTGGTGGCCGTAGCACCACCTGCTTTGTGGCTCATTTAATTAAACTGTTGTGCATTCAGGCAAGAGGCTCTAACGTCCTCTCTTAGTTTCTAAAGGTGGTTTCAGGACCAAATAGGAAGTTGTTGTTTTTTTTTGTTGTTTTTTTCCGCCTGTGCCAACCAAAACTGATTTCTGTCTCCTGCTACTGCAAGAAGGTGCAAATGTTTAGGGTGAGCACAAGGGGCAAGGCAGGCAAGCTGGAGGAAGTTGCTGTTCGGGTCACTTTGTCAGCTTTTGTCTGAGTGGCTTTCTTAGCTTGAATCATTCAAATCTAATGAGGGAATGATTTAAAAAAAAAAAAAAAAAAAGCTTTAAAAAAGAAGAAGTGGAAGAAACTCGCAGACAGAGTACAACAAGAAACACAGATGTGCCCACAAGTTACAATAAGGGCCCCAAAAAGAAGAAAAAAAACAAACTGGAAAATTATCCTTGACACAGAACTGAGAGAAATCAGATAAAATGGCCTGTGGATAGAATTCGTCGACTGACTGATGGTCAACATGTTTTAGGAGGATTTTTGTTTATTTGTTCGTTTTATCAGAAAAATAGTTTCCATATTAATGAGAGTGCTGCTTTGTGATCACGTTACAAACTAAAAACAAACAAATTAATAAATAAATACTCATTCAGGGGGTGATGGCAGAAATCACAAGAGCTGAAGCCAAATAAAAGGAAATAAACTGCAAAATGCTTTTTGGCCGTGTGACTGAGGCAACCTCTTAGACTGGAATCGTCTGGAATTGATCCTCCCTCAGGCACCACGTCCCCCCTTCCCTCCCTCTCTCCCTCCCCTCCCCTCCCCTCCCCCCACCCTTCATTCTTCTCGGCCTCCTTATGCCTTAGCTGTCTCGACACGTGCGGCCAGATCAGAGGGAGAACACGGCTCTTTATTGATTTTTTGCGGTCGGCGAGATGACAAGTTTTGGTCTCACATCTCCTTGTTTATACTAAACTCACCGCGAGCCACTGGTGGTCTCAGAGGGAAAGGCGAGGGCGGGAGAGGGAAGCGCTGGTTGCCTTGTAAAGCCTCCAAATCATAACACGTCCGAAGCGTTTCTTTATATTCACAGACTGTGTTCGTGCTCGAGCGCCGCTTTTCCAGGGGCCCGCAACCACTGCAGGTGGATGCACAGGAGACGGCCGGCGCCAGCGCAGCTCATCAACAGCAGCCTCCCATTAGGGCCGCAAGGAGCGCGGCAGGGTGAGGCTGGTCACATGACCTCACCCCCGGCGAGGAGGGTGAAGTTCGGTTGAGATCCTGCACGGAGGGAGCAGACTTAGCGTTTTCTGATCTGCTGCTTTCGTCGGACGGGGCCCTTTCACCCGGCCCCGCGTGTGACCTTTGACCCCCCGGTTTGTTTCTCCCTTGTTGTCCGAGGGGAAGGCAGCAGACACGCAGACGGACGTCTCACTTATGTTGCGACGTCCGCCTTTGTTGTTCTTTAGGGGGATGGCGGTGGAGAAAAAAATGTCAAGATCTCAAGAAAGCAGCATTTTTTTTTAGCCCTCTGTTTGCAGCGAGAAAACATGCAAATGGTTAATTTGTTAGTGCACACATGATTTTAAGCACCTTTTTTTTTTTTTACCAACAATCCGATATCTCGGCCCATCTTGACATGATGGTGTTCATGCTGGTGTTCCGTTGGAATGAGATCAAGCAGGAATCACCAGACCAGGTGCCATTGCAGGTACCATGTCCAGCTGCCAGTGAGCCGCTGCAAAGCGCAGACTCAATCACTGGTGCCTCTCCTCTGGCATCCGGGAGGAATTTTGGGCTCAGAGTGCTGCTGCTCACTGGATATTTTTTCTCTTTCTGGGACTTGTTCCCTGCAAAACGCCAGAGCTGGCCCTGTGCCAACATTCCAGCAGATCCGGCAGTTTGTCAAATAGTCCGGGCATCCCGCCTGGCGCCAGCCACCAGTCACCACGTCACCTTCAAAAGTCTCTCGAATCGCCTTTCTCCTTCTCGTTTTAAATCGCTCCCTTTGAACACCCGGCGGCTCCGCTCCTCTGTGTTTTACGGTGCACAACCGGGTCGCTGCCGCCACGCGAGTGGGCAGCCGAGCAAACGCCACCGACCAAGTGGCAGCCGAGCATGTGCACGTGCTGGAAAACATCCTTGTGGTCAATGTCGAACAACGCGGGGGGCTTAAGTGGTGCAAAGTAGCCGACGGCGTCGCTGGAAAACGTGATGACTGACTGATCGACTCCCTTATCGACTGGGCTGCCACCACTGCTTTAAAAAAAAAAGAAAAAAAGAAAGAAACAACCGGATTGTTTTCCAGGGCCGAACGGCACACGGCCGTCCTTTGTGCACAAACAGCCAGCCTTCATCCTCGGCGGCAGCTATTTATTTACCTCTCAGCCGGTGTCGCCTTTCATTTCTCGCTATTGTTTTCAGCTGTCTCGCTGCCTGACCCCCCCTGGTCTCCTCTTGAAAGCGGCATGTGACTCCCTGGCAGCGTTCAACCTTCTTCTTCTTCTTTTTTTTTTTTTTTAACCCGCCAACATGGCGGGCCTCTATACGATTGGCCCATTACAGATACTTTGAAGCTTCCTATATGTCTAAATATCTTGGAGGACATCAAAGAGATCAAAGAGCACACATTACAGGGGAGGCCAGAGTTCGACTGGGAGCCACGGCCATCCCGTCCTCATCGCCTTCCCTTTTCCCCATCCCCCCTTCCCTCTTCTCCAGGGGTCTTGTCTCAGCTGAAGGGAGGGGTGGGGGTGGAGGAGGTGGAGGAGGAGGAGGAGGCGGCTCCTCCTCCAGCGTCCGTGTCCATCATGTGTCACGGCCGCTCCTGGCTTTCATGTTCTGTCTGGCTGAGTCTCCTGCTCCAGCGCGTCTCCGCTTCCTCCCGCCGCAAATCTCCGTCCCTGAGAGAGGAAGAGGAGGCGGAGGAGGAGGAGGAGGACGCTCTTCTCTCTCTCCCGCATCCATTTCAGCTCGGCTCAGCGTCGCCGCCCGGGCTCCGCTCTCACCTCGCTGACACCGAGGGCCCCTCAGCAGACACCTTGGCCCGGCGGTGGGCTCAGCTGGCTGACGGGCAGCTGTCCGTACGCATCAGCCAGGAGCCCAGCGCACAGCCGCCCTCGCCGCACACCCTCCTAACACCTTCGCGGCGTGTCGTCAGTCGGGAGGCTACCTCTCAAACCTGCAGCTGACGTGACACGAAACCACCTTTATCGTGACAGGGACTGAGGACTTTTTTTTTTGCTTTCATAAAATAAAGCAGCGATACTTTCCTCAACGCTTTACATTTACTCAAACCGAATTATGGCTTTGTTTATTTGTCATCTTTTTTTTTTTTTGGTTGCAACATCTCAAGTGCAGTTAATCGCTGTTATTCACTGGACTCAGACACGATGTCCTCACTTGATATCCAGCGGAGGGAGAATTCAGTCGCAGCGGGGCCAAAACAAGCCGGTGGCTGATGAAGACAAATGTGCAAACACATGTTGGCAGAATTGCTTTTTGGTTGAGCGTGATCAGCTCCGCTCACAGGGGCGGAACCTCCAGTGGTGATTTATAGTTTTTGCGCTGCCCCCCCTCGACGCCCCCTCCGGTTCACCACTGTCTGCTGCCTCCCACCGCTGTAATTACCACGTGTGTCCATTAGAATAGTCCCGCTGCCCACAATGCATCACCTCAGGCCAGGGAGGAGGAGGAGCGGAGGGGAGAGGCGGCGCCTCCTCCCAAGATGGCCTTGTTATTCCGCCGGTGTTCTCCACGCAGCGCGGTACACGGGCGGCAGAGGGCAAAAACGCACCGCAGATGATTTGATAAAGGTCAAAAAGAACAAAGCTGAAAGGTTGAGGAGTGTATTGGAAAGAGGGGAGAACGAGGACAAACGGGCAACACAGGTATCTGTGATCATCTGCGCTTCTAAAGGCACATTCATTGTTATCCTAATTGCACTAAATGCTGCTCAGTTTTGAAGAGGTTGTTTCATGTGATATCCGTTTAAGTTCAAGAAATAAAAAGAATGCACAAGCAGGCCTTCTTTTGGTCACGCTGGATATGGATTTAATAACAGCGTATTCACTCTTGTTTGCATTGCACACGCTCACCTGTTTAATCTGCATCCCTGCTGACCCTCTGAAATATCTGCCACTCTGAATTCCGACACCTTGCCTTGGGCCTTACAGCATCTCCTAGTGGGCAAACTGCCCGCTGCTCCTCCAGTCCCATGAAAATTAATGCTTTGAATAATGCGAGTCAGTCGATACTTGCAGGTACCTTGACAAATGAGAGCGCTTGATTTTTTTCAGGCTTGTTTATGAGGTGGAATTCTCTGCAGTGTTTCCATTATGAATCCTCCCCCTCTGCTGTTTTATAGTTGGAGTGTGTGCACGCAGACCACCCGGTGCACAGGTCCAATCATTTCTGTCTTCCCCGCACATCGATTACAGTCATGTTTAGAGCAAACAAACCATTTTACAGAGTGCCACCCTCTTTCTGGTGAAGGCGCTTTTGTGATGTGGCAGCAGCGGAGGGGACTCAGTCATCTCTTTCTACTCTGCGAGAGACCTGGAGCCATAATGAGACCTGGCCGTGAGGTCTGGACCCGTCTCATTTATGCACTAATTGGCCTAAGGGTATAAAGGGCAGCCATGCATCACAGACGACAGAAAGCTAAGTGGCTGACGACAAGACTGTGAGGATGAGAGAGGGTCAGAAAGCTAAGACATATCATTGGCCGATTCAGAGTACAAAATGCGTTATGATGACAAAAAACAAATAATTATTATGTGCTGAATGAATGAACGGTGCCCACATCACCAGTGTTGCCTGCGAAGAGGCATCTGTCCTGCTTTCTGCCTCCAGCTTTACAACACAACAGGAGATAAACAAGTAGGTAAATATTGTGATAGTACATAAAAAAAGAAGAAACAATTGAATTACATAAAAGAGGTTTCCTGTCAGGCTCAAACTCCAAAAGATTTTACTCTTAGTAATGTTTTCTTATTCACGTCATGGGAAAGGGACTATAAAAACAAATCTTTCAAACTTAACGTAATTAAATATTTTCAAAACAGTTCCCACTATAGCAAGAGCATTTCTTTGTACATATGCATATGTTTGTGTTTAGCCACCTCAAAATTTACTGTAATGGTTCTTATGGTTTGTCTTTGCACCTTTAACAAATGTTATCTGTGTACAATAATATGCTTTGTAGTTTTGTGGTTGTTTGGGACGCTTCAGTTGTGGATCATTGAGGTGACAGAGAGGATACGCTTGTGTTGCTCACACGGATATCATAGCTCATTAGTAGAACTAACCATGGCCCTCAATTGATCACTGCAGCCACAAGCTCAAGTGCCCCTGTCTGAATTTTGTGAGCAATCGATTTCCGTGGCTTATTAAAGGTAAGAGTTTCTTTACAGCACAGAGAGGGGCGAAAACAAGATCACCAGAAAATATAAGTATTGAGTGAGTGAAGAGGCGGGGGATTAAATTCCAAATTCCGGCAGAGAGGCTGTGTTCAGCCGCAGAGTTTACCAAAAGGACACAGGAAAATATTCCGGTGCGTCATGCTCGTTGGTTATTGATTTTCAGTATTTTGCAGTTACTAATGCTAATGTTAAGACGACCTGTGCTGTGAAAAATTAATTGAATTAATTCTGTAACACCTCTATGTTCAAAAGTCTCAATAGTTTTCGTCCATTTTAAAACAAACTATGGTACAAAGTACATAAAAGGTCTATCGCTGTTAAATAAATACACCAGCAGTTTGTGTTCCCCAGTCACATGTAAAAGTAATCACATTTAAAACCCATTAAAACATTTTCACCGTTTATATGTTTGCCACTAGATGGCAGCAAGGCTTCTTGCTAAATAGTGCAATTATGACGTCAACCCGGAAGTCCAAACGCAATGCGAAGCGAGCTAACACCTCTGTCAACGCACCTGACTAGAGTCACAACAAACCATCCGGAAACAAAGTCAGACATTTTATTTGCTTCTATTGGCATCGTGATTTTCGGTCTCAGCTCCCGGTTTTTCACTTGCAGCTGTGTGTGACAGCGCACTGCAGGTTCTCCCATCAGCAGCCGCGAGCAAGAGGTGTTGTTGCGGTAAAATGCGGCTGGGCGGCGGGATGAGGCTCTGGACCTTCTCTCTGGGAGCCGCAGTGGCTCTGATCCTGCTCGATGTCGTCGGTTTTGCAAAGGCGAAGGTAAAATGGAGACATTTATAAGCTTCTTAATGGCAACAGTGTTAGCTCTCTGCAGCTGAATAAGAGAGGAAGTGCATATTTTACTGTTGGTCAAATGCACAATTGATTGACTCATATTGTACAGTATTTTATTTGAAAAATAAGAAAGAAAGAAAAATAAATTATGAGAGAAAATGTTTGTCAAGTAATTTATTTAATAAGAATACTAAAGTGTGTGTTTGTAAATTATATTCTTTAACTGATGAAATTATTTTAGCTTAATTACGCGTAATAATAACAGTAATAATGATAATAATCATAAAATAACTTTGGGATTATTATTATCATTATTATTATTATTATTATTATTATTATTATTATTATTATTATTATTATCATTATTGTTATTATGGGGGAATAGCCTCCTTTGTAATAAAGCTAAAGCTAAGTTGTCACCATAAATTTAGGAAAGATCCACTTAAATCCACCATGGTTTCAATTCATGATCACAGAACTTTGAGGACGTTCGCTGCAAGTGCATCTGCCCGCCGTACAGGAACATCACCGGGCACATCTATAACAGAAACGTCTCCCAGAAGGACTGGTAGGAAAACCGCTTCATGCAAGCCTTAAATACCAAGACACTTCAGAGTGACAATCAATTATCCACACTCTTACCCTGAAGGGTCTCGGCATGGCGATCCTGATCCCACCTGATGTTAGCTTCAAGCACACAGGAGCAGAGGGTGTGCATGCCCCTGTATATAAAGTCAACAGGAAACTTAGCCAGCATGTTTGTTGAATCTGACAGAAAACTGTTGAACCGGCCATTAAAAAGACCCTGCTTTGACACATTCTTGCTCCCTCACAAACACAAACATGCACCAACAATGTCATGTGTTTCTTTCCAGCAACTGCCTCCATGTAGTTGAGCCCATGCCAGTGCCGGGCCACGACGTCGAAGCGTACTGCCTGCTGTGTGAGTGCAAGTACGAGGAACGGAGCAGCAACACCATCAAGGTGCTTCCTCCCACCATTTCCTGCAAAGGTGTCGCCTGCAGAACATATCACAATAGGTCTGAACGCCTCCGCCTGTCTGTCCCAGGTCACCATCATCATCTACCTGTCTGTCGTTGGCGCTCTGCTGCTCTACATGCTCTTCCTGCTGCTGGTGGATCCTCTGATTCGCAAACACGACCCGTACACCCAGCCGCTGCACAACGAAGAGGACGCAGAGGTGACTCGTTGAATCTTTCATTGGCCGTGGCCCGAGTGCGGGGGGAGTCCTTGAACTTAATAACCTCGCTCGCTGTGCTTGCTTGTGCTTCACAGGAGATGCGTCCGCAGGTGGACAGCAGCCAGGCCCGGGGGAACACGGTGCTGGAGCGGGTGGAGGGAGCGCAGCAGCGCTGGAAGAAGCAGGTCCAGGAGCAGCGCAAGACCGTGTTCGACCGGCACAAGATGCTGAGTTAAGCTTTGCTGGAGCGGCGCCCCAGCGAGCCAGCTTCCGTCTGCTTCTTTACCGCCACCAGCCGCACTGTCACTAAACCTCCCTGTCATTCTGTGAGCTGCAGCCTCTCAGTGAATGTTGCCTCTCTCCATGAATATGGCAGAGTTGTGGAACGAGGAGATCATTTCGAAGATTCAAAAGAGCATAGAGACGCACGTTTATGGCGGCAAATTGTAGTTAGTGTTGTGTTATTTTCCACTCTTAAAAGATGTGGAGCGTGTCAGGCGTGAAATACATGAAACTGAATGGCTGTGGCTTAACTTTGACATATTTCTAACATGATCTGACACTTAGTCTTAAGGAATAAGTGGCAGAACAAACAAAACTTGCTTTTATTTTCACATTCGCCTCAGTCACACAATGAGTCTGAGTCATTTCAGCAACCTGCAATGCAACAAATCCTGAATGTCACTATTGTCATGTTTTACACAATCGTTGTCTCTATTCATTTTAGCTACAAGTGGCTTCTTGTTATCGTTTTAATGCTATTTATGTTGTACAGTCTGTATGGCAGCTCATGAAGCATTTTTATTTATATTGTGCTGTAACAAAGTATCT
The DNA here is from genome assembly GCA_009823395.1 of Thamnaconus septentrionalis. Classification (NCBI taxonomy): domain Eukaryota; kingdom Metazoa; phylum Chordata; class Actinopteri; order Tetraodontiformes; family Monacanthidae; genus Thamnaconus; species Thamnaconus septentrionalis. The sequence goes on from CM020512.1 coordinate 7,330,305, forward strand.
CATATGCTCATGCTCATTTTTAAAGCACTGCTTCTTACTTTGTTTTATAGTCATTAAGTTGCTTTAATTTAAACACTGGAAATTTCAGCCTCTTCTCAGTTTCCTACTTGTGAGTGGATACGTGCCTTTTATTCCTTTTCTCCTCTTGCATGGATGAAAAATTCAGCCAAAAAGATTCGATCACTCAGTAGAATCAGGGTTTAGATTCTTCCGATGCTTTTTGAGAAAATTTGATGACTGGTGCCATTTCCACGACAGTTGAGTGACGACCACTGCAAAGGCAGTGCTGCAGTGACATTTGTGGTGCGTGTTTGTAGCCGTTTTGACGGATTCCATTTCCTCCACCCAGTGGAAGAAATGGAGAATGCATTTGTGGAGTCGTCCTCACTTGGATCCCATCGTTGCTGCAAAATTCGGCTGGGTTTTTGGAGGTTTTTGTCTTTGTATGCATCACTCATTGTCAGCTTTATTGAACTTGCATCCAACAGCTGAAGCCTCTTGCTGCAGAACTTAATGTCCGGAAACAACGAATTCAGACGATCAGTCACGTAACCGCATGCAGTGTGGTCTGAAATGTATTTGCGTGTTGAGCTTTCAGCTTCCGGAAGACCCCCCCCGCCCACAGAATTATAACCTGTCAGTAAGTCTTAAAAATGCGCAGCTTGATTCCACACGTTTGTTTTTGTGACCAATAAAAAAAAAAGTGCTATTGCTCTGACACTTTGTTGGTTGTCGTTTTTAGCTGTGCTTTGTGAAATGTCCAGTTCTGCTTTATAGTCCCCACTATCACTTAGTGCCACAAGGGGGCAACAGAGGACACAAAATAAAAGTCTCGTATATTTCATTGTACAAGCACCCGCTGCCTCAAAACACCGTCATCCACAGACAAATGAAAGAGTATCGAAAGTTAAAGCAAAGGTTGAAAATAAATCAATTTTTCGCTTACAATTGTTTGAGCAGATTTTTAAACTATTTTTTTTTAATTTGTAGAATTATACAAAATAACCTTTTTTTCTAGTTTTTTTTCTTTTTCTTTTTTCTTTTCTTTTTTTTTTTTTTTTTATTATATCTCGTATATGTTCTTTGTTCGTCCAACAACTTTTTTGCCATTCAGAATCCACAATCTTTAGTTTTCTTTTATATTGTAAAGACATATTTACACTGTGTAGCGGACCAGACACATTGACTTCTCTGCCAACAACCACACCTTTAAAGCCTATGATCTGCATTGTTTTCATATTAATGCTCATTCAGCTGCTTACACACCAGCTAATGGCTCTGATTATTAAGTCTTTAAATAATAAAATAATACATATGTGACAGGGCAGGTACCAGGAAGACTAGCATTAGGACCCAGGGCAAGGGGCAGAGTCTATAAATAGGGGTGGGAAGTTAACCTGGGCCTCTCTGTCTGCACTGGCACACCTGAGTGTGTGAGAGAGGGGAAGAAAAAGCACCTGAGGCCACCTTTGTTTGATCCTTTGACTTCGTATGTCTCTTAGGAGTTTTCAATACTAAAGCAGTAAAAATGTATTATTGTTTAAAATGTGTTTATTAGATGTATCAAGTTGGCCAGGGAGTAATACTCAGAGTGACTGCTTGAGCACATCAGCCAAGAGATAAGGTATGCTCAGGCAGCATGGAGTTGTTTTAGATGTTACACCTTTTTTTGATTGTACATCAACCTGGCTTTTTAACAAACCAACTCCAGTCGCCTGCATGTCTCAGACTACAGCAAGGGAATTGTTCATCTGGCAAAGTACATTTATTTTTAAAGTGCGTTTTTAATGTTCACTTTAAAGTTGTTGGGGTTTTTTTTTGTATAGTCCTGTTTTTCCCAGATTTATTTGAACTTTAGTTTGTCTTAAACTTATTTCTTGTACTGGCCATTTTGTGTTTTGTTTTGTTTGTGTTGGTTTTCTGTCGCATTGAAGCGAGGACCCAGTGGTCGCAGTCATTGTGCAGGTGCAGTCTGGTGCGTGCTTTGCTTGAGTCACCTGAGCTTGCATGCGGTGTTCAGGTAAATTTGCATGTTTTTTGACCAGATTTGATTTGAATTTTTGTTGTTTATAGTGGTTTTGTTTCTAATTTACCTACATTTATGGTGACAAATATCTGTTGTTAGGCTAGACTCCACACTAACACCTTTCATTGCGCAGTTTAGCCCCACCTGCCCTGGGTTCTTTGTTAATTGATTTGTTCTTTTATTCAATCCATACATGGTATTGTTTATTTCATTGTTTTTATATTTTTGTATATATATATATATATAGACCTGTAGCAATGTCTTGCCAGTGAGCAGTATTGTAGCAAGACCAATTTTAAAGCAAGGCCTGGTAAATAAAATTTGCATCTTGTTTGGTATAGCAGTCTCTGGTCCCAGTTAATTCAGGGTTGTGTTTGTATAGGATCTCTTGGTCACACATAATATAGCAATAATATATCATAATGATATGATACACTAACATGAAGTATAACATTTATATACCGCACCTGTCTTATTGTGTGGAATGTCATAATTGCCAAGCTTCAGATTCCAAACTGACAAACTGACATACCAGTAAACGTGCTGTGTTGTTGTTGTCATCGTTTTTGTCGTTGTGTTGTGTTCCTCTCAGATTGTGGGTTAACAAGTGAAGAACAGCTGGTGGCATTTCACTGCAAGACCTCCCAAAAATATGAACCCCTGAGCACCCCCCACCCCTCCAACACCCTTATGTGCCACAATAATGCCCACCCACCCCACCCCTCCTCCTCCACCAACCCCACCCTGTCAATCATCCCCAAGCATGGCCTGCCGTCGGTTCACGGTCTAAATTTAAACTAGCGCGGGGCCAACTGCTCCTCCAGCCACTCTGGGTTCCAGTTATTTTTCCCAACCCAGGGAGGCTTTTTCTGTCAGAGGCCCGAAGCCAGAAGGGGGCCTGTGGATCAGCGTGAGGGACACGGAGTCAAGGGAGAGAGAGAGAGAGAGACAGGGGCGAGAGGGCGCTGGCGGAGGAGCGCGCACACACACACACACACACCATCAGAAATTGTGGAACCTCGGGAGGAGACCCTCATCACACAGCATCGCTCATGTGCCTCAGCTCGGGATTTTAAACGCCAACCGGACACTTTCCCAGGGAGGACTTGAACTTGCGGTGGAGTTGGAGACGCCAAGATGGCGGCCAACGCGGAGGCGGCCAAGCCGGTCATCATGAACGAGGAGGAGCTGAAGAGGAAGCAGAAGGAGAAGCTGAAGAAGCTTCAGGCCACGGGAGGAAACCCACGGCCGGCCAGGTCACTCTTCTTCTTCACGCTGAAAAATCCCTTCCGCAAGGCCTGCATCAACATTGTTGAGTGGAAGTATCCTTTATGACTCACACACACACACAGTTCGCAACTCTTTGAATGCCGGTGAACACTAACTTTACTATTTCCCTTTAAGTGGAAGTACTTGAATACACAGCATCTAAAGTACCTGAGGACTGTGATGCAGTTATTAGTGTGTATCAGCTGTGTGTGAGAGCTGCGGGGAGCGGCCCAGCCGTTAGCGGCTAGGTTAGTTTCATTGTGGAGACAAAGCCGATGTGTGACCGCAACAATATGAGGCCTAAAAACATCTTCAGTCAGCCTTTTTATTGTCTGTATCTTCAGCCTGGTGCTGCCTTGTGGTCATTAAAACATATGAGCCATAATACAATCCACCTATTACTGTCCTGTGACATCAGGCCTCCTCCTGACGTCAGGACTTTCAGGTTTTATAGTGTTTGTTTATTTATTTATCTATTTATTGTTCTCTCTTTATGGCCAGACAGACCTTGAATTTTTGTTTTTTTAGCGTAATTTTTGCAAATGTTTGTTTCCATTTGTGACACACTTCCCACTGTGGCTGTGCCCCCATCAGGATTTGAGTAAATATCTTTTTATTCTTTTAAGGGGCAAAGGAAAGCTCTATTTGAGCTCATGTTTTACAACCACGCTAGCGATAATTTCCAGGGCAGGCGCAGAAATCTTTCTCTGCTGATGCGTCACCTGTGTTTAAATGGCTCGGTCATATTCTTGGGCTGTGCAGCTGTCCCCCTGCATCACAGGGAGACATGATGCTGACCTGGCAGGGGAATTCTATTCAGGCGCCCCCTAAAGGTGGGAATGAGGTGGCGCAGCAGGCAAGGTTTCATTTATTTATTTACAGAGTTAGCTTTGCTGACCACCTGAATGGATGGATTGGATGATGATGATGATGATGATGATGATGATGATGATGATGATGATGATGATGATGATGATGGTGATGATTTCAGGCAGCAGACAATCATTTTGTTCCTTTCAAAGTAAGAAACTAGCATAAAATCCATGTTACTGTGCGTCACTATTTTCCTGAGTCCCCCCCCACTCAGAACTTTTGAGATCATCATCTTATTGACTATCTTTGCAAACTGTATTGCCTTGGCCGTGTTCCTGCCCATGCCTGAAGAAGACAGCAACAACACCAATACAAGTCTGGTGAGTGAAAACACCACCACAACAAATCCTTCCTATAATCTCTGCAAACTCTGCAAATTTTGCAAAACGCAAGTTCCAGGATCCAGGCGCCATTATGAGATGAGTAAAGTTGGAATTTTTCCCAAACACATTCAATCTGTTGTTGCAAATCAATCGATGAGCCCAGCAGACATTTACACATCCCCACTACGGCAGGGACTGATTCTCCAGGCTGAATATGTACATTTGTGTAGCGAAATGTTTCCGCTCCTTTGCTGAACTGAACGTTAAAAAGTCCATTTCGTCATTGTCCAGACTAGCCTCAGGTTTTTATTGAGTCCCACCCACATCCAAAGAGGAACGTGCCATGAATCGATGCGCCATTTTCTCCTATGAAGTGTTGCTTCTAAAAATAGCCATTGCGCCATCGTGATGGAGTAGAAAGAAAAGGGACTGGACGAGACTTTTCACCGATTCATGACAAAGAAAAAAAAATGTAATCATTGAATCAAAACTGCAGCTGCATCTACAACTGCCAGCAGGCGTTCGGGCCTTTTAGACGGTGCTGATGTATTTCCAGGTCGTGTTCAGTGTCACCCGCAGAGGTGTGTGTTTACACTGCCCGCGTGTGTATAAATAAGGGACAGTTTGAGGCGATCCAGGGGTGATAACGGCCGAGCGAGCCGTCTGGCAGGCAGGCTAAATGTGTTTGCTCTTGCTCCGAGCGCACGTCGTGCCAGTGTGTCAACATCTGAGATTGTATCGACAGCGGTGTCATGAACCCGAGCAGGCTGCCGCAGCACACAGACTTGAGATGTGGATTGCGGTCAGCGTGTGACACCTGACCTCCGATCAAACATTAAGCAGGGCCATCGCATTGGGTGCTGCTTTTGCGGTTTCCACCAGTTTTACAAAGTCTTCAGGTGTCGGCCGCCGTGTGAACGATCCCGTCTCTGCAGCGTCTTTGCTTTGGCCCCCTCGCACTGCGCCATTCCTCAGAGGTGAGCCGTGTAAGAGGAGCTGGAAGGAAGTAGGTCGGCAGCGTTGAATGGCAGCGGCCGACACTGACGCAGGCGCTCGGACGACAGTCCACAAACGTTGCCTCATGTGTCCCTGCGGTCTCCGGTTTCGGCTTTGTCGTCGGTGCCGCCGACGCGACGCGGATTAATTGTCGAGCGAGGCGGAGACCAGCTGCGACCAAACAAGTATTGACCCCTTTGCTGTGGAGGCATGGGGAATAAATAAACAGCCGACGTTAGGCGTCATTTATGGCAGAAGCTGATGACACTCAACCGTTTGGTTTCGATTCCCTGCTGCCAGGCCCTTCTGTGTTCAGATGACGGCTTTGACAAAAAGTGCTTTGCAATTATCAAAGTTTCCCGCTGTCTGTCCATGTCAAGCTCTTAACTCCTTAAATAGTGACTCCTCTTCTTTTTGTTAATCGCAAATATGATTCATCAGCCCCTCTCCTCCCTCGCGTGTAAAACTTCTGAGGTTGTGTTTAATCTGTAAGAGGTCATTGAGGCTAATGAGTCCAACCGGCACCGCAGAGGTTTTTCCACCACTCCGGTTACTTTGAATGCAACCTGAGATTTTCCTGTTTCTGTTTGCTTTCTGCAGGAGAGCTTGGAGTACATCTTCATGATCATCTTCACCCTGGAGTGCTTCCTGAAGATAGTGGCGTACGGCTTAGTGTTCCACGAAGGCGCCTATTTACGGAACTGCTGGAACATATTGGACTTTGTCATTGTCTTCATGGGGTGAGCTCAGATCTGCAGGTGGATCTGGCCAAAAACAGAGACACACATTCAGCTTCTTTAGCTGTTGGAAATCTTGTATCCCAGAAACTAAAAATCCTGCACATAAGGATTGAAAGCTTTTGAATATGTGAAGCGGGACTTTTTTGTGTGGTGGGACTTGTATGAGTGCAAGAGCTTCACGCTTGAAAAAACACAATGTTCACGATAAGACCTGTCTCTGATTGTTCAAAAAATCTGCTCCCACAGTCTCTTCACGTTCGCCCTGGATACCATCAATAAGATAGCAGGCGTTCCCATGGAGAAGGGCGGAGGCTTTGACATGAAGGCGCTCAGGGCCTTCAGAGTGCTGCGGCCTTTACGTCTGGTCTCCGGAGTTCCGAGTGAGAGTCTCGCCTCGAAAGCCACGGAAAAAAATTTAAAGGGATATCCATAATCAAAACTCCATGCACGCACTTCACTGAACCTGCTCAGCTGGGCGACACCACATTTCCACGGTCTCCATCGACACTGTGTGAATTAGTAAATGGGGGAAATATCTGTTTTCGGTGAATAACAAATAGATTTTTTTTTTCAACTGCTTGAAGCTTTGGTTTCCCTGTTCTCCCTCCAGGCCTGCAGGTGGTGATGAACTCCATCCTCAAAGCCATGCTGCCCCTGCTGCACATCGCCCTGCTGGTCTTCCTACTGGTCACCATCTACGCCATCATGGGCCTGGAGCTCTTCAAGTGCAAAATGCACAAGACCTGCTACTACACCGGGACAAGTACGTGTTTACTCTGACCTCTGGCCTCCTCTCAATCCCATGCGACTGAACAATTTATCTCTCGCTCTCTCCGATTGTCCCACAGGTATCTATTCCACGGCAGAGGGTGAGCTGCCTGCACCCTGCGCCGAGGCTGGAAACGGACGGCGCTGCATGATCAACGGCTCCATGTGTCGGCCCGGCTGGGAGGGGCCCAACAACGGAATCACCCACTTTGACAACATTGGATTCGCCATGCTGACGGTCTACCAGTGCATAACCATGGAGGGATGGACAAAAGTGCTCTACTGGGTCAGTGGCTCGTTATTTGCACATTGTACAATGACTGATTTCTACTGGTTCAGATAATTGTTTGTTAAAAACAACAATAACATGCTTCCTCAGTCAGTAAACTCCCCAGAAATTAGGAAAGTCTTTTACTTTTCTCATCTCTCCCTTCTAAGACAGTCACCTTGTTTTTGTCCACTTTGAAACAGGTGGAAAGTCCAGTAAGCGTCAGGAGGGCCTAAACTTTGACTGTTTGTGCCGGTGGAGGCTGCAAACAGAGGGCTAAATATGCAGTTTTCTGGAGATGAGCAGTTTATAGCACAATCCAGTTAAAACAGGAAGCGTTGACACGTTCTTGCAGGAAGTGTGTGATAAAATGCTCCATTATGAAATGCGTCTCTAAACCACTAACTAACCACTAACTAAACCAGATACTCAGTCAACAGAGGGCTAAGTATGATGTTTACTGCAGAGCTGTCAATTTTTTACTACAATGGAGTCAAAGATTAGATGTACAAAAATGGTCCAATATGGAATCTCTAATGCATATTCAATGTTTGATATGGAAGACTTGTGTGTGGCTGACCTCAGCCTTCTCTTCCAGCTCAACGACGCCATCGGAAACGAATGGCCCTGGCTTTACTTTGTCCCTCTCATCCTCCTGGGTTCCTTCTTCGTCCTCAATCTGGTTCTGGGCGTCCTCAGTGGGTGAGTCAGCCGCTCTCCGTCTTCTCCCCCAGCATTGACATGGCAAACAGAGTCGGCACACGATGCTCTACTGTGCCCCCCCCCCCGGAAGCGAGTTTACAAAAGAGCGAGAGAAGGCCCGGTCGCGCGGAGAGTTCCAGAAGCTGCGAGAGCGCCAGCAGCTGGATGAAGACCTGCACGGCTACATGGAGTGGATCACTCACGCCGAGGTCCTGGATGCCGACCGCGAGGGGAAAGGTAAGCGACCGTGACAGCAGCAGCAGCAGCAGCAGCAGCCAGACGGTGCAGCGACCATGCTGAGCCCCTGCTGTGTTCCCCTCTCAGGGCTCCTGCCTCTCACCAGCGGAGACTCCGACACGGACAGCCTGTACGACATGGAGGGCAAGAGCAAGATCATCTACTACTAGTGAGTCTGAGTCTCCTCAGGAACACATCTGCCTTCCGTGTTCTGGCTGCTGGAGCTACAAATGGTGAGTCTTTTTGTTGTTGTTGTTGTCTCTCCAGTCGTTTGGCCCGTCGCTGGAATCGTTTCTTCCGGATGAAGTGCTTGGTGTACGTGAAAACCAAGGCTTTCTATTGGCTGGTGATGTTCCTTGTCTTCCTCAACACCTTGACCATAGCAACAGAGCACCACCATCAGTCTGAGTCGCTCACCTCCCTTCAAGGTTGGTTTTTCTCTTATATCTTTCTTTGTTTGTGCATTTCATCACTGCCAGTCTCATAAATGTTGTATCTCTGGCTTCCTACCACCACCAGACGTGGCCAGCCGTGTGCTGCTGGTGCTGTTCATCATCGAGATGTTTGTGAAGATGTACGCGCTGGGCCCCCGGGCCTACTTCATGTCCCTCTTCAACCGCTTCGACTTCTTCGTGGTCCTTTGCGGCATCCTGGAGATGATCATGTTCTCGGTCGGCGCCGTGGCTCCCCTCGGCTTCTCCGTCCTCAGGTGCATCCGGCTGCTGAGGATCCTCAAAGTCACAAAGTGAGTCCCGCAGGTGCACAGCACCCCTGCACCTCCTTCGCCGAAAAAAGAATAAAAAACGGAATCAACAAGTGTGATTATCACGTTTGCAGATACTGGACGTCTCTCAGCAATCTGGTGGCTTCGCTCCTCAACTCTGTGCGCTCCATCGCCTCCCTGCTCCTCCTCCTCTTCCTCTTCATTGTCATCTTCTCACTGCTGGGCATGCAGGTGTTTGGCGGTAAATTCAACTTTGCCGACCACCGGCCCCGACGCAGCAACTTTGACAACTTCCCTCAGGCGCTCATCAGTGTGTTTCAGGTGAAATTGAGACTAAGAAGTCTCTGCAATGTTTTATCCATTGTACATAGATGATGATGATGATGACGTAGATGAACACTAATGATAAATGGAGAGTTTGGATGTTTTGTTTTTTTTCAGATCCTAACAGGTGAGGACTGGACCTCCATCATGTATAACGGCATCATGGCCTACGGAGGCCCAGACTTCCCTGGAATCTTGGTCGCCATCTACTTCATTGTCCTTTTCGTCTGTGGAAACTGTATCCTTTCAGAGAAAAACACATAGATACTTATATGATATTGTTACCTATTGAATTGTAGCCAAAGGGATAGTTTTCCAAAATTTGAAATTTCCGTGGTTTTCAAGTGTGAAACTCGGCTCATGCGCTTCTTTCTTTAACAAATTACAACAACAATCACAACAATCTCGTCTGTTGAACCTTCCAGACATTTGGATTCCAGTGCTCATAACATGGCAACATGTTGATGTTGATGTTGTTTTTGTTTCCTTTGGAGACTATATGTTACCATATCTGCAAAAAATGGAAAGTATATCATAGAATTTTCCATTTTTTCAGAATGGTAGCTTTAAATATACTCACACTACCAGCTCACTGCTACAGTAACTTCAGCATGTTGAGATACTGACGATAATAATCTTAGCATGCCGAAGTTTAGCTGTCTTATTGCTGCTGTTGAGGTGTTTTTGCAGTTGCGACTATCGTTAGGAAGTTAAGGAAAAGAACAGGAACAAACACGGGATGATTCATGAAAATGATTACTGGTCATGGCTTTGACTTGGTAAAAGAGGTCATGGGTTCCTGTTTTCCTGAGCTCATACGTCAGACATCCTCCTGAACGTCTTCTTGGCCATCGCCGTCGACAACCTGGCAGAGGCTGAGAGCCTGACCTCGGCCCAGAAGGAAAAAGCTGAGGAGAAGTTGAGGAGAAAGTTAATGAGGTGACCAAAACGATTCCAGAATGTTTCAGCAGCGGTGAGCGTCGTCTTTGCCAAACTCTTCTGTTCTTCTGATTCACCTCACCAACCAGGTCCAAGATGCCCGAGAAGACGGATGAGGACAGAGAGAGGATGGCGAAGAAACTGGCCGAGCAGAGAGCCAAAATGGAGGGCATGCCCACCACGGCTAAGGTGACTAGCATGACGCTAAGGGCTGCAGGATGGTCTGGAACTGAAGCTGGTCTGAACACGAGTCTTTCTTTCTTTCTTTCTTTTGTTTTGTCTCGTCATTCAGCTCAAAATTGATGAGTTTGAATCCAACGTCAATGAGGTGAAGGATCCATTCCCGCCCGACGACTTTCCAGGTCCTGGACAAATATGCCTGCATCTCCATTTCCACTGCTCACACCAACAGAGTCACATTTCTCCTGCTCATCTTGTTTCTTTACTAGCGCTGCTGCTGCAGCCAAGTGGGCTGTAAATATAGCCACCCCTGGTTATTAATAGGCTTTAACCAAACCATGAGCCAACATTTTGGTCTAATATAAAGTTATCTACTACGTCGGCATCCACTGTATAAATGTGTGCAGGTCAGATAATGTTCCCTTGAGCTTTGCTGCTTATTTCCTCTGCATCATAGGTGACGATGAGGAGGAGGAGCCCGAAATTCCCATCAGCCCTCGACCTCGGCCAATGGCTGACCTGCAGCTGAAGGAAGAAGCCGTTCCGTTGCCTGAGGCCAGCTCCTTTTTCATTTTTGGCCCTCAAAACAAGTAAGAGCCCAAAAACCGTAGCGCGACAGCGATTAGCTTTGGATTCAACTCAACTCTGGCCTTGTCGTCCCGTTGCACGTTCACCCAGGTTCCGAAAGCTGTGCTACAAGATTATCAACGCCTCGTCGTTCACCAACTTGATCCTGCTCTTTATTCTGCTGTCCTCCATCTCGCTGGCGGCTGAGGACCCCATCGACCCCAAGTCCTACAGGAACCAGGTAGCAAGCGGCCACCCGCCTGCGTATTTTCACCTTTACCAATGAAAAAAAGAAAAAAACATGAAAGTGTTTTGCACCTTTCCCGCAGATCCTGGCCTACGCAGATATTGTATTCACCACGGTGTTCACCATTGAGATTGTGCTGAAGGTAAGTAAGGCGCAGGTGTGTCAAGCTAATGTGTAGCAGCGGCACAATACAACTACTTAGATTTTTGTACATTTTTTCTAATTTTTTTCCATTTTCTGCCATGAGAGGTGTTGAATCCACACACTATGATGTTGAAACAAATCAATTTATCCAGTTCTTTTCAAAAAAAAAAAAAAGAAGAAGAAAAAAAAAAGCCACCTGGTTCAGTGTCTTGGCTCTGACTCTCATGTGTTCCACTGACAGATGACAGTGTACGGAGCATTCATGCACACGGGCTCATTCTGTCGTAACTCCTTCAACATCCTGGATCTGATCGTGGTCGGAGTCTCTCTGCTGTCCATGGGGATGGAGTGAGTAAACCTTAAGGAATCATCATATTCTATATACATATATACAGTAAAGTTGTTTTTATTAGTACTCTGAGGCGAAGACACGGAAACTCATGGTAAACTTTTTCCGTGTGTGATTCGTAGATCCAGCGCGATTTCCGTGGTGAAGATTCTCAGGGTGCTCAGGGTGCTGAGGCCCCTCAGGGCCATCAACAGAGCCAAAGGGTTGAAGGTACAACACGCACAGTAATTGCAATGATTCCACCCTCAGCTGCAGAGGAAGTCATTCTGCCAATTATTAATAAAAATAAAACTCTGTGAGATGCACTTTCTTACTCTGATAAGTCCTGCACTTGACATCAAGCCGAGACTCAAAAACTACTAAACTTCCTCCTCTTTTTCGCAAATGTATGTGTCTGTAGTTCTTTTATGGTAGATATAGATTTATCACTGAATAAGCTGCCGTTTAACTTAGCTCCCTTGTTACCAAACTAAAATTTTGTGAAGATTTCAAATTTTAAGTTGAAAGATTGAAAGATTTGATAGCAACACTTTGGTCAAATATTGTTCGGCATGAAATATTTCTTCTTGTACCCAAATCAGTTGAGCCATTGCATTTTTCTATCTTATTCCATTTATGCAGCATCCTAATTTCCCGTGCACTGCATCCTTACAATCTCACTTTGTATTTAACAGCACGTGGTCCAGTGCGTGTTCGTGGCCATCAAAACCATTGGCAACATTGTCCTGGTCACCATGCTGCTCAACTTCATGTTCGCCTGCATCGGAGTGCAACTCTTCAAGGTGAGGGCTCTCGATACCGAAAGCAAGTGTGACTTCTGGATGAGCTGAAGCGAGTCGCTGAACGAGTCGCTGAACGAGTCGCTGATTCTTCTCCTCATCCAGGGTAAATTCTACAGCTGCACGGACTCGTCTAAAATGACCGAGGCGGAATGCCAGTAAGAGCGCCGGCGCCCGTCTTGTCACCATCCGTGCCCGCGCCAGGCCGCCAAGCTGCCCCAGGCTGACCCGACCTCTGCAATGTCTCCTTACAGGGGTTTCTTCTGGAAGCACATGGAGAATTCCCTCCAGGACACGGCGCTGGCCAAGAGAGAGTGGCTCAACAGCGACTTCAACTTTGACAACGTGCTGTATGGCATGCTCGCCCTCTTCACCATCTCCACCTTTGAGGGCTGGCCAAAGTGAGAGTCTTCCTGACTTGAGTTCACAGGCAGAACATCTTATTATGTGGATATTGAGCTGGGAGCTTATTTGATTACTTGGGGCATCAAGGGGGCGGCGTATCATTTCTCTTACGCTGTCTTGTTCACCTCGAGTTGTGGTCCTTTTCTCCCTGCCAACGCTGCTCCGCTCTGTCTCCCAGACTCCTGTACCGAGCCATCGACTCCGACGAGGAGGACATGGGCCCCGTCTTCAACAACCGCGTGGACGTGTCCATCTTCTTCATCATCTACATCATCCTCATCGCTTTCTTCATGATGAACATCTTCGTGGGATTCGTCATCGTCACCTTCCAGGAGCAGGGCGAGCAGGAGTACAAGGACTGCGAGCTGGACAAGAACCAGGTGCTCCAGATGTCTTGAGATGATGAGAGACCTGAGTAGACGGAGCTGGAAGGAGAACCGACTGCTTACCGTTGTTTGTCTTTGCCTCTTGTGCAGCGTCAGTGCGTGCAGTACGCGCTAAAGGCTCGGCCTCTGATGTGCTACATCCCCAAGAACCCCTACCAGTACCGGGTGTGGTACATTGTCACCTCCTGCTACTTCGAGTACCTCATGTTCTTCCTCATTATGCTCAACACTCTGTGTCTGGGAATGCAAGTAAGCCCAAGAAAGCAAAATAAAACAAAAACAACATTTTGAAAGTCTAATGAGTTGGGGTATTTGCATGCAACATCGTGTCAATGGAAATTTGGTCCTTTTCGTCAAAATATTTACTTAGTATTTTCTTTTTTTCATTCTTGGGTACTCAGGGAGTCTGAAGACTAATTAATAGAAGTGGGAATTAGGGCTTTATTCATACAGAATGAATATCTGTATTTATTAACTTTAAAAAGTCATGAATTATTCATTTGAAATTCAAAGTTGAATAGGGAGCTGAAATACAAATGTAATTCATTCCGTCACCACAACTTTTTCAAGCATGAAAACAAATATTGTTCAGTTCTACTAAAGCTAAAACTGGGAAGCACTGGTGAGGTTCTTTGTTACCAAAAGTCACAGTTAAACATGGCCATCAGATGTTAATGACATTCATTTGGCCTTCCAACTGGAAATGTTTTCATTTTTGCTTCAAAGTAAAGGTCGTTTACTGCAACACTGCAATATCCTAATACCACAACTTAGGATCATTTTCTCATCACCAGCACTGCAACCAGTCGGACCACGTGACTAAGCTCTCAGACATGCTGAACCTGATCTTCACCGTTCTGTTCACCGTGGAGATGATTCTCAAACTCATGGCCTTCAAAGCAAAGGTAAATTTAACAGCAGTTAAATAGCCATTTCCCAACCCAAACATTGCAGCACAGCTGTGTTTTTTAAATTGTCTTTGTTTGTTTTCTATGTGCAGGGCTACTTTGGAGACCCCTGGAACGTCTTTGACTTCATCATCGTCATCGGAAGCGTTGTTGATGTCATTCTGAGCGAAGTGGATGTGAGTTCTGATTTGTTTTTGTCACCATTTTAAGAAATAAATCTGGTCAGCCCAAACGGTTTCCTGACAGTCATGTACAGTGAACTGAAGTCGCTGTGATGCAGTGGACCACAACACTGACCAAGCAGCTGATTGGCTCTCAGAATGGGGTCAGCACCTCTGTTAACCAGTTTCATGACCGCTCTTCCTGTTGGCACTCGAAAAGCATTTCCATCACTGCACCAACATCACAACTGATCAGAATATCCATGATTAGGAATTAGATGATGAATTAGATTTACATGATACCTCCCCTAGATGAGCTACACAAGCCGAATCAACACTGTTTTCATTCTACGTAGCACTGCAACATTCTCATTTGTTTTCATCCACGACACAAACTTGTAGCAAATCACACTCTTCTTCGTCTTCTTCTTCTTCTTCGTCTTCTTCTTCTTCTTCTTCTTCGTCTTCTTCTTCTTCTTCTTCTGTCCATCCATCATAATCCCCCCGTCAAGCCCTCCGTCGTCCTTCCACCTCACCTCACTCATCTGTGTATCCTCCACAGACTGCCCTGGCCTCCAGTGGAGGAGTGTACTGTCTCCATGGCTGTGATGTAAATATCTGATCAGCACCGCTGCATGAGCCTTGCTGCGTGAGCGCACCACCCTGTTCCCTACTAAACTGCTGAACTGGACTGCATGCGCTGCGGATCAGCCGTCTGATCTGCTGTCAAGTGAAAGAACAGACCTTGAGGTGTCTTCCAGTATGGCTTGTGTTGTTTATTTGTATTATTATTAATGACAGTAGTAATTAGTAGTTAGATAGTAGATTCTACTAAATGTAACTGTGTATCATAAGCAAATGTTAAACATAGTTGCTGATTTATGCTTCTATAGTTGTTGGGGGGTTTTTTGCATGACAAAAAAAATGTAATGTTCTATTTTTCAGCAACTAAGACCAGTGTGACTCATCAGTCATGATTTGTTGAAGCCAGTTTGAACCAGCACTTTGATGTAAACAATGAATTTTGGCTCCTCTCTGTGGGGCTTTTTTCTGTGAAGTAAAACACAGGTGCTCCACGATGGTTCAAACCTGAAGAAACAATTGTGATTTAGGAAGAAAAAAAATCACAGTGTATAGCATGACATTTTTCATTTTTGGAAATGTTGAGATTTAGCATTCTGTCACTGTGTTTCAGACTAAACTATCATAGAACAGTTATTCTAGTGCATGTTGGGATAATGTAGAGCTTTTCACTTTTTTGGCCCCCTGCAAAAAAAGAAGAAAAAAAAACGACAGTGTATAGTATGACTTTTTTTTCCCATTTTTGGACATGTTGAGATTTAGTATTTTATCACTGTTTTTCATGTTAAACCATCATAGAACTGTCATCCCAGTGTGTTTTTGGGTAAAGGTTCTGATTTGGGTAAGGGTTGGGGTTTACTTTGTGTATTCTGCCCATTTCCAGAAGATTACGTTTCATTTCCAAAGATGAACAACTTCAGCCCTCTGACAGTCAGGACACTCAGATGCTGTTGTAAGTGCGCAGAGCAGAGGAAGAAACAGGGCTTTCTCATTTCTGAGGAGGTTCCAGACAGAGTAGAGACACATTCGACAAATTTAAGAATGGATTTTGCATGATACGGGACCTTTAATGTTTTATTATTAATGCTGCAGCTGTTGTGCCCCCTATTTTAACTGTCTGAAATCCCTTATCAAGCAAAACTGACAGTGATGCCATGTCTAACCTCTTCATCTGATCCATGCAGGACATAGACCCTATGCAAGAAATCGCGGTAAGCTTTTTTTTTTCCAATATAAAAAACTGATTTTGCTCTGTTTTGTTTCTACTTAATCTGATCTTCTTTTTTGCCTGCAGGCTTCCGAGAACGCCTCTGTCACCATCACATTCTTCCGACTCTTCCGTGTCATGCGTCTGGTAAAGCTGCTCAATCGTTCAGAGGGCATCCGCAACCTGCTATGGACATTCATCAAGTCCTTCCAGGTCGGTCAGATATTTCTATTTGTTTTGCTTGTTTTTTTTGGTTTGTTTGCTTTCCGCACCACACCTACGGGTGGCTTGAACTTTGTGGTTTGCGTCTCCAGGCTCTTCCTCACGTAGCTCTCCTCATCGTGATGCTCTTCTTCATCTACGCCGTCATCGGGATGCAGGTACGGCCCGGAGTCATTCATTTGCACGTCGGCACTATTGATTTTTATGCCTGCGCAACTTTGACTAAGCCACATCTATTTATCAGATCTTTGGTAAGGTCGCCTTGGTGGACGGCACCCAGATCAACCGCAACAACAACTTTCAGACATTCCCTCAGGCTGTCCTGATGTTATTCCGGTGAGGATCACGACTCGTTTGTCCTTGTTGGAACATGTGTGTGCTGCAACAAAATATCTGACCTTTGACTATTGACATATCTCAGATGTGCCACTGGAGAGCAGTGGCAGGAGGTCATGATGGCTTCCATGTACGGGAAGAAGTGCGACCCCAAATCGGACGTGCAGCAAGGAGAGGAGTTCACCTGCGGCTCCAACTTTGCCGTCATCTACTTCCTGAGCTTTTACTGTCTCTGCGCCTTCCTGGTGAGTCACCACGAAAACAACCTGGTCTGCTGACGCGCGTCAACAATCGGCTGCGTAAATGAGACGCCGTTGTCCCGACGTCTTTAGATCCTCAACCTGTTTGTGGCCGTCATCATGGACAACTTTGACTATCTGACTCGGGACTGGTCGCTCCTCGGTCCACATCATCTGGATGAGTTCAAGAAAATCTGGGCTGAATACGACCCCGAGGCAACGTAAGCCGGAATATTTCTTTGTCAGACTTAAACTGTTTGTTTCAGTTTTTCTCACAATATGCGACGACGTGAACTTACCTCGCAGAGGACGAATCAAACATCTGGACGTGGTGACGCTGCTGCGGCGCATCCAGCCCCCTCTGGGATTCGGAAAGTTCTGTCCCCACCGCGCTGCGTGCAAGGTGAGCGATGTCATATTATTTGTAGATAATTTGATATATTTGTTTGTTAATTTATTTATTGTTTCCTGCCGGAGAGTGGTGTCCAAAAGGATTTTTTTTTTTCATTTGGCTAATGAGGGCACTATATAGTTGGCTACATAGAACTCCCTATATTGGGGGAAGGGCGTAGGGAACAAGTGGGTGATTCGGGTGATTTCATGTGACTTCCTGTCTGCAGCGGCTCATTGGGATGAACATGCCTCTGAACAGCGACGGCACCGTCACCTTTAACGCCACTCTGTTCGCTCTGGTCAGGACGGCGCTCAAGATCAAAACAGAAGGTGCTGCGGAGCAAAGCTCAGGTTACCGCTCATAAATCAGAGTGTCCTGCCCGCGATTGCTTTATTGTTTGTTTTTTTCTTTCTCTAAACAGGTAACTTTGAAAAGGCCAATGAGGAGCTGAGAGCCATCATAAAGCAGATCTGGAAACGCACCAGTATGAAGCTGCTGGACCAGGTCATCCCGCCGATAGGAGGCGAGTCTATCAGCGTTATCCGGCCGCGGCGTCGCCCTCTTCCAATCAGCTTTTCCAACCGCTCACGCTAACGGCGCCGCAACGTCTTGCTGCTTTGCAGATGACGAGGTCACCGTGGGGAAGTTCTACGCCACCTTCCTGCTTCAGGACCATTTCAGGAAGTTCCTGAAGCGTCAGGAGGAATACTACGGCTACCGTCCCACCAAGAAGACCGGCTCCGGAATGGAGATCCAGGTGGGAGCCCATCAAGTCTGGCCCCTGATCACCCTGTGCTGTGAGTGGATGTGAGTGGATGTGCATCTAACCTTAACATGTTCAACTAGGCGGGTCTGAGGAGCATAGACGAAGAGGTGGCTCCAGAGATGCACAGGGCCATTTCAGGTGACCTGCAGAATGAGGAAGAGATGGACAGAGCGATGGAGGAGTCTGGAGAGGAAGGCATTTACCAGGTGAAGTAAACACTTGTGTGCGTGCGCCTAATCTCTGTTTTTTTGCTGATGAGATTTAATGCTGCGCCAGAATAACAGCGTATCCTGCACAACCCGTGCGTGCTGTTGCGTTGCAGCGTTCTCACGGCCTGTTCGGTAACCGCGCGGAGGCCTTCCCCGAGGAGGTGGAGAACGTCCAGTCCCAGCACCCGCCCACCCACCTGCGGCCGCTCAAGTTCGCAGAGAACCAGTCCGACTCGTCCCTGGTGCCCAGCGCCGACTTCTTCCACGCTGCTGCGCCCAGGAACAACATCAACAACAACGCGTTTGCAGAGTGAGTGGCGCACTCTGCCAGTCGAGGAGACACGGCCGGTGTTTTGTGTCTGTGACTCGTCATGTTTTCGGCTTTGCTTCAGGTTTTCATTCGAGAGAGAGGGAAGCCCTGCAGAGTTGTATCGCCGCGGTGAGGATCCGGAGCCAGGTGTGTGTCAATCAAACAGTCAAAGCTCACTTTTGGACAAGTTGAAAGTCTGACAACCTCCTGCTTGTGTAAGATTGTTGAGATGCAACATAGATCCTCTTTAATCTCAGTGCTTTTCTTGCCCGTCCAGGCAACCGGCGCTCCTGGAACTACACAGTTAGAACAGAAAAAACACAGGTAACTTTTTAAATCACATCCGCCATTAGAAGCCTTTTTATATACGTATATACCACGTGAGAACTGATGCGTTTCTCTGCAGTTCCCATACGAGCCTGACTATGGTGACAGACAGAGCCTGAACTCCAGCAGTGCAGCCGACCAGCTCGTCCACGAGGTAAAACAGAGAGAGGGAACCCTGGAGGCTTGTTTTACACTATTTCTAACTTGTTATTTTGTTGTTGTTTTTTACCCCTTGCAACAGAGTTCAGTGAATACCCAGTGAATACCCACCCCTGATTGGGTTAGTGATAGAGTAGAGGCTAGGAATATAGTGCGACTACAGAAGCAAGATGCTGGATTTGATACATACTTTGAGTTTATGAAGAAAATTCATTTCCCAATACCAGATTTCCATCTTTGGTATTTCAATATTTTCTTAAAAAAATATGCCTGAAGACAGGGAAAGTTTACTTCCAGAGGGAAAATGCTCCTTAAAAAAGCTACAACTACACTTTCAAACAACACACAGTTCTGGAAATCAATTTATTATTAGGTGAAAAATGTACAATAATAAAACAACATAAGATATGGAAAATAAGAAATAAGATATAGTTTAAGATATGTAACCGCACAAATGAATGATTAAAATGACATTAAATTGATTAGATTTGTAAACAACACTGTTCATTTAACCAATGTCAGATTTATTTATTTATTTATTTTTTTGCTATGTTCCTGGAACTTTTCTTACTTCTAGAACTTTATGACAACTGTGCACATTTAGAGGAGACACCACTGGAGGGCATCATTTCATACAAAAGCAGAAAAAATACAACAACAAAAAATCAATTGATTTTAATTTACATTCATTTATTTGTTCGTATTTTAAGGAGTAGGAAGACGTTCATTCAACGGAAAGTGGCAACTCTCTCCATCAAAACACGAACTCTTCCACACTGTTTTCACCCACTGATTTTTCCTCCCCCAGGCGCTTGTCGAAGGCGGTCTGGCCTCCCTGGCCGATGATCCCCACTTTGTCTCGGCGACGAAGCAAGAGATGGCCGATGCCATGCGCACGACGGTGGACGACATGGAGAGCGTGGCTCAGGGCATCCTCGGCCAGCGATCCGTCAGCGTCCCCGCCGCGAAGAAGAGACGCCCCATCCCTGTCCCTCCTCCGGCCCCCAGCGCGGCGGCGCCGGCCGCAGGCGTCAAGCCCGATCCGTCTGTGAGGAGGAAGAGACGTCCAGTACCCATAATCCCTTCTGCTCAGGGGCCACAGGAGCCAAGCTCTAATGTGTAGGACTCAAGACATTGATCTTGGGATATATATCTATTTTTTTAACACTGGCTCCACCTCACCTTATTTCACTGTTTCCTCCGCCTGCATTCACCCAAGAGCCTGATTGCAAAAAAAAAAAAAAAAGGCTCAGGTTTTATTTATTGTCAGGTGTTGGTTGCAGTTTAACCAAGGGGAGAAAAAAAACCCAAAAACACGAGACATCTGATGGTGAAACATCTCAGTCCTCAGATTTGTTAGAACGAATAAAAACTGCAGACACACTTCTTTCTTTGTAGTCTTGGTTGAAGTTCTTCATTCCATGTGACTTCTGGGGACGACAATGAGAGTGTGAGCTGAGTGTCTTATGGAAACCTTGTTGACGGAGGTTCGAGTCTAAAGTGACTCACTGAATTCGTAAGTCACGGTTACCCTTTTTTGGGGGGTTTCGTTGTGCTGCAATTTGGTGAGAACAGGAAGTAGACTCCACAAGGAAGAGTTGAAAAGTGAGATTCAGGCCCAGGAAGGTTTAGTCACACACACACACACACACACACACACACACACAGTTTGAACGGGCTCTGATGTTGTATCACTGAACGTGTGAGAGTATATTTTCTGATGGTGAGGCATCCACTGAAGAGTTGGATTTGTAGTTGTATTTGAACGACTGAGTTCCTTCCGGAATTCTTCTCAACTGGAACCAGATTGTGACCTTTCATGAAGTTTGTGTCTTTCAGTGAACTCCATAGAAATATTAAGGAGAGTTTATCCTTCACTTGTTTTGTATACTCCACTTTATAGAAAGTGCGCGCTGAAAAAGCACTGTTCCGGCTCACAGGGCTAGCTGCACCACCTGTGAGGTGTTGGCTCCGCCCTCTAAGACCGCCTTGTTTTTGTCCAACGTGTGGAAGGTCCAACAGGAAGTCACGTTGAGCGGGAACCCACACTAATGTGTTTTCTCCCCCAAAGACTGTTAGCAGGAATTTTCTGGGGATCAATAGTTGTTGTGACTAATTGTGAGTCAAATCTAGAAAATCAAGGAACACATAAAAGACGCTTCAAGATTCATTTGTATCCAAGTATTTGTGACAAGTAACAAAGACTGTGTGGAGGATGTCATCTTTGTGTCACTCCACCGGTTTTATTTGATTTTCTTAATCATTTTTGTCAATGTCTGACATTTGAGTTAGACAAAAATAACTAGATTAATGTGCAACATACCTGGAGTATGGTGGATTAAGCTTCATAACTCCCCGGGGCTTCAAATTTGTTGTTGCTTTGGGTTTATTGTATTGCACTTATTATCTTCTTTTCTTTTTCATCTGAATGCAAACAGGTGTTCTGGAGTTGTTTTTTTTTTTAAAGTGCTCTTCAGATCAGCCCGCTTTGCTGTTGCTCACACTGAAGAGTTTGTTGAACTGTTACGGGAACTGAAGCTTAACCAGTGACTCCATTCCCTATGGGTCTGTGCCACTGTTGGTGTTGCTATATCAGTGCCTAAATCGTGGGCAAAATAAAAATAAACCATTCAAACCATACAGGTCTCTGGTGTTTGTTCAAAAGCAACTGAACACAGACAGGCTCACATTCAGCAGGTGACCTACAATCCAATAAACAAAACTAATGAGAGATGATTTGGTTATTGCTAATGGCTCCCTGATGAGGATTAACGCTTTCTGTAAGTGGTCCAACCCCGCCTGCGCCTAAGCTGCTTTATGAAAACTGATAGGTTCTATAAATAGCCTGCACAGCACTGACTCCCCCTTATGGGGTGGAAACTACAGCAACATACATTCTGGATTATATAGTAGAGTTAAAATGGGCGATTATGTCACCAACATAAGTTTAAAAAAAATAAAAAATAAACAGCAGGTTATCAATCTGTAAAAAACACATGAAGATTTAGTCTAGAATAAAGCAAGAGATATTAAATTGTTGTTTTTTTATTGAAGCAAGGCAATCAATAAAAGAGAGAGAACAGAAAAATCTCACAATGAGTTTTCTCATTTGCCTAAAACTGCGACGGATTATCAGTAAAGGAAATAAAAAGAGAGAGCTGACTTTTTTTATTTAAAAAAAAAAAAAAAAAAATCCATGACCACATTATAGCTTAGTCTTTAGCACCTAACTAGGGATTTTTTCCAGCTGTCACGAACAGGAATGTCCACCATAATGTAACAACAGCTTCCTGATTCAGCCTCTGAAAGGATCGCACTTAAAAAAAATTGCAAATACACAAAACAGGACTTGCAAAGCTATAAAGCACATCATTGAAAACAGAGCCATGAAGAGTAAAAAATATCTAACAAATACTCGCCTCAGGTAAATTCAATACATTAAATCAGGTGATAAAGTTCTACGGTCTGAAAAAAAGAGATATATGATTCATTTTGCCGACCGTTACTGTCACTCTCTTGTGGCCAAATTGAGAAATGGCTGTTTATATAAATGTACACGAGTCCAGGTTGGTCACCTGTCAAGGTCCCACCCACTGCTTACAAAAAAACTGAAAAACTACTCTAGAATATTCAAAAAAAAATACATAAACATAAAAACAATAGGAAATAAGATATGGGACCAAGTGAATACGTGAAAATGTTCCGCTACCCAGACAGTGTAGTTCGACGAATGTTCCAGTGCTCGTCCTATTCGTTTGGATTGGGGTTGGCGTCGGGATACTGAGAGAGGTCAAAGGTGAGCACTTTGCTAATGACACAATCTCCTTGCTGCAAGAGGAAAAGACAAAAAAACCATGGTCAGAGTTGGGCGGTTAAATGTTATCTTTTCAAAAGTGAGACTTCAACGAGCTCTTCCAGTTACAGCATTAATCTGAAAAGAGCCAGTAGAAGCCGAGGGAATGACATGCAATATAACTTAGAGGGCAAACCTCTGGGTAGACGCCGATTAGCGAGTCTGCCTTGGTGTAGAACTCCTCCTTCAGGGAGATGACGATGGCCTGGAAGTTCTGCACCGACTGGTCTTTGATGTAATTGGCCACCTTGAGGTGCAAACAGGAGATTGAAACAGAAACATTAGAGGTGAAAACAGAACATTAGAGACGGTAAAGGTGGAAAAAAAAAGCAAGAAATCTTTCCATGCGACATCAACGCAGACCTTTCCTATGTTAGTGTTGTCCAGAGCGGCGTCAATCTCGTCCAGGACGAAAAAGGGGGCGGGTTTGTAGCTGCGCCACAAGCACACACATTTTGTCAACAATTTGATTCTTTTAAAGTGCAAACCGCACGTCACAACAAAACCAAACCAAACACTTGAATGCGCACCTGTGGATGGCGAAGAGCAGCGCCAGCGCGGCAACAGTCTTCTCTCCTCCGGACAGGTTGTCCATGGGTCTGAACCTCTTCCCCGGAGCCACGCAGTTGTAGTTGATGCCGTCTAAATAAGGCTCCTCTGGGTTCTCTGGACCCAAGAAAGCCTGCAGAAGACAGACATGCCCTTTAAGCGTCTTCATCTCGTTTGGCAGGCGAGCAGGTGTGTTTGCTTTGAACAGAAGGGATACCTGTGCGCTGCTGTTGCGGGACAGGGCCTTGTAGATCTCGTCGATGTTGGTGGCCACGGACTCGAAGCAGGCGTTGAAGCGATCGAAGCGTTCCTTCTTGATCTGCTCGAAGGCCTGCTTGGCCTTCTTCGCTCTCTTTCGAGCGGCCTCAAACTCTGCGGAAGTTAAAAAAAAAGGAGAAACCTGTCAGGTCATTTGCACCACAGCGCGCTTCAGCGCCTCTCCTCCCCGCAGCGCATCTCACCGTCGCTGGTCTCCTGAAACTTGTCTCTGACGCTCTCCAGCTTCTCCATGGCCTTCATGTTGGGCGCGCTGATCCTCTGCAGGATGCTCTGCTGCTCGTTCAGACGCTGCTGCAGCGTGTTGGTCTCTGCCTTGATCTCCTCGTCTGACAGTGCATCCTGTAATAGGGGTCGCACGTGAACTCTTTCCTTCCGATTGTGGTGTGAGGCAGGGGCGTGTTGCTTGACTAACACTGATAAAAGACTCAAGTTGACTTTGACTCAGTCTTCATGACTTAGACTTAAGACTTTTTAAAATTAAATATTTGCATTTTTATGCAACCTTTCTTTGGATTACGACCAACAGATGAACACATGAGCAGCAGTCATGGAGGCGGCTGGACCAAGAATAACTCAATGTGGCTTTAAGGATTATGTTGTCGATGACGTATGCAAGGTCTGCAGCTCAAAAATCAGTGACACAACCACCACAACTTCCAACTTCATCCATCACTACAAAACCCACAAAGCAAGGTAAGCTACGCTACGTGAATGCACCTTATAGCAAACTGTTATGGCTGTTAGAAAGCTAATGCTAATACTAACATAGCTTAAACTTAAAGTGCCTAGAGAGATAAGTAAGGTACGTCTTCTCAATAAAATGAGCAATAAAATTGTCTTTAGCTAACTTTTTGGTTGATGAAATTGGTCAAACATTAGCTAGAAAGCTAAGGTTTGCTGATATAAATGCTAATATTTAGCCATGTTAAGTTTAAGATATGCATAACTTGATGTTGTTGAAGTTTCCAAAGTTTAAGGAAACCCATTTTTCACTCTGTCAGAGAACTGACACTGTTTGCACACACTAAAGATGTTTGTGTAACTATGGTGGCTACCTTGAGGTCTTCGGTGAGGTTGCTGTAGTCGATTTCGATGAGCGCCTCTTTGGCCAAAACGCTGCTGGACGTCCTCTGGCTGCTGGAGTCGTCTGTCTGGGAGCTTCCCTGCAGCAACCAAACGGCAAAGAGCGGTGAGACGTTTCCTTCTCTTCCCTTGCGGCGCCAGTGCTGTGCAAGAAAAGCCCCGGCGTGAGCACCTCTCCCTGGCTGATGTCGTCCATCGTCCCCGAGCGAAGCGGCAGCCTGATGTCTTGCATCTTGCAGGCCTGCAGCAGGTTGTGGCGGTCGCTGCGTTTCTGCTCCAGCTTGGTCTCGATGGCCGTCACCTCCTTCTGCAGCTGAGTCAACTCCCTGCGAGACGCACGGAACACTTGTAGGGCAAACGCGCTCAAAAGGAAAGGCTTCCATTTTGGTTGCATGGAACGTGTTGGTGTACGAGCTGCGGTGTGTTTGCAGCCACTCACTTGTTGGCGCCGCCCAGCTTTTTGCGGATTTCCTCCATGTCGTGGTTCTTGTCGTTGACTTCGGATTTCTTGGTGAGGTGCTGGTTCTTTAGGTCCTGCAGCTGAGCCATGGTCTCGTCAATGATCTTCATGTGTCTGTGCTCCTCCTGCCGGGTGAAAGATTGAAAAAAATTAAAAAAAAAATTTTTTTATAAAAATCAGCAATCTTTTTTTTCTTCTTCTTTTTTTAAATCAAACATTTTTTTTCCCCATCTCTCCAGTTTTGTGTTTTCACCTTCTTCAGTCTCTCGATCTCCGCCTCGTCCTTCTTGACAGTCTGCTCCCACATCATGACCTTCTCCTGGTCCTCCTTCAGCTGATTCTTCTCGTAGTCCACCTGGATACCCAGACGGGTCTTCTGGGTCTCGAACTCCAGACTGCGGGAGCAAGGCAAACCTCCAGTCAGGCCACAGCAGGAGGGCCGCCAGCTGCACTCAGGTCGACTGACCCTTCACTCACCGCTTCTTGGCGATCTCGTTCTGCCTCTTCACCTTCTCCTCCTCGAACTCTCTGATGTTCCTCACTCCGATCTCCTTGCAGAATTCCACAAACACCTCGTCCTCCACCTGGACAACGACGACACGTGTAAACACGGCGGAACTCCAAAGTCCACGGCTTCCCTCCTCCGGTTCTGAAACTTTTAAGGCCTCACCAGGTTCATCCTGTCGCGCAGGTCTGTGATCTCCCTCTCTCGGGAGTGAATGATCCTCTTGATGTCGTTGATGCGAGGGCCAAAGTTGGCCAACTCGCTCTCCAGCTTGGACTTTTCCTGCAAAACGTCCATTAGATAAACGTAAATGCAACAGGAAGGGAAGCGATAAAAAAAAAAAAGAAGGCGCAGGAAAGCGAACTGGACTGCACCTGCATGTTGAGTGACAAGTGGCGGGTTTTGGTTTGCTCCAGGTCACTCTGGGAGTACTTGAGTCTCATCTGCAGACCGTGAGCCTGAGACTGAACCTGACGCAGCTCCGCCTCCTTCCTCTTGGCCTTCATTTGCTCCTACAGGTGAAAACATCAGGATGGAATGATCGATTTGATTTGGAGAAAAATCCGTTGCCGACCCGACGAAAAGTTAAGACAAACATAATCTGTAGCGTTTGCCCTGAAATCCTAAACAATTAGGGATGCAAATGATGGATTAATTCATGAATCGTTAGCTGATTGATATTGATAAGCTGCGTTTTATTTTCCCTGAGAACCTAAATTTCACATTGGAAAATGTGTAAGGAAGTTGTTTAAAAGTAACTTATTCTAGGTATATTATGACCATCACAGTATCTACAGGTGAATTGCTCTTTGCTGCCACTACACTGTTATAATGATGTTAACTACTAGTGAAAAAAATGCTCAATTAATTGTGACTAATTTCATTTAATCGATTAAATTCTTTAGACAATTAATTGATAATAGATTAACTGTTAACATCCCCGTATATAACACAATTAAACATGGATATGCTTTATTGAGGTTGATCACTAAAGTGTTCAATCACCTTGAGCTCTTCAGTCAGCTTCTCCTTCTTCTCCTTCAGCTTGTCCACTGCCTTCTCGTCCCAGCGTCTGGCCTTTGCCTTCAGGTCGCTGGCTCCTCCGGAGATGACTCCAGACTTCTGGAAGAGAGTTCCGTCCAGGGCGACGGTCTGGACACAGGCACGAGGGAGGGGAGGGGCTTAGAGGCGCAGCTCACATTGAAGACGAGCAGAGCGAGGCGTCAGCCGAAAAGGCCGCGACGAAGCAGAGCACCTTGTGCCTGTAGGGGCCGCCGAAGGCAATCCGCCGCGCGTCCTCCACGTTGTCGCAGACCAGGGCGTTGCCGCACGCGTACTGCAGGGCCTTCTTGATCTGAGGGGGCTCGTAGCGAATCACGTCGATCACCAGCTTGGCTCCCCGCAGCTCTCGCAGTTTCTCGTCCGTCGGTTTCACCTTGCGCGGAACGAGAAGAAAAACAGTCGTTTTCCTGATATTTCAGATCTTATTGAGTGTGGCGGTCGCTTGCTGAGGTGCAGAAACATTCTGGCATCGCGCCTTGCGTTTACCTCCAGGTAGTCCAGAGGAAGGAAGGTCTCCGGCTCCCCCCTCTGCTCCTTAATGTACTGGATACAATCTCTGCCCGTCTTCTCGGAGTCCACGATGATGGCGTCCATGTTTTTGCCCAACACTTTAGTCACGGCGATCTGGTATTTCTTCTGAGTGGGCTGGCACAGGTCGATCAGACGGCCGTACTGGAGAGGAAAGAGAGCCGGGAATATTTCCACCGATCCTCCCTCTGCTGTTCTAATCACGTGTGATATTATTTTTAACAGTACCCACCACTAGGCCTGGGTACAGCCTCTTGATGCTCTCCATGATCTCGGCTTTGCGCTGCTGCCGACTGTTCTCCTGCCTGTCGATCCTGGCGTCTCCCAGCTGCTCCATCACCTGCGGCAACCAGATCATCGTCACGCGCGGCCCGATGTTTCCTCCCGGCCGAGTGCAGGTGGAACTAATGACGTTAATGAAATGAGGCCCCGACGGCCGCCTCCGCTCACGTGCGCCCTCCTGCTCCCTGATTACAGGTCGTTTGCCACCCAAACATGACCTCATCGGTGCAGATCAATAGATCAGTGTGTTTGTGCGGGTTAAGCACCTGGTTGAGCTCCATGTTGATCTCATCAATTCTCCTCTTGGCCATCTCCACCTCCTCGGTGAGCTCCTCCTCCATGCGCTTCTGCTCGTCCAGTGACTGCCTGAGGGACGCAGGGAGCAATTTGTTTGAATGTGACAGTGTGTAATTGAGGGATCAATACCAATAAGCTCCAAGCAGCTAATTATGAACAATGACCGGAAAAGATCGTTACCTGCTGGTGGAAATGTAATCCTCTAATTTCTCAATGCGTTTCTGGTTTTCTTCAATTTCGCGAATCTTCTGCTTGATTTTGGCCTGAGAAGCAGCGACAGAATACGTAACTACACACGTTCACTGCGTTGGGAGTTGAAACGATGAGCCTGGTCCGTGCAACCCGACCACACCTCCGTCTCCACTTTCTTCCTCTCCTCCAGGTCCAGGCGGTCCTGGTCGGCCTTCTGGTCGCGGTTGAACTTCTCCAGCTCCTGGGCCAGAGTGGCAGCGCGTTTGCTGGCCTCCTCCTTCAGACGGTGGTACTGCTTGACCTGCCGTGAACGACACAAACACAGGGTTCAAGTTGTGCGACAACAAAAAAAAAGAAGAAGAAACGCCTGGAACAAACACAAACAGGTTCAATAAAGTTCTTGTGATATCTGGGGTGTGACTGACCTGGTTCTCCTCCAGAGTGAGATCCTGCCCCTGGCTCTGAGCCTCCTCCTCCATACGCTCCTCAAACTCCTGCTTGGCCAGCTCCACCGCCCGCATCTCCTTGTCCAGCTCGTCCATGTCCGCCTTGCGCTTCTTGTACATCTTCTGAGCGTTTTGCAGCGACTTGCGAGCGGCCTCGAGCTTCTTGATCTTGTGCGAGGTGTTCTCTTTGGCCTTGATGTACTGCGGCCGCTTCTGGTTCAGTTCCGAGTCTTTCTCTCTGCAAACAAAGCAGGGCGATTAGCAAAAGTCCGGGTAAAAACACGGTACACGGTACATGTGAGCGTGCCACAGTGAAACCCTATTATTACTCACTTGATTTCTTTCTCGATGGTCTGCTGCTCTCTCATCAGCCGGCCCAGCTCCTTCTTTTTGTCCTTCAGCTCCTCCTCCACGTGGTCCATCTTCTTACGATCCTTGTCTATCTCCTTGTTTCGCTGCAGCAGCTCCTTGTTCAGCTTCTCAATTTCAGTCTCATTATGGTAGAGTTTGAAGAGCTGCAGCTGGACACTGGCTCGGGTGACTTCGTCTTTCAGGCGCTGATAACGCTCGGCCTGGAAAAAGAAAAGGACGGGATTGAGTTTATTACACTTTTATACACAGATATTCACTGATACCGTATGTTGAACTAAGACAACTGTTAAACAACACAGAATAATATATTTAGATACACTTTTAACAATACTAGAAGAGTGATGAAGATGTAATAAATGAGACACACTGGTCATACCTCCTCTTTCTCCTGCTTGGCCTCTTTGCGCTCAGCTGCAATGTTCTTCTTGCGGTGATAGTTGAACTGTGTGTCCTCCTCGGCTTTCACCATCTCCTTCTTTCTGCGGTCGTATTCCTGGGCCAACTCCCCAGAGCGGGAAATCTCCTCAAACAAAGCTGTGCGTTCCTTTGGGTTTTTCATGGCAATAGATTCCACAGCTCCCTGACAAAGCAATAGACAGGGACGTCAAATGGTGCTTCGCAACAGTGGCTACAAATGTTACATTTAAAATGAAATATTCACGGACAGAAAACTTCCTCACACACTTTAAAGCATCAAGAAAGTGAGAGTATAGTTTAGTCTCACCTGGAAGACTAAGAAGTTTCTGGCCTTAATCAGAATGCCAAGTTTTTCCAGCTCTTCGCTGTATTCAGGAAGACCCACCACCTTGCTGTTGATGCGGTACTCGGATGAAGAACCTGAAAAACACAGAATACACATTAAAAAGACAGGCAAAATCTGCAAAAGTCATTTTTCTTTAACAGTATTTAGGCATCAAGGTTCAGTCCTTTAACACCATGGTGCAAGGCTGGCGTTTTTCTCTCTTCAATTTTCAGTGCAAAAAAAGTTATCTTTTTTTTTCTTCCCATTTTTCTTTATTTTACAGATGATTGCAAAGTAAATTCAAGAGAGAGCCCTAAATGGCTGGCAGTTCATACCTATGATGACCCTCGTGAAGGAACGTTCCTCTCCATTGTCCTCCTGGTACACCATGCTGACAAAAGCTCTGTTGGCAGCAGGTTTCCCCACAGGTGCTCCATGAATCAGATCCTTCAGAGTCTTGACACGCAGGTTACTGGTCTTTTCTGCCAGCACAAAGCTGATGGCATCCATAAGATTGGACTTACCTAAAAAAAAAAAAAAAAAAAGGGGGTTAGGGTTAAAAACAGAAACCTAGAACTGCAGTTATTCACAAAGACCCAGCACATGTTGACATATTTTCCCATGAAAAAAGCCAAATCTGAGCATAAGATTTTGGAAATTATTTTCCATAAGGTTTACAACTTACAGAAGTGCCAGCTGATGTCTGACTGAGGTTGAAGTTTAAGTTATTGATGATATAATTACTACGTAGTGCAGTAAATACACAATACATTTAACACATTTCCTGCTTTATTTATTTGGCCCCGTGCATAGGAACATGTAGTTCCCGACAGCACCGATGCTTAGGAGCAGAAATCGTAATTTAAGTATTTTAAATAATGAATTCTACAGAGCAATACTGCAATGGTCACCAGCAACTTTAAAACCCTCCAAAAAAAAGCAATGCAGATCATAAACTTGCATGAACCAGAAGTTATGATGGATTTCAACAGCTTGCTGGTCGTGCAATCTGTTAGCCTGCGTTAGCAATCAGTTTGTACTTGACGTTAGCCGAGAGCCACTATTTACAGTCATGACATACCAGAGCCATTGGGTCCGATGATTGCAGTAAACTTGTGAAAGGGTCCGATGATCTGCCGGCCTTTATAGGATTTGAAGTTTTCGATTTCTATGAGTTTTAAATATCCCATTTTCGTTGTAGCTGTGCCGTTACCCCAGGAGAAAAAAAAAATCGCTCTCAATTTGTTAGCTAGCAAAATAGCTAGCTAATGCTAACAACACGACGCGCCGTGCGAGCTATTCAGAGACAAAGCATGCGGGCAAATGAATGAAGCTGTCTGTTCACTCTATTGCTTCCCTCGTTGGTCGTCACATTATGCGGTGCATGTACAGTTTAACCGCTTTCTAATGTTGTTCAAAGGACCGCGATGCAGTCGTAAAAACAATGCGCCATTTTACAATCCGACAGGAAGACGTCTGAGCGCGCGAGACACGAAAACCCACAGTTTATCGCGAGACCCATCGTCACGTACGCGATGACCGCTGCCCAATATTTATAAACGCAGGTTTTCAAACAAATAAAATAAACGTATCAGTTTGTGTCAGATTTTCCCACCCCCTGTGCAAAACGAGTGGCCCGTTGGCTGCTGTAATCTGTGCCAAATAAACGAGCGCTGCCAGTGGCAAATGTTGCCATGGTTACCATGGCCTCGCTACAAACAGCAGCAGCAGCAGGCATCTCTCCCATCCCCACAGGTCAGTACGCTCACCGTAAAAAATAAAAAAAAAAACTTTAAAAAAAAGATAAAATTAAAAGTTTCTAAATCATAGATGGTTATAAAAGAAGTCTCTAGGGATTTTAGTTAGTACAGTAACCTCAGTTTCTGTTCATTAAAAATCAACGACTCATTTCTGGCAAGGATTTTCCCCAATTGGGAAAATGCAGAGCTTCGACTTGCCTGAAGACCAAGCCACGCTGAAGGCTGTGGAGAGGAGAAGGTCTGCAGAGTCGGCGCGCAAGGCCAGGATCTATGACACCCGTCTCCGTGTGATGGGCCTCGACGTCGACGCTCTCAACAAACAGGTGGAAGAGAAACGACGCCAACAAAACATGGAGATTCTACGGGATGAGGCTTTTGGTAAAAATAAATAAATAAATAAATAAATAAATAAATAAATAAATAAATAAATAAATAGGCATTACTTCAGTCAGTGGTAACAGAGTCACATGTACGAGCCTCAAGTAGGAGTTTTATTTTGAAAATTCCAAAAGCAGTAAGCTCTGGGTTCGGTTTTGGGTTCCTTTCTTGCAGATAAAATGAGGCAGTATCACGACGATGTGATTCTGCAGCAGGTCACTCGAGAGAGACGTGAGAGGGCAGTTGTGCACGCCAACCTAACCCGGCACTGGGCCACGCACCAGCCAGCGGAGGACTCTCGAGATGCAGATCTCAAGTGCGGCCTGAAGGGGGCAGTCGGGATCTCCATACCAGAAGGCGCGCCCCTGGGGCCTGCCAGCATGCAAGTGTTCCAGGTGACGTTAGCAGCAGGCAGGTGGTTTTGCTGTGCATCACATGTAGCGGTAAAAAAAAATAAATAAACTCAAAATGATGTCTGGTCCCCGCGTGGCCCCGTTTGCTGTGCAGGGGGAGGGAACCGAAGAGGAGCAACGAAGGAAGGAGCGGATGAAGAAGACTGGGAAAGAACTGCAGGCACAGAGGGAAGACAATGAGAGAAGCATCGTGAGGGAGAAGCACAGAGGTGGGGACACACACACACACACACACACACACACACACACACACACACACACACACTGAAATAATACTAATGAGTGTGCTGTGCACAGCATACAGCCTCTGTAAACGCCACACACACACACACACACACACACACACACACACTCACTCGCACATAAAATCACTCCCACGCACAGCCCTCCACGGCAGGTGGCCTTGATGGATGGACACTCACTCATCCCAGACGCATGCATGCGTCACCAAAGAGCATCCATGCACAATGGCTAATGCAGGCGTTAAAAGCATGAGAGAAAAATAAATAAATAAATGGTGATTTCCATTTTGTCTTTGTGTGTCAGGGCTTGTTCTTGTCAGTGTGAGTGGTGGTGTTGCTTCAAAGTGAGGACGTCTCGCTCACTTTTTTTCCCGACTACAAAACTATCATTAAATTCCAGGGCCGGTGGCTTAAATCTAGAAGCGCGGCGTGAATTGAGGTTAGGCGAAGATTAAGGTGAAGGAAACGGTTTGGGGTCAGGCCCGACTTGGAAAAGGCCTGGAAGTCACCGTGGAGTGAAGCAGTGACAGCGGTGGGTGGCAATACTGCATCATCATGTGTGTGTGTGTGTGTGTGTCTCCAGAGAAGCTCGTGAGCAAAGAGCTGCTGCACCAGGACGCCAGGGGGGTTCGGATGTGCGCGGAGGAGGAGCAGCGCAAGAGAGCCGCGCGCGTCGCACTCGGCAACTACAATCAAGCTCTGGTGCGCGCACTGACGCACACACACACACACACACACACACACACACACATCCGCTGGGCTTCGCTCGGCGACAGGCCGTTCTCGGGTGGAAATTCGAAATTAAACGCGCAAATTGAAAATGTTAAGTGATGCATGCGCGCGCACGCCCGCCTGCAGGACGGCGGCCATCGTCTCGCTGTAGTCCCCGGCATCGCGGCTGGGGAAAGCACTCTGATGTATGCGTGGGGCCTCGTCTGCTTAGAATAAAAGCCCCCCCACCCTTGAATGCAGCGAGGTGAACCTTCCGCTGGGATGCATCATTATAAATCACTCAGGTCCTTTTTTTTCCACCTCCATCACAATCATGTGGTTTTTCTAATAACCACTCACATGTGCGACGTGCCAGCAATTACAGCTGAGTAGAGAGAGAGAGAGAGAGAGAGAGAGAGAGAGAGAGAGAGAGAGAGAGAGAGAGAGAGAGAGATGGAGAGAGGGAATCTCTCTGGAGGAAACATTTCCAAACACGGCAGAGCAAATTCCCTGTTGTTAGAGGACCTGAGCGGTGCTCCGATATTTATAGTGAAATGTGATTGGTCAAAAGCCTTCCTCACCACCAAAGTCCTCCTCACCACCCCCACCCCGACAGGCTGCGGAGCGGGCGGAGGAGGCCAAGGAGGAGCAGAGGAGAGAGGAGCGGCAGAATCTGTCGGAGATCTCGCACACGCTGGCGTCCGACCTGATGACAGAGGAGGAGGAGGCGGCGCCTGTAGGGCCGGTGGGCGGGGCCAAGCCTCAGGTTCCTGCGGACAGGTGGAAGGGGATGAGCGCCGAGCAGCGGAGCGCCATCCACAGAGAAAGAGAAAAACAATGCATGGAGAAACGGGTATACATATGTTTTGTTTTTTTTGTTGTTGTGGATATTATGCGACACAGGGCAGCTTCTGAAAACTCTTTGAAATAAAGTTGCCCAACCTTTTTTCAATCTGGGAAGCCATTAAACTAATAATCCATTTTTCCATTAGGCCATTTAATGCAAACATTTTGAGTAGCTGTCTGTTTGTCACTCAAATACAACAAACTTTTTTTGACCTTGTGTGGTCTGCCTGTGTACAGGTTTATACTTTTTTTTTGTTTTTCCCTCTTTATTTTTCCACTTCTTTTTGTTTCCAATGACAAACTATTAAAATTATTGATAAAAAAAAAATCTTCAAAAGGGCTGAAAAACAACCACCAATAATCCCCCCGTCCCCCCTGCTGTCCCAGAGTCTCCACCCAGATCTGATCCGACTGGTGCTGCTTTGACACTTTTAGACCTAACGTTCCACAAGACTGTTGGTGACCCCCTAGCCTTCCCCCTACAGAGCCGGCGGCAGGCCGAGAGGGCCCAGGACGCAGCGTGGGACCTCCAGCGGCTCAGGCTGTCCACGCTGGCCGAGCAGGAGGAGAGCAGACGGGCGGCGCTGGACAGGCAGAAGAGGCTGGAGGTGGAGCGCTGCAACAAGCAGCTGGCCAGAGAGCAGCAGGCTGCGTGAGTCAAGTCTGCCTCCGGTCTGCAAGTACATTAACAGGGACAGAAGTGGAGGGAAAAGCAAGAAAATAGAACGTATTAAAGGCTTAACATCGCAAATCACCGTTAGATTAGATTTCAACCTCCACTGAAGAGGCGTCGCTGCGAGAGAGATCAGTGTAATCTGGAATCCCTAAACAAGCTGGGAGCCGCTGAAGGGAAGCCAGAGTTGTGTGTGTGTGTGATCATTTGGAACATCAAAAAGGAGCCAAATGAACTCATTCTGATTAATTGGAGTCAAAAGGGAGGAACCTGTGTTTGATGCCGCAGAGCAGAGAGTTGCAGCCGAGGATAAAAATGAATAAATCAGAGAGAGAGAGAGAGAGAGAGAGCTGGCTTTGAACTGTCACTCACGTCATAGTCACTCACTCGCCGTCTTTTTTGTGTGTCAGCCAGGACTTCCTGAACAAGACGCTGTACACCAACAGACCCGGCCGGGACTACTTCCTGCAGTTCAACAGCGGCCCCCGATGACCGCCGGCCGCTGCGGCTCGACAGCCCTGCCTGCGCAGGATTGGCCACCTGATAAAATCTGCCGGGTGTCAGTCAGTCAGTCAGTCAGTCGGTCAGTCAGTCAGTCAGTCAGCTTCGCACTCCGCCCCAACTGGATCTTGTTGTGCGATCAATAGGTGTCGACACAGTGACACACTGTCCTTTTCCCTCTCTCCCTCCCTCCCTTCCTCTCTCTGTCCTGCCTGCTGCCTGTTCACTTCCTTCCAGCTGTCCAATCACCATTTGACCTCGGCTCGGCCCCTGTTTCTTCCTCAGCGCCAGTTAGGTGGTTAGTGGCTCTGAACTGATAAAATAAATAAATAAATAAATAAATGCAATATAAAGACAGAACAGACAACAGATTGTTCCATTGAGTTTTATTTATTTTTTTCAGTCACATATCCTGTTACATTGGTAGGGTTCTTAATGCAGGTACAGTTATATTGGCCCCATAAAAGTGGTACAAGCCCCAACTCCTGTCCTTCTCCCGTGACACACGCGTGCTGCGTCCACTCCCGCTGTGTTGTCTGTGCATCCCACACATCACAGAGAGGCACACACACACACACACACACACACACACTGGCAGTCATTTGTACCCAGCACCCTCTCTGCTGTCTTTTCCTTTTCTTTTCTTTTTTTTTTTTTATCATTTCCTCACCCCCGCCCCTCCTGTCACACAAAGGCATTCTTGAAGATTTGTTTGCTTTTTCTAAACAATGAGTTTTCTTCTTCTTCTTTTTTTTTAAATGCATTTTTGTCTTGAAGCTAGAAAAGGTAGAGAGGGAGACAGCGGTGGAAAAAGCAAAAAAGAATCGAGCATCGTCGGTCTTCTCCCCCCTCCCTTGACACATGAAAAAGCAAAAGGGTGAGTGGCAGTCGAGTGAGTATCTACGCGCGCGTGTGTTCACACTCGTTCCTCATTCAAAGCTAACATTTGCCCGCCGCCTCCGACACTGACAAACACGGATGTTAAGCAGCAGATAGACATGTTAGAATATTGGCTTCTTTGCGCGAGTCGCCCTTCCTGTATGAAAATAGATTATTTTAAAAGCTTTAGTTGTCCTGAGTGTGTTTGGAAAAAACCAACAACGGGGAGTTACCTTTTTTTTCCCCCTCCAAATATCCCCATCAGTGTGAGCTCAGGGACTGAGACGAGATGTTTCAAACAGAGAGCAGGAAGCTGCAGCACTGTGCACAGGTGGGGTCGTGCACAGAGTTTGCTGCGCCCCCTTTTCTCTGAACTGCATCAGACAAAAAAACTCCACAGATATTCACTGCACTGCAAAGCATCACTGGAGGGTTTTGGGCATCAACACAATCCTGAATGTGACAATGAACTGTGATGACAATACAAATATCACTAATTGACACGTATGTATATTTTAGTTTAGTTTTTTTTTTTTGTTTTACTTTGAAATGTTAGTTCACCTTTATTCCTTTTTTTTAATTCTTTTTTTTACTCAACTCTACGCAACCTTTTTTTTTCTAAAACAGCCAAATTTCACTGCATAAAATTAGCCAAAAACTGAAAAGTTTCAATTCATAGCAACAGTACAAAGAAGAGAAACGACAACTTGCGACATTTTAAAACGAAGCTGTCTCAAACCTGCACTTTTTTTTTTAATATCAAACATGTACAGGGTCATTAAAACAATCTGCGAGGGTTGTATTTACATTCTTTTGGGGGTAAGGGGGAGGGGTCCTTTCATATCTGTTTATTTACTGTTTTTTCCTCTTAATCATGTCAAAAAACAATGTTCGCCCAGTTCTACAACAAATACATTCTGTGTTTGATTTAAAATAGCGACTTCTCGCCTTCACCATACGTCAGCCGGCAATCATTTCGCCTGTCCGCAAACATCACCTTCCACTCATGAGGGTCTGCAAAATAAAAAGAGGGCGTCGCCCACGTGGCGCCACTCTCTGGTCTAAAAAATAGACATAAATACTGCTTTCGTTTAGAATGAGATGATGAGCAGGTATGAAAAGATTGTTAATCGGGGACAACAGCGGGGTTTTTTTTTTAATACAGTGTAGAAAGAGACAAAGACAGCTACAGGAAGCTACACATAGGTCTCGACACAAAAGAATTACAATATCATCTCCGATAATGGCATTACACTTCTGGTGGGGAGGCGAGAGAGTAATGACATCAATCTGGTGCTCTATGCAGATCCAGCAGGCACAGGAACTTATGAGGAGCATGTACATATCTATAACACTGTTTTATGGCTAAATAGATAAATGTAGATGCAGCTATTTACACCAGATGCTACGTAGCATTTTTTTTTTTTTTCACAGCAAGACCCCCCTGCCCCCTCTTTTTTATGCATCCATTGTTACTCATAATAAGAAATATCACTGGCTTAGTTCTTTATGTAGGAAACATGTCAAGCAATTTAGGTCGTGAGATTAAAAAAAAAAAAAGAAGTGAAAATGATTATATATTTTTTTTAAATGACAAAAAAAGACGTGTTTGTATTGAAACACTATTTAAAAAGAAAAAAAAAAAATCACCGGTGAGTACAATTCAAGACATCAAACGGGTGTCAGACGCACTAAATGATGCGTGAAATAATATAAGGCATGACGAAAAAAACAAGTCTTTTCACACTCTAAGGCTCCGCCTTCACCCAGCTTTGCCAACCTTTGCACTGCTGCGCTTGCGTCTCTGCTAGGACACGCCCACAACCCCTCTGATACGTCTACCTGTCTCGACATTCGCTCCTTGTCTTCCGACGGATCTGCGAGGAACTAAAGAAAGGAGATGGAGGGAAACGGCCGAGCGGTCGGGGGGGAGGGGTGAGATCTCGGAAACTGCACGGATACAGGAGGGCGGGCGGAAGGGTGGGAAGGGGGGACGGGAGGAGGGGTGGAGGGGTTGAAGGACGTCCTCACGTCAGTCAACTTGTACTAGTCCACTACTTTGGACAGTCCTTTGGTCAAAATAGTCCCGTGTGGTCAGACGGCAGCGAGCCTCGCCTGAAGAGTCAACGTTGATTGTGTGTTAGTCGTTGCAGATCGGACGGTCGGGCGGGGAGGGGGAGAGGCTGAGAGGGAGGGAGGGAGGGAGGAGGGGGAGGAGGAGCAGGAGCGTACGGGCACATGTGTGTCGGGATGTTTTGGTCTTGATGGGCCGCGGCACGGACGTGCGGGAGGCTAATCGAGGATAGCGACGGAGTTGGGCATGCCGTTGGTGGCCGGGCCGGCGGCGCTGACGGCGTTGGCCGGGTGGTTGAGCGGCGAGCTGTCCGGCAGGCCGTCGCCGGGCCGGCTGAACTGGCTGGCCAGCGACTCGTCCATGTTGAGCTCGGTGGTGACGGCGCTGCTGCCGTTGTAGTCCAGGTTGTCCTCGCTGCACAGCTTGCTCTCCTCGCCCAGCGACGGCAGGCTGGCCGTGCGCTTCTCCTCCAGGTCACTGGCATTTTGGAAAAGGGCCCAAAGTCAAAATCGAGGTCACGCTAAGCTGTGCGAAAAAGCACTGAGCGGACACCAGGGAATGATGAGATGATGATGATTTTCAGTTTGTTTGTTTTTTTTTATAATGTGGATTCACAATTTTTAGAATTATTCGCCATGGGAAATAGCCTGGAACGCCACACTGCAGCTATTGGCTCTGGAGATGTGGATTCTGGTAGCCAGGTGCGGCAGGTAAAACCTCCCCCGCACCCACTGGATTAATCCTGCACTTCCTTCCGGCAGACAGCTCGCAGAAGAAAGGGGAGGCAAACCTGGCAAGGTGATTGGACGAACCCCCCCGCGTTTAACGCATTACGGCGGGTCAATCAGGTTTTTACTGCCGGTTTAGCCAGGTAGCTCCGGTTCGTGGCTGCCTAATGATGCACTATTGATTGACATTAGATGCAGATTCCAGCGCATCCAGCTCCAACTCTGGTCGATCGATCAGAGAAAAGAAAACTGTCGTTCAATTGTTCAGCCAATGCGCTAATTTCTGCAGCAGGTGGAAAAAATCCTCACGGTTTGAGGATTTTTTTTCCATCCTGCTTTCCCCACGACCACAAGGAAGCTGACTGGAGATGGATTCTAATGCAATTTTTAGACCAGTGGGGAAAAGTTTTCAAAGCAGAAGTATTGCTCATCCAGCTGGGCCATTTGTCAAACAGCATTGATGACACCTTCCTGGGCAGTTTGCAGTGAAATGATGCAGAAGGCTGATAATGTCGACGCTGATGCGATCATCAGTCGCATCCGTGCGTATTAAACTTCACCGCAGTAAAAGCTCAGTACTGTGTGTAAAGATCGGCGGGTGTGTTAGACGTAGACGGGGTGTAAAGTGAGTGGTTGTGGGGTAACGAAAAAGCACACACACACACACACACACAAATCACATCTCTGCATACCTTTCAAGAGATCTGCATAGCAGTGGCAGGCGTTGGGGAGCAAGAGGGAAAAGTAAAAGGAGCGTACCGGGTTAGGAGAAGGAAAACAACAGTGCTCAGGGGATCAAGGCTGCATTAGCAGTCAGGCTTTGAAAAGAAAATATGTATTTCCGCAAACAGGTTCGGTGGTAAAAGTGCCTTTAGAAACGGACAGACCTGTACTCTCCGAAAGTCTCATCCTTCATGGGCCGCGCCTCCGAGTCCAGCGGACCCTCCTCCTTATCTTTCACTGCGAAGGAGATTATTGGGTTTGGGTATCAGCGAGATCACAAGCACGCTCCTCCTCAGCCACTGCCTCGGACATCGGTAATGACTCTCTGTCGGGCAGCGAGCTGAGCACCATTAAAATAAATAAATAAATTTTTAAAAAACACGCAGGGAAGTTTGTGTATGTGGAGCAAAGGCCGGCGCTCATCTGAGGGCAGTTTGCTTATTTATGTGTTTGCTTTGGCTTTGAAGTCAGCGGGTAAATTATTGCCTGGTTTCCCGCATAATAAATACCCGCCTGAACGCTGCTAAAAAACACTCAAAAATATTCAATGATTAAGCGCTGGCGGTGGTAGAGCAATCTTTTTTACTCAGTTGAAGCTCAAAAGCAGTGATGAAAAACAACCACTGGTTCGTCACATTACTGTTTAAAATCAATTCCTCTTTGATCAAAGCCTGCAGGCTTTTTAAGTTAAAGTCTCGTATTAAAGCCATTTTTCATGTGCCACTAAAGCAGTCCGGGTATTATTAAATGTGTTTACAGCCTGCCAGAGAAACGGGTCAGGTTTGCTTTGTTTTGTTTGGATCAGCTTTTGCACGGCGGCGGCTATTCCTCAGCTAACCTGAGGGAGGGGCCAGTTTCAGACGTGCACGTTTGTGCGCACGCCAAAGAAAATGAAGCACACACTCGACTTGTCCCACAATTTGGCGCAGCCTTATTTCACAGAGTGTCGCTGCGTTCCTGTAAGAGGCTTGGCTCGCTCCTCCGCACCCTCCTCATTTTCATTACGGCTATTATTCTTTACGGCCTGTCCGCTGTGACCCACTGAGACTGTGCAGGGTGTGAC
Organism: Thamnaconus septentrionalis; assembly: GCA_009823395.1. Classification (NCBI taxonomy): domain Eukaryota; kingdom Metazoa; phylum Chordata; class Actinopteri; order Tetraodontiformes; family Monacanthidae; genus Thamnaconus; species Thamnaconus septentrionalis. Next base: position 7,371,012 of record CM020512.1, read on the forward strand.
TCAGCAGCCGCCCGGCGTCCCGCCGTTCTCCCCCAGGCCCCACCGGCGGCTGCCGGCGACGGCTAAATATAGCGCACTCCCTTCACCGGCTCCTTCGTGGCCTCAAACATCTCGACGTCTGCGTTCGGGCTTCAACCCCAGAGAGCCTCACCTGAATACTTGCCGCCTTTGCTCCTCTTGATGAAGCAGAGGATCAGCAGCACCAGCAGCAGCAGCACGACGGCGCTCACGACGCCGATGAACCAGCCCTGCGTGGCGATGCTCTGCTGCACTTCTGTCACCTCTGGAAGGAAGAGCGAGGCGAGAGGAGCGAGAGGAGCGAGACACGGCCAAGTGAGACGGAAGAACGAGAAGAGAGAAAACTGAATTAGGAAAAGGTGCGAGAGACGGGATGAAAGAGGACGAGGAATCTGGAGTGAATGAGAGAGAGAGGGGGGGTGGTGGTGGTGGTGGTGGGGTTGACAGGCAGGAGGCTTCACTGGGGAAGCAAAGAAAACAGCCAAAGGAAAAAAAAAAACAAACATACTAAAAAAACAAACCCAGCAAGCTCGAGTAACAGATCATTTCATAAAGCCGAGCGAGCTCCCTGTTCGCACAAGTCTTTGAGAAAAAGGCGGAGAGAGCTGGAAGACACTCTCAGCAGGACTGGGGGCTTTATATTTAGACGTGGGAAGCCCAGAGGAGAGGAGATGAAAGAGCAGAGGATGAATGAAGGCGCTGCAGACGGCTTCACATCCTACCGGCTCCTTCCGTCTTCATGTCGGTCGTCCAGAAGGTGTCGTTGCCGTGGGTGAAGCGCAGGCGGTAGGTGGCGCCCGGGGTCAGGCCCTGCAGCTGGTAGAAGGCCTGAGTGGAGTTGACCTTCTCCGACCGCTTCCACTTACTGCCGTCCCCTGGGGACGACAAACGCAGAGCTTCAGCGTCACGCTGCCGGGTTTTCAGCATCTGTATACTTGCAGGCGAAGCGGGTGAAGCAATACCGCTTTTCCTGAGGTAGTGGATGTAGAAGCCAACGTTTCTCTGCCTCTTCTCCGTCAGCCAGCTGAGATTGAGGAACTTTTCCCCCGCGGTGAGGGTGATGTTGGCAGGGGGCGCTGCGAGGCGTCGACAGTGAGGGATGGAGTTATTGATCCAGCGTGACTGGAGCCGTCTGGCAGCTCGCACACTCCTGCTGGAGCACTTACACGGAGCACGCTTTAATGCAGCGCTACTTAACTCTTTTCACAAACTTGGGCAGGGTTGATCCCCAGTTGGGAGCTGCTGTTTAGCACTCACTGGTGTAATAAATTATTAATTTTTTATTTGATTTCATTTTTTCCGTAATGGGAAATTGCAAACACGCACAAGACAGCACGGATTCCATTTCATCCCATGCAAACCAACTTCGCTGCCTCAGTCATCTGTGGCCGCTGTAACTCGGAACACTTTAGCTAGCTAGCACTTCATTTGGCTAGCTGGCGAAGGCTTTTACGCCACTTCCACTATGTCACCAACATGGCCTTAAGATAGATGCCAATTGTTCAAATGTTGTATTTTGAATGAATCCTGAACAATTGTGCACTCAACACATGAAGTAATGAGGACATGAGGCATTTGAATAACCTGGAGGTTCATAGAAATGTTAAGTTTTCTTTGCTGCCTCCTTATTTTGTTCTCTCCTACACTGTAAATGCTGCTGTAATTAGGCTAATTTTGATAAAGTATTCTTACTCTTATTACAAATAGGTGATTTAACCCTAACCTTTGAAGCCTAAATAATGATAAATGTGTCACAGTACAGGTTTTCTTTGTTGTTGTTGTTGTTGTTGTTTTTTACCTCCCTCCAGAGTGGTGGCGCCGTCCCTCTGGAGCGCCTCCCCGTCCCCAGCAGCGGTGCGCCCGCTCAGGTAGAAGCGGTAGTGGCTGTTGTGGTCCAGACGCACCAGCGTGTAGTGGGTGACGTCGGGCCCGTCGATTCTCTTCTTCTGCAAGGGGCTGTCTTCGTTCTCCAGGACTGAGAGCCAGAGGAAACACTCCATCATGACTCCATCGCCGCCACCTGCTCGCCGGCTACGTGTTGGGTGACTGATGACGATCATTGCTAGGCGGCGCTTTCGACATTCTTTCGCTGGTATTGATTTTACCGGAAATGTCAAAGAAGCTCGACCGGATGATTCTAGCGAGGCCTTGCGTGTTTTGTGTTGCAAAGGGTTTCTTACTCTGTTGGTACTGCAGCAGGTAACCGAGGAGGATTCCGTTGGGCTGGTCGGGAGGAGTCCAGCGGAGGGTCATCTCAGACTCGGAGGGGCTCTCCAGGGTGAGGGACGCAGGAGGACCAGGAACTGGCGGCAACACAAACCCATCTGGTTAATGGCGCACAGATGTTGGATACACACCAATAACTGGTCAAGTGTGCGGTGCCGTGGCTATTTTATTGGCCTCGATCGAGCCTGGACCTCAACGTCCTCTCAGGAAGGATTTCGCCAGACTTGCTGTTCTCCTTTCTCCTCATCTTAAAGGGCATCATCATTATTTGTCTCGACGTCATCACTTTTCTCCCATTTCCTCCAATTGCCTAATTGCCTCGCTGCCTCGCTGCCCAGTCACTCTCGGGACATCGTCATCGTCTCCTCTGCCGTAACCTCGTCTGTGCTCGTTCCCGTTTCCCGTATCGCTCCGTCTGTCTTTCCTTCCTTCTTCATTAAATCTCCCCTTCACCTCCTCCCATTCTGGTCTTGGCACCCGTCCCGCGTCCCCTCCCCGCGAAAGCGTCTCGCTCTCTTACCGCCCTCCTCGGTCGTGAAGGACCGCGGCTCAGACAGCGGCCCCTCCCCCTTGCTGTTGAAGACGGTGACGGCCACCTCGTAGTGCGAGAAGGGCCTGAGGTCACTGATCAGCTTCTCCTCGCTGGTGCCGGCCTCGATCACCAGCGTGTTGCTTGGGTCCTTGGCCCTGCGGGAACGGTGATGTGCCCTGGACCTGATTCTGGTCAAGTAGATCTGCAACCAAGCGAACCCCCCCGCAACCACCAAAGAAACAAAGCGGTTAGCATTTCATGGGCATCTTGCTCTTCATTTCTTCAAAATCAGGTCTTTGCGCAGAATTCATAAAAAAGTGGAAAAAAGAAATTGGAACATACTTCCACTGTATATGGCAGTGTCTGTCATACCCAGATATTGGAATAGTATTTCTTAAAATCTGCAGTAGATCCAGCACAGTTTCTTCTCAGTATAGCTATGGTGCAGCTCGACCTTATCCTCTAGACGGCTCATTTTATTGAGTAAACCTATACTCTTGGCAAGGCGCCGGGTCCGGTTCCAGTGGATTCAGGAAAAGCCTCCCGCAGTCACACAGTGATACCGAGATATATTCAAGGTCTTTCCTATGGAACGTCTAAGTGCCATTTTAAAAGGCAACATCAGTGCCTTCCATAACATGTGGCAGCCCTTGCTTGATTATCTACCCAGGGATTTGGTTCATTTATTGCAAATAATTACAAATAAGAAAAAAAGAGGAGATAAGTCAAATCTCATCCCTTGACATGACTCTGATGTAATCAATGTATATGATCCAGATTTGTCTTTATGTAACCCAGTACATTATTATTGCTGTTTACTGTAACTTTGTTAGAGCTGTACTGTGGGGTTCCTTGTTTGTATGTTTGTTCCTGAAAATCAATAAAATGTAATTAAAAAAAAATCATGTCTTTGAGGGATGCGGAGTATGGACAGGGTTATGAAAGGAACAGGCCTGCAACATTTCAGAAGTAAAGTGAAAAAAAGGAAAAAAAGAAAATGGCTTTGAATTCTGAGTAACCTTGAAACTACAGCAAAGCTGCCAGACTGAGCCGCGGCTTCACTCTTGTGTTGTGAGAGTGTTTTATTCATGAGGGCGAGGGCTGAGTGTGTCTGGCCGACGCCGGAGGAGATGCACCATCCGTACCCTGTAGCCCAGCAGGTGTCCTCGGACCGTCTCCTTCTTCACCGCTGCCCATGTGACTTTGATGGTGGTGCTGTTCATGAGTTCGATGCCCACGTTCATGGGAGACTCCAGAGGAGCTGGAACACACCAGACAGCCACCAAGTCGGGATATTAACCACACATACTGAGATCTGTTTCCTTTATTTCTCATCCTGGGCTCCAATTATCCCAAACTGCTCTTAGGAAAAAACAAAGCAGCGTATTTAGCCCTCTGTTTACAGCCTCCAACGACATTTGTTGTTGCTGTTGTTGAACCTTTCGCGTGTTTGAAACAAACAAGGGTGTCCCAGTGGGCGGAACTATCAACAGGCCCGCTGCGTTTTCCTGCTAACTTGGAGAAGATATCAGTGCCCTTTGTGACATCACAATGGGTTGATTTGGAGAGCAGTCACACTCTGAAAAGTAGACTAAAAACCGTTGATGGGAATGACTTGTTTCAGGGAGTTTACTAACAATTTATAGATACCGCTTTCTCTGTCAAAGAAAATGTAATACTTGTTATTGAAAATACAGTATATTCATTTCTTCATTCATTATTATTCATTTATTACCATCTTCCCCGGAGTAGCCGATGACAGGGTCCGGCTCGGGTCCGTCCCCTATCTCGTTGACGGCCTGAACTTTGATCTCAAAGGCAGAGAAGTTGTGAATGTCACTGACGAGGAAGGGCGGCTCTCTCGTGTGGTCCGTGTGCCAGTCGGGTCCGCTGCCCACAACCTTCCTCCACATCACCCGATATTTGAAGTCTGGACCGCCAAAGTCACGTTTGTCCATTTCCTGAGACCAAAAAAATCAACAAAAAAAAATCAAAAAAACAAAAACAAAAAAAAACGCCCTAAATGAGCCATTGATTGTTTTGAATCATTGCTTTTTCCCCTTGTGTCTAGATTTGGATAACATATGCGTACCTCCCAGGCAATGACCAGAGTGTCTGGGTCCGTGGACTCACTCCTGACATCTTCGGGATTTCGGTCCGGTGCTGGAATTGGAAATAAGCTCAGCACAGTGTTTTTGACTTTTAAAATAAACAAATAAATAAACCTGTATACACAAAACACCGCCTCTGACCTTCCGCTGTAATGTTGTGGATGTCCGACGGTCTGCTCGGGTCGCTTTTACCCACGTCGTTGACAGCAGTGACCCGGAAGCGGTAGGACATGAACGGCCACAGTCGGAGGCTGGCGTGTTTCTTGTTTCCGCCGACCCTCTTCAGCTCCTCCCAGACAATCTCAGGCAAGCCCTGGTCCTCGAATTCAATCACATACTCTGCAGAAACAGTCAGGGAAGGATAATATTAAAAAAACAAAAACAGGAAATATAAATAAAGCTGTTAAAAAAAAAAAAAAAAAAAAAGACATGAATGAATGCTTTGGCTTTTTGAGCTTTCCAACAATAAACAGGCCTGTCAGAGTAATGAAAAAAAGGACAGACGTCTTGTTTTGCCCCGAGGGAGATGAAAGATATAGATCTGTTGCTCTGAGAGTAAGCGAGACAAAATGAAATGTTCTGTTTGCACTCTGAGTGTGTGTGTGTGTGTGTGTGTGTGTGTTGCCGTGGGTGTCTGCTGCACATCCAGGAGTGGAGGCAGGGAAATGGAAGAAGCCCAGAGAAATCTCTTTTGCACACAAAAAAATCGCATCACTCTTTATGTGAAAAAACAGCCTCTGCATCTGAAGTAGACAAACTGGGAAACGAGGGCAGGTGTTTCAGGTGTTTGCAGAGTTTCTCAGACAAAGTCAGGGGGCGGCGTGCGCTTTACTCAACCCAGCACGGCGCTGTTGTGGTCGTCTCCTGGGGTCCAGTGCAGGTTGACGACGCGACGCTTCGCATCTCTTATCTGAAGAGAGACGGGAGGATCCGGACGATCTGAGCGGGAGAGGAATAAAATCTTAATAAGGTCGAAAACCCACGTGCACGACTGTCATTTTAGAATTTTATATATATTAAATAGAGCAAAATATTTCTTCCCCCTCCTGTATAAACCTCGTCTTATGAGCCACTTGCAGATAAACGCTGCAGTCTTACCACATAGAGTGAGTCCTCCTCTGGCTTCAGCCATGTCCAGCTTGGTGATGATCTGGCAGGTGTACACACCCTCATCACCAGGCTCCACGTTGGCAATCATCAGGTCAGGTCCATCAAATGTGTATCTGCAGAGCAGCAGTCAATATGAGGTGATGCTTTTTACAGCCTCATGCAGAACAGCAATGCAATGAGATCTTTAAGTTATGTCTAAAAATGACAGAGGGAAAAAAAAAGTTGTAAAGGCCCAGTATATAAAGAATTATATTATATAAATTATCTGAAGATGAATAACTGCTGTGTTTTCATTTGCTGAAAATGTAAATTTATATTTATATAGACAGGCTCCACTTCTGCTAGAGAGGTGGCAATATCTCCAGATGTGAGATCATTTCCCTGCGGGTGTACTTGGAAAAATGTTTGCAGGGGGAGGCTGAAGTTATACTGCGGAATGGGCAGATTGCAAACTATCATCAACCATCAACAGAAAAATACATATTAGTTTCATTATTAGTCAGCACTGCAATTTCCTACCACCAGATGCTGCTAAATCTTACACACGGGGGCCTTTAACTAAGAGCACCAATAAGAGTTTGAGGGCTTAATGATGAAGAAAGTAAAGGCCTCTCCCGTCGCTCAACTCTTACTTTTCATCACCGTACGACTCAAAGAGCTTCTGGTCATTCTTCCTCCACTGGATCAGGGGAGAGCCCAGCTTTGGGTCGACCTCGGAGAGACAGGTGAATATCGCCGTCCTCCCCACCTGCACCTTCAGGTCCTGTGGCGGCGACACGATCACCGTCTTGTCTGATGGGAGAGAGACGGAGACAGAAAGACAGAGAGAGAGGGAGAGAGAGAGAGAGGCGAGAGAGAGAGAGAGAGAGAGAGAGACCTTGTTGGGACGAGCTGCAGCGGGGTGCGCGTTACCACGATTGGCCGCTGAGGGTCACAAGCTCCGACTCACTGAGGACCTCCAGCACGGCGGTGACCGACAGGTTGGTGTTGGGCACGGAGCAGGTGTAGACGCCACTGTCGTCGTGCGTGACGTTGGAGATCTCCAGGCTTCCGTTGGTGAGCGGGTTCACCCTGGGATCCTCCAGGAGCGACAACATGCTGCTGCCCTCCCTGCCAGCGAAAAAATGTAAATGGAGCTTTATTTATAAAGCACTTTTCAGACAAAGAAAATACAACATAAAGTGCTGGACAAAAAAAAATAAAAACATGAACAACAGAAATGCAACAGATTGTTATGGACAGAGATCCAAAATCTAGGTCACAGGTTTCCTCGCTCATCAGGAGCTAATGGCTGCACCTGTGACGTTCTCCCTCAGCTAACCGCAGTCAGCCTGGCTGGGAGGCTATATTAGGAGGTTGGAGCGTCTCCAGAGAGTCAACACCGCCAGTTGGCTTTCTGTGTATTCTGAAAATCTGAGTCGAAAGTGTGTTGAAAGAGATAGATTTTTTTTTTTGGTTCTCATTCATTTCGATTTCCCCCTGTTGGTGACTCCTACTTCACTGTTGCTTCAGGTCTGTCTATCTGTCTGTTTGTCTATCATTTTGACAGAATCAGTGGGTGGCTGTGGGGAGTTCTGTTCCCTCCGCCACCTTTTAGAAAACGAGGGGCCCTTTGCTTGCTTTGGCTTTTGTTTGTGCTGTGCAGCGTTTCATCATTGTTTTCGGGGAAACGCAACAAGATGATGATGAAAACCCACCCACTCCTCCCAAACACACAAACCCACAACCGTCCCCAACCATACCCACCCACCCACCCGCCCACCCACGCCGCAGAAGCAGTTTGCTCAACAACTGTTCCTGCAGAAACAAACCCTTTATTTGAAGTTGAGCTGAATTCACGTGCCACCTGCACCGAGGGCTGCTGGCGGCGACGCTGACTACATTCACAATCACAGCCCAGATGTAGAAACATTTGGCTGCTAATTTATGCACACAAAGAGCCGCCCCCACACAGACGTGTGAGGCGTCGCTGGCGCGATCGCTCGCACTGCACACGGACGCCACGCTGGAACGCGCAACGCAACAAAAAAACGCCACGCTGGTTCAAACGCTTGGAGGCGGGTGACGGGGAAGGGGGGGGAAGCGGTGTCGGCGCCTCACCACACGACTTTGGGCTTGGGGGAGCCGAAGGTCTCGCACTCCAGCGAGGCCTTCTGGCCTTCCACGAAAGTGTACGCGCTGCCGTCCTCGCTGAGGATCTGGGCGGGCAGCTCTGAAAACACAAACACGCAAAGAGAAGTCAGTCAGCCACACAGAAACTAAAGAGCAGCCCCAGGAGAATAGAAAACAACACACACCAATGACATAGACGTTGGTGTTGGTGAGGATGGTGCCATGAGTGTTGGAGGCCTTGCACTGGTAGATGGCCGTGTCGCCGAAGTTGACGTCCTTTAGGATCAGGGAGCCGCTGGCTGTCAGAGTCCGCCTGGAGTCCTTGTCCAGCTCTGTCGAAAGAGAAGGCAAACCGCTTCAACACGGACACAGTGGCAGCGACCGCTGAGGGGCGAGTGATCCTGGCTGCCGCGCCTGTGCACCCACCGGAGAGGGGGATCCCGTTTTTGGACCAGCTGACTGCGGGGGAGGGCGTGCCATCCGCCTGGCAGTCCAGTTTGACCGTCTCTCCCGGGGCGTACAGCTGGCTGACTGGGGACGCGGTCCAGTAGGGCGCCGCTGCAAGGCAGGAAGAACGCACGGCGTCACGGCAAAAATAGCGCCTGTGCAAGTTGCGGTGAGCGAAACCTCTGGTGGCGTTGAGAAGAGATGAGGCGCCCGAGTGAGGAGGAAATATAGGTGATGAAGACGTCCCGGATTATCAGCATTTTCAGATAACTTTCTGACCCCACAGTGGTCTGATCCAGTCCAAGGTCTAGAAACTGCTTGGATGATCGTAGGATGTTTATGTCATGTTCCATGTATTTCCTGTTTTATTTTGAAGTCTTTCTGTTCTTTCGTCAGTTTTGCTTCCTGTCTTTGTTTCTTGATGTCTGTCACCTGTGTTCCCCTGCACCAGTGTATTAATAGTCCTAGGCTTGTCTCTCTTTGTCTGTGTTGGATCATTGTTGTTTTTGTCCAGGTTCGTGCCGTGCCGTGCCGTTCTTGTTCTCGCCAAAGTGTTTCGTCATTTTCAGGTCTGTTGTTCCATGTGATCTTAGTTCCTTCTATCGACTTTGGTAGTTTAAATAAAACTCTTTTTTCTGCAACAACAGTTTAACCTTCTGTTAAAAACCAAAGGCAGCGTTTTAGCTTCCTGTTGTAACTGAAGCCTGGCTGGACATTTGACATTTTCAGACGGCAAAACAAAGACAGGTCAGGTTCTTATTATCTCTAATCTGGGAGCAGGGATGAGTTCACTTTGTGACATCACAAAGGGTTGATTTGCAGGAGCGGGTGTTTTATCGCACACTTTGTGAAAAGGGGAGCGAAGAAAGGGATGAAGGGCTGACGTTGACATTTAATGGGGAAGAAGTGCGATAAGGTGAATTCTGTGTGTGTGTGTGTGTGTGTGTGTGTGGCCTACCTTCTACAGTCAGCATGTAGGTGTGCGAGGCCTTCCCCTGGGGGTTCTTGGCTATACACTGGTACTCGCCTCCGTCGTTCTCGGAGATGTTGAAGAAGCGCAGGAGGCGGCCGAACAATTCCTTGGTGGTGCGAGACTCGGACATCTCGCCGTCCTTCCGCAGCCACGACACCTCAGGGGTCGGACTGCACGGGGGGAGGGCGGGCAGAGAGGTGGGCCGAGCACGTCAGGTGGTAGAGGGGGTGGGGGAAGCAGGAAACCAAGGTTGGCAACGACGCGGAAGCAATTGAAAGGGAGACAGAGAAGATGTGCGTATGTGTAGAGGGGGAAAAAATGCATAAATATGAGAAGGCAGCGAGCAAGAGAGATGTCAGGGGACGTCAGGAGGCAGCCGGAGATGGATAATGGAGTGAAGGAGAGTGAGAGGAGGCGGGGGGGGGGGGGGAAGGGGGAGCGAGATGGATGAGAGGAAGGCAGGATTGATTTAAGGACGTTGTTCCGGTTTTTCTGATTGATTGGTGGGAGGGGGGGAGGGGTGGAGGAAGACACTGGCGCACGCGGACACTCACAGGCCTTGGACGATGCACTCCAGCTCGATGGTCTGGCCCCGGAGGGCGTGGTAAGTGCTGTGGCTGCCGGCCGGCCTCATCATCTGGGGCCTCTTGTTCCGCACGACGGAGTTGGCTGGGAAAAAGAAAAGGAAGGAAATAATAAACAAGGAGGAGTTGGAGAGAAAGATTCCCACATATGCAAAGAAAGCTGTGTTCTGCTGACACGGCGGTGGAACGGTGGAAGCTCTGACACCTGCACGAGGTCAGGTGACTTTCCCCCACCTCGCCTCCCAACCTGTTTTTTTTTTTTGTATTTCCCAAACGGCGCACAGAGAGGTCTCATGTTAACATGCGCTTCACTTTCTGACCTCTAGTTGGGGCCACAGATGCCGGCAGCCACATCTCAGCAGGGGCCTCATCTCATTACCGCCGCACCGAGGAGGTGAGGAGCCGCCCTGCTGCCTCCGGCCGCGGAACGCCTCTGTCAGCACAACGGCCTTGATGGGGATGACTTTGGTTTGGACTACAGACTTTAACGGTTCTCTGCAAACACTGCTGACGGGCCAGCCTGGCTACGATTAATGGAGTATTTATTTCTAATGAATAATTGCTACAATAACAAAAAAAAGACCTGCACCTGAAAATGAAGTCTAGCCAAAGTCAGTGAGGAGCGAAGCCAAATGATTATTGTCCACTGAGAGAACGCTGCAGTGTTGTTTTCCTTGCGCTATTCTTTCAGTACCGAGGTGTCGTCTTCTTCTGATTACATTGCTAAACTCTGCATTCTTTTCTTTTGGAGCCCTGATGCTCATGCTCTCATACCTCCTGCTCCTGTTTCCACCACTGGAGCTGACTGGCTGTGGTTTAACGTTATTCTGCGGGAGGTTAGCAAGACGGATGAAAGTCGACCAGCGACTGTGCTGTGAGTATGATCAAGTGAGCTTCACAGCGAGTGGCGTTATAATTTGATACTTACATTTGATTTGGATTCTCCATTATGATCCAATGACTCGCTTTTTTTTTAAGGTTATTGTATTAACCTCTGATGTACTGGGTGCTGCATTATCGTCTCAGTTAGCTTTCTGTAATTGCCGCTGTGCCGAGGCGCTTCCTTCAATCTGTCGTCATAATTTATTTACACTGTTTTCAGCAGGAAAGCAGCTTTTGGCAGCTGTTTTCTCAAGTGTCTCTAAAAAGAAGACACTTTGACAAGAAAAAAATTGTGAAAGACAGTACATTTTGTAAAAATTTAATTTGCCACCAGGGTTGCAGTTGCTCCATTCATCATATTGGCCTAAAAGTCGATCACTCACAGCTTAAAAAAAAGAAAGAAAGAAACCTCAGCAAAGGAAAACTCACAGGGGTTGACAGTGAGAGTGATGGGCTCCTTTGCAAGAATGGTTCGCGTTGCCAGGTACTGGACGTTACATGTGTAGTCGTTCCTGCTGTCCTGACGTGTCAAATGGGCAAAGTAGAGGTTGCCATCCTTGCCCACGACCACCCGCTTGCTGAGCTCAATGTGGCGTAGCCCTGCAGGGAGGAGGAGGAGGAGGAGGAGGCGGAGGAGGAAGGGGAGGAGAAAGTGTCGAGGCAAATTGAAAGACAAAGAGGAAATTGAGCTAAACCGAAGTGAGAACGAGATGATAATCAGACAAAGTCAGAGAGAAACAACAGGATGAGAGGCATCGGCATCGGCGGTGGTGGGGGGTGGGGGTGGTGGTGGCGATGGTGATAAAATCAGTTGTGAGGAAATTGACTGCAAAGAATCGGACCACGAACGGAGCCGGGGAGGCTGAGAAGGGAAACAATGTAGAGGTGGGTTGTAATCTCACAGGAGTGCACAAGCACAGCAGATGGATCCTTCTAAAGGAATCAACTTCCTCCCTGTGATGCAGTACACGTGTATAATGAGCAGTGATGGGCAAGCTACTTGGAAAATGTAGTAAGTTACTCTCGATTAAATATAGCTTCGCTACAGCAGAAGCTATCCCCAAAGAAATGTAGCAAGCTACACCACAAGCTACATAGCAAAAGCAGCTAGCTACATCGATACTACTTTTTTTGTACCAGCTTCATGATCAAGAACGACTTTCCACCAAACAAACAGGCAGGCAAAAATACTTTGTTTGATTATTTATTATAAAACAAACAGGAGCAATTCAAACAAGCCCTGTCTGGCTTTTTGTGTCTTCCTTTTTTCTTTTTTTTTTAACATTTACCCTACCATGTACTAATTATTATTACTCGTGCCGTGACCGCTAGCGGCATCGAGCTGCGGCACTTCCGGCAGTCGCAGCACTAGTGGCACCGCGCTGCAGCATCTGGGAGTGCCACCCGGGATACCACAGCTCGGTGCCACTGCCACAAATTGAACTCGCCGTCTCTCTTTCTCATGGACATTAACGTGTAGCGTCTGAGTGACGCTACGTCACTACTGGACTCTAAAAATAGCTACGCTATAGAAAAAAAAAGAAGCTATTTGGTTCAAAGGGAGCGGCGCTACCGTGACGCCACTGAAAAGTGTAGTTAACGCTAGTGGCGTCGCTACCTGTGGCGCCCATCACTGATAATGAGGCAGACATTGTGAGGTGGGGCGGCAGGAAGTGTGTAATGGAGGCAGAGATGGAGGGCTGATGCACTCACCCGAGTCCATCCAGTGGATGATGGGCTGCATGAAGCTCTGCGGGGGGTTGCAGCTCAGGATCATGCTGTGTCCCTCCTCCGCCTTCAAGTTGACCTTTTTCTCTTTTTGCTGCGTGGGGAGCGCTGGAGGAAGGGAAACAAGGGAGAGAGGGGGGAGGGAGGGGCACACACCTGTAAGCGCACGCACGCTGAAAAATGTCACCGGTGCAGCGACTTCCCTTACTGCACCGCAGAGATTTCCAGAGGCTCACCGGCCGTTTCTATACTCCGGCCCAAAAAACCCTAAATGTCACCGTTTGACGGCTGGTGGCATTTTCTAATCCAGAAAACCATCCTGGAGTTAAACAGAGGTAGAGAATTCCACCTCGTGGGAGCCGGTGCCAGCCGTGGGCTTCAATTTCAAAAGACAGACAGGCAAGAAAAAAAAAACAGCTTGCATCCAAGTGACTCTGTCGTCCAATTTGACTAAATACGCTCCTGGCCAGAAGGCTGTAATGGATGATTTGGCAAAAAAAAAAAAAAAAAAAACCTGAGCGTTAACATCACCGTTGCAGAACAAATGGAAGTGCAGATCCTTCTGGAGTTCTGTTTGGAGGAACGTTGTGTTTATCGACCGCTGTGCTTGGCCGCAACAGTCTCCCATCGAGTGAATTCTCCCTGTTCATATGAAACTCCAGAAGGGTGATGGTGGCGGTGGCGGTGGCGCGGCGGCGGAATACGAATTGTCAGCGTTGCCTTTCGTCAACGCGGCAAGTCAGTGCTCGACGGGGCGGAATTTCAATTTTGAATGAACTGGCCCTTTAAACACGGCACGGCGACGTATTATTTATAAACCCCCTCCCGCCCCCCCACCCCCAATATGACGAGCGTGTCCAGAAAAGGCGCCAGGTTGTCTTTTGTCTCGTCCCTCTGGCCACATTACACTTCCTGACACACACACGCACGCACGCACGCAGAGTGTGAGAGCAGTGAGTGCTTCACATGACATCGACTCAGGAGCGTTTCTGGGGAAACGGTTGTCAGGGAAACTGAAGGAAGGAGGTCGTCCAGGAGAACGCCAGTCACACAGGTGGATGGATTCGCAGAGCCGAGGTGCTCTTTTTGCTTTTCGGCCAGGGGGCCTGTGCGTGCGTGTGCGTGCCAGTGTGTGTTATTGCGTGTAATTATGTTCTAGGTGGCGTGGCTCGGAGCGCTGGTGGCAGGCGCGCGAACAAATGAGCCGTCTGCGAAGCGGGAAGGGGCTCGCGGCTTTGCACGGCGCTCTGTCAGCGCACGATAAAAAGCCGCAGCAACGCAGCTCTCTCTCTAATCTGGACCTGGGAGGCATTTCACAGGAGCGCGAATGCAAATATCTGCAAAAGAGAGGTCGCTCCTGTGATCTTGCGCAGCAAATAAAAAAACAACAACAACAACAACAAAAAACAACATCAGAGGATGTTTGCCTCGCCGCCGCTTTAAAGGCCGGACTCCCATTGATTACAAGTCAAAAACAATCGCACGCCGGCCGAGCGTGACAGAATTTTTTTTTCTCCAAGTTTGACCTTTAAAATTGAAGGAGCCAGTTCTCGGGAGGCGTAGTACGCACCATCGATCTTGAGCTTGGCCTCGTTAGAGACGGCCGTCCCCAGCTCGTTGGAGGCCATGCAGATGTAGGTGCCCTGGTACTGCTTCAGGCTGTCCACGGTGTTACTGAGCGTGTAGAATGCAGATGAGCCGGCCCGTTCAGACACCTTCAGCTCGGGGTCGCTGCTCGGGTCAAAGACCTCTCCGTCCTTTGTCCATCGGAAACTGGAGGGGGGGAAATAAATTTATATATGTACATATATAATATATATATGTATATAAATATTATATATAATGTGACAGTGAGAAAAGATTTTGATAACCCTTGTCCTCGGTACTGAAATTGCAAATGAATGACTCGGAGGTCTTGTAGCTGCTTCTAGTGAGTGTCTGTCGTCTGTCCCATGAAACAAAGTCCATCCATCCTTTGCTTGTGTGTGATAAAACAGACATTTTTTGGGAAACTGACCCTTTGTGATGTCATAAAGGGCACTGAGATCTCCACCAAAACCGCAACGAGCAACACTTCCAACGAGGTGTTGGCTCCGCCTTGTTTGTGTCCCCTTCCAAACACATTGGAAGATCAATTTATGCATGAGTTTTCAACTGTTTATTTATTTTT
>CM020512.1:7990904-8353404 GCA_009823395.1 Thamnaconus septentrionalis
GGACTTGATCTGAATATGTTTTCCAGACGTCTGACATTCTGGTTCACACGAGTGGAAGTGGACTTCTCTGACCTGCTCCCCCTGTTCTTTCAGTCTGAAGCAGATGGAGAACACTGTCATCGACCTGAAGAAGGTGGAAGCGGAGACCACAGAGAAAATTGCGGCTGTCATCACCCAGAAGGTCAACATTGTCGCTGCGTTCATCGACCAGATGAAGGTGAGAGTTGCTACATTCAAAAGTGAAGGACCTGAATGTGACAGCGTAACGGTAATGTAACAAAAGTAGTAACATATGTCATTCTTCTCGTCTCTTCCTCACTTGCAGCTGAGGGCCAAGCTCAGCATGGAGAAGGTGCACCTGGCTCTGGAGACGGTGGGGCTGACGGCCGAGAAGACCAAGCTGGAGCACGACTGTAGGGAAGGCGCGTCTGAGCTCAAGAGCCTGGAAGTAAGAGCGTGCACGCGCACACACATTCACACACTCGTACACACCTTTCTACAAACATCTCCCCCGCTGTGTCATTGCAGCAAAGATACGAGCGTCTGGACCAGAGGAGGGTGCAGCTGAACGAACAGTGCAAAAGTCTGCTGCGCAAAGCCAAGGCCACCTGCAACATGACGGGCGACCAGTCGTGGCCAGAACACCTGCGCACGGTCAGTGCTTTGAATGGCCCACTGTGTTTTGAACTGGGCCGTGTTGCTGCGAACCCCCCCTTTTTTGAAGGCCACATAATAATATTGAATGAAAAATATGTATTGTTATGTTCTGTGGATGCAGGCTTTTAGCAAACTGCCCGACACGCTGGACGAGATCGACGCCCGGCTGAATGAGGAACGCGCCAGAACCGAGTGCTTCTCCGGCCTTAATGAAAATGTGAGTGCACTTGTGAACAGGCTGATGGAATTTCTGTTTTTTAAAATCCATTATCTTAATATCTGTGTGATAATATCTCAGTATTTATACAGATACATATTTGAATTTAATATTTATATTCAAAGTGATGATGATCATCTTCCAGTAATGCATGTGTAGTATCTGAACTTATGTATATGAACTTATGTATATGAACTCATTTGAACTTATGTATATGAACTCATTTGAACTTATGTATATGAACTCATTTGAACTAAGAGGGACCCGGCTGCACCTCTCCATATAAGGCAGTTATTGATTCCATATGGTGCCTCTGGCAAAGGGGTCTGGTCAGTGGAAGTCACATTTTAAAGATCCCTCGAATATCCCAATTATCACATCTTTAGTGAAGCCGCCTTGCACTAATTTTTTTTTTTTTTTTAATCAAAAACCACTGCAGAGCTCAAAGAGAGCAGCATATTTAGCCCTCTGTTTAAAACCACCTTCAACAATGCTGTGCCATAATCCTGGCTAAAACTGAAGCTTTTTGGAACTTCCACATATTTGAGAGGCAAAAAAGGCAAATAAAATGTTCACCAATGAGCCACATTTAGTTATAAAGCTGTTGTGAATTGTGTGCTCAATGTGGGTCCTGCTAAATGCTTCAGGAGACTGTGGGACATTTTTTTTTAAATTCTCATGTATTTTAAGGTGGTGGAGGAGTACAACAGGAGGGAGCAGGAGATCAAACACCTGGAGAAGGAGCTGGAAGAAAAAAGCAACAACCTGACTGCGTACCGGCAGAAAATTACTGAGGTATGGAGTTTGTTGGGTTGGGCTGTGTGAGTTGCTGAGAACTGTGGCGCATTCTGTCATATCATATGTTTCATCTTTGTGTGTGCGTGTCTTCCAGGCTAAGGAGCGTTGGCTGAACCCGCTCAAGCAGCTGGTGGAACAGATCAACAACAAGTTCAGTGACTTCTTCCGCTCCATGCAGTGTGCAGGAGAAGTGGATCTGCACACAGAGAACGAGGTTAACATGATTCTTTTTGTTTTTTTGTTGGGGTGATCTGAAATGTTATTGTTTTTATTTTTTGGCCTTTTACACATCCGAGGCAGGTTTTGCTTGAAAGAAATCTGACTGGTCTGAGCTTCATCACGGCCATCCTCTGCTTTTGTTTCACGCAGGAGGAGTACGACAAGTACGGGATCCGTATCAGAGTCAAGTTTCACAGCCACACGCAGCTGCACGAGCTGACGCCGCACCATCAGAGTGGCGGAGAGCGCAGCGTCTCCACCATGCTCTACCTCATGGCCCTGCAGGAGCTCAACCGCTGCCCCTTCAGGGTGGTGGATGAGATCAACCAGGTAACACACACACACACACACACACACAGTAATAAAAGGTCTATAACATAGGCGTCAAACTCTGGCCCGCAGTGTAATTGTATTTGGCCCGCCGGTATTACACAGCACATAGAGCGCTCATACTGCGAATCCCAGAATGCTGTGCTGGTATTTTGGCGCGTCAATCAGGGCAGGACGTTTGAAGGATATGACTTTATTGGTTTATTGTTGTTATTTTACTTTGAAATGTATTATTAGCTTGTGGAAAAAGGCTACTGTTGAAATTAAAATCAGAAGTCTGCAATTAAAAAAAAAAGGGGCATGCAATTTTTATTTACATTTTATTTATTGAGTTTTTTTCAATTTGAAATTCGATTTTGCATGCATGCAGTATGAAGTTATGTATTGTATAGTATTCAGCTTTGCTTGCTCCATATTCATGTTGAAGCATAACTTGTTTGGGGTCCATATACAAAGGTTCAATGTGATATTTGGAGGAAAATTTTCTTTCAATAAATATCAATGTTGGCCCAAGACTTTGTCCATGTTTGAAATTTTGGCCCCACTGTGCGTTTGAGTTTGACATCCCTGGTCTACAGTATAAGATCTGAAAAAGATGGAAAATTGAGACCTTTAAGGATTTAAAGATAAGACTCTTTAAAAACACTGTGCCTTTTTTAGTGCTTGTGACTGACGTTTGTATTTGCTCTTGGGAAGGGAATGGATCCAGTGAATGAGAGAAGAGTTTTCAACATTGTGGTGCGCACGGCCTGCAAGGAAAAGACATCCCAGTACTTCTTCATTACACCTAAAGTAAGGAGTGTGTAGCGCGCGTGTGTGTGTGTGTGTGTGTGTGTGTGTGTGTGTGTGTGTGTGTGTGTGTGTGTGTGTGCGTGTGTGTGCGTGTGCGCGCGTGTGTCCCTCATCCCTGAAAGTCAGCGCTCACAACTTTTTTTGGTTCTTCAGCTGCTGCAGAACCTTCAGTACGCCGACGAGATGATGGTCCTCTGTGTCCACAACGGCACCAACATGCTGCCCCCAAATGAATGGAGCGAGAGGAAGTTCGTCAAACGGTGCCTCAGTCGTAAAGCCAGGGCTTCACATCAAACATAGTTTGATTGTTTGTTTGGTTGGTTGGACCTTTTTTTTCTCTCAGTGTTCCGGGTCCAATGTTTATACAAATCTTGCGAAGGGAAGGTTTTAGTTTGTCACTCGTTCAGAAGCACAATGTTAAATGCGTTCATATAATTTAATGTTAAGAAAAGAGCAGATTTGTTTAGTTGTAACATTGGGCTGAGCCCCTGTTTTAATACTGTTGATGGAATTTGCTAAATCTTTTGAAAATAAAAACACGTACAACCTTAATTTAACCTTTTGTCGAAACTCGTGTATTTCTAAATGTGAATTAATCACACACGCACACACACACACACAAATGTACATACAAAAAAAATCTAGCTTCATTTAAACTTAATTCTTAATCAGTTGGTAACAACAGCCTTTAATGCATGTTTTCCTCGAGTGATTTTGTGTATTATGATGAATACAATTGTTTACTTGTTAAAAAGTGTTTAAGGAAACAATCGGCTTGTGAGCTGCATGGAAAGCCCAAGTGAAGCAGCACCACAGTCCCTTTTGGTGTATGGACACAAGCAGATAAAACAAAACCTCTTAATATTTACAGAGAGTGTAATACCAGGAACATCATGTTGAATGAGGCCATTTTCTCACAGGTGTGGCCCTTGTTGCAAACACCTGCAGATGGTTAAAAAAACAGCTTATCATTCTGGTCATAAAGTCTCCTGGCAAAGTCAGATTGTCAACAGATCCAGTGAATTTCCGCTTCAGTTAAATTCCACCTGCCTGATATCTTACTGGTTAACTCGACTTAATTTTTTCAGTGACTGAACCTTACCCATGATTTACTTGATGCTGTGAATGGAGTTCCTCTGAGGATCAACCCACACTTGGATGTCCTCCTCTTGCGCCTTTTCCTGCACGTCTTTCTGCTCCCTATAAATCCACGTGAGAAAAATAAAGAATAAGTCCCAGTGAAATTGGACTTGGGAAACAAAACAAACCAAACCAACATAAAAAAAACAAATTGACATTTCATTGTTTGGCCAACATCTCACTTGTCTACCTTTCGTGCTCAGGCACTGTTTCCTTCTGGAATGACATCTGGTGCTTCGTCTTGAAGGAGTCATTGTGATGGTCATACACAGACTTGAGCTGAAAGTCCAGGCTGTCTCTCAGGGGCTGATGTTCAAAGAGAAAGCAGCAGTTACAGACAGAGAGGAATATTTATTTCCTAAGGTCAAAATCTGGCTTTTTGGTTTGGTCACCTGACTCTCGCAGTGCGTGACACTCCGCAGGGTGCTGGCCAAAGTGGCTGCATCATGGAGGCGACACCAGGGTTCCTCACTTTGGGCGATGTGGGTGGGCTGGTGGTAAATTCTTCTCTGCACAGTGGGGCAAAAATATGACTTAGATTTTGTGAAAACAAATCACACAAAAGAAAGTCAATTTGTGGATGAGTGACAGTATTTTACTTTGAAATGTATTATTAGCTTGTGGAAAAAGGCTACTGTTGAAATTAAAATCAGAAGTCTGCAATTAAAAAAGGGCATGCAATTTTATTTACATTTTATTTATTGAGTTTTTTTCAATTTGAAATTCGATTTTGCATGCATGCAGTATGAAGTTATGTATTGTATAGTATTCAGCTTTGCTTGCTCCATATTCATGTTGAAGCATAACTTGTTTGGGGTCCATATACAAAGGTTCAATGTGATATTTGGAGGAAAAATTTCTTTCAATAAATATCAATGTTGGCCCAAGACTTTGTCCATGTTTGAAATTTTGGCCCCACTGTGCGTTTGAGTTTGACATCCCTGGTCTACAGTATAAGATCTGAAAAAGATGGAAAATTGAGACCTTTAAGGATTTAAAGATAAGACTCTTTAAAACACTGTGCCTTTTTAGTGCTTGTGACTGACGTTTTGTATTTGCTCTTGGGAAGGAATGGATCCAGTGAATGAGAGAAGAGTTTTCAACATTGTGGTGCGCCACGCCTGCAAGGAAAAAGACATCCCAGTACTTCTTCATTACACCTAAAGTAAGGAGTGTGTAGCGCGCGTGTGTGTGTGTGTGTGTGTGTGTGTGTGTGTGTGTGTGTGTGTGTGTGCGTGTGCGTGTGTGTGGTGCTGGCGCGTGTGTCCCTCATCCCTGAAAGTCAGCGCTCACAACTTTTTTGGTTCTTCAGCTGCTGCAGAGACCTTCAGTACGCCGGACGAGATGATGGTCCTCTGTGTCCACAACGGCACCAACATGCTGCCCCAAATGAATGGAGCGAGAGGAAGTTCGTCAAACGGTGCCTCAGTCGTAAAGTTAGGGCTTCACATCAAACATAGTTTGATTGTTTGTTTGGTTGGTTGGACCTTTTTTTTCTCTCAGTGTTCCGGGTCCAATGTTTATACAAATCTTGCGAAGGGAAGGTTTTAGTTTGTCACTCGTTCAGAAGCACAATGTTAAATGCGTTCATATAATTTAATGTTAAGAAAAGAGCAGATTTGTTTAGTTGTAACATTGGGCTGAGCCCCTGTTTTAATACTGTTGATGGAATTTGCTAAATCTTTTGAAAATAAAAACACGTACAACCTTAATTTAACCTTTTGTCGAAACTCGTGTATTTCTAAATGTGAATTAATCACACACACACACACACACACAAATGTACATACAAAAAAAAAAATCTAGCTTCATTTAAACTTAATTCTTAATCAGTTGGTAACAACAGCCTTTAATGCATGTTTTCCTCGAGTGATTTTGTGTATTATGATGAATACAATTGTTTACTTGTTAAAAAGTGTTTAAGGAAACAATCGGCTTGTGAGCTGCATGGAAAGCCCAAGTGAAGCAGCACCACAGTCCCTTTTGGTGTATGGACACAAGCAGATAAAACAAAACCTCTTAATATTTACAGAGAGTGTAATACCAGGAACATCATGTTGAATGAGGCCATTTTCTCACAGGTGTGGCCCTTGTTGCAAACACCTGCAGATGGTTAAAAAAACAGCTTATCATTCTGGTCATAAAGTCTCCTGGCAAAGTCAGATTGTCAACAGATCCAGTGAATTTCCGCTTCAGTTAAATTCCACCTGCCTGATATCTTACTGGTTAACTCGACTTAATTTTTCAGTGACTGAACCTTACCCATGATTTACTTGATGCTGTGAATGGAGTTCCTCTGAGGATCAACCCACACTTGGATGTCCTCCTCTTGCGCCTTTTCCTGCACGTCTTTCTGCTCCCTATAAATCCACGTGAGAAAAATAAAGAATAAGTCCCAGTGAAATTGGACTTGGGAAACAAAACAAACCAAACCAACATAAAAAAAACAAATTGACATTTCATTGTTTGGCCAACATCTCACTTGTCTACCTTTCGTGCTCAGGCACTGTTTCCTTCTGGAATGACATCTGGTGCTTTCGTCTTGAAGGAGTCATTGTGATGGTCATACACAGACTTGAGCTGAAAGTCCAGGCTGTCTCTCAGGGGCTGATGTTCAAAGAGAAAGCAGCAGTTACAGACAGAGAGGAATATTTATTTCCTAAGGTCAAAATCTGGCTTTTTGGTTTGGTCACCTGACTCTCGCAGTGCGTGACACTCCGCAGGGTGCTGGCCAAAGTGGCTGCATCATGGAGGCGACACCAGGGTTCCTCACTTTGGGCGATGTGGGTGGGCTGGTGGTAAATTCTTCTCTGCACAGTGGGGCAAAAATATGACTTAGATTTTGTGAAAACAAATCACACAAAAGAAAGTCAATTTGTGGATGAGTGACAGCAGGTCTCAATAACCATGATTTGGCATTTATACTGTATCAAACCAAGTCAAATCCCTCTATTGTCATTGCACGAGGTACAACAAAATTTGAGTGCAAGAAAATCTGAACAAGGTAGTAAAGATGCAGTTGTACAGTATATACACGTACGACTCTTTCTAAACTATTTAACCTGCTCATATGATTAATTAAGAAATAACTTGCTATTCTATATATAATGCTTTATAAACTAATTTAAAACTTAGTTTTAACTTGATTAGTCTAGCTTCAGCAGAAGACTAAATGCTTTCCTTTAACTGTAACATTTTGAACATCCCAAACAAACAACAGTTTAAGATACGCCACGTTTGATGCCTCGCCCTGGGTACATTTCTTGATTGACGAATTTCTTGTTCAAAGTGTGACACTCACCGGAAGCGGCCGGAACCCGCTGAGAGTGAAGCCGTTTTCAAACTTCGGGGAGGGATAAGGATCCCGTTTAGACATATTAAATGGGCAGAGGAGGACGTGTTGTGTTTTTTTTTTTTGTTATCGAGAGCACAACCTTTGTTAACCTTTGTCGTTTCCAAGCAACAACAAACTTCCGGCGGACTCCGATGAAAGTCGATACAATACATGCAATACATGTCCGATTATTTCATGATTTGAGACGCTTTTTTTTTTTTTTTTTTTTTAATCGAATAGGATTTTCAGACATATTTTAACATTTGTAATGTGAAAACGAGCAGCATTTTGTTAAGTTGTATGTGGCCGACGGATGGATTATGTCGCCATCTAGTGGGCTGATAGAGCACAAGAAGATAACCGTAAAATATCGAATGATGACATCGCCGATATCTGTAAAAATAGTTATATAAATAATATGAATCATTAAATAAAATACTTGAACGGATGTTCCGTACTACCTGCTGGTTTAAAGAGTACATTTGTCACATTTCAACTAAACTGTTAAAGGAGCTGATTTTTTCTTTTTAGATTTTATTTTTAACCACGTATTCAATTGACTGACACAAACGATGACTCAGTGAGCTGGTGAGACACACGTCATCCTTCCGCGCAACAACAGGTGACCGAGAGTAGAAACAGGCGCATGACTGACCTCGACAACGAACCAGGTCAACAAGGTGCGGTTGCATCGAAGCCGCGCCCACCGCACGGGTCAAACCCTCGTCACTTGTCCTCCTCCACCTGCGCCTCCGCCTCTCCTCAGCCTGCATCACTTGAGTCCCGACGGGCGGAGACGATGGCGCGAGGTCCGATACACCTGCAGCAAGCGGTGCTGTTGCTGCTGCTGCTGCCGCCGTGGCAGCTGCTTCTTGCTGGAACCTCCGCGGACCTGCCCCTGTGCAAAGAGGTGAGCAGAAAGTTCTGGCGGTGAACAGCTGCGTCAATATAATTGCTGTAAAAAGAAGTTTAGTCCAAACCATTTCATTCCAAAGCATTTTTGAAGTTTATTCTTACAAATATATTGTGGAATAATAGAGTTGTCTACGTTTTTAAACCAAAACCAAAAGTAGGATTTTTAAAAAAAATAAAATAAATTAAATTAAATTAAATTAAATTTAATTAAATTTAATTTGCTATTGGGACATTTTAAACTGAGAGATCAAAACATCTCCGCCAAGGTACACAAGTTTTATTATCTGTACCTTTATGGGCACTGCACGGCAGTACAACAAAGCTACTCTGTGGACATACATAAATACACATACATAATACATGTGTCTGACTGAAGTGTTCTAACTGCTGTTTCCAATCCCGCTTCGCTGAGGGACTCATGCGTGAAATGCAGCCTTGGAAAAGTGAGCAAACCTCGTTGGTTTGATTGTTATCTGTACTTCATGGACGTGAACACGTCCAAATTACTTCACATTGTCCTGTCCACCTGTTGTTATCCCTGTATATACTTGTAGCTTCCATATGCTCCACTGTCTGCTGCAATGCCCTTCCCCTTTTGTGTTTATCCTTGATTTGCATAATGGTGTACTGTCGATAAATGGCTAAACAATCCTTATTTTACGAACATCTGCTATACAGCAGAGTGTAAAAACTGATCAATCGAGGAAGTGGAGGACAAGGAAAAGTTGCGGCTCATTTGGCGCATAGGAGGGGTCGGACAGATGACACAGAGTTTTCAGCCAGTGCCGGGTATTGTTTCCACACCAGCGGACCATCATGTCCCCGTCGCCTTGGTTCCCTCATGTTTGTTTAAAGTCATTTGGGCCCAAAGCAAATCCTCTCATCTGATGCATTTTAACATCAGACGCTCCCATCTTGCGCCCACGTCTCAACCTGATACCCTCGGCGCAATCAGAAAACAACCAGGCAAAGTGGGCCTTGTGTTGCCCTGCTGCTGTTAACCATTAATCCCACCAGGCTGTGTGTGCGGCCTCGGAATAATCCACCCCCAGTGACTTTCCTCGGAATATTACAGCCTCTGGTTCACCGATAATGCCGCGGTTTTGCGACGAACCGCTTTCAGGGGATGAGATCAACGAGATAATTTCAACCTCTCTTAGCCTCACATTACTTGTAGTGTAGTTGCAGGTGTTGCTGCTGTAACGGCCCACAAAAGACAGTTAGGCCTAACAGCACCTGTGCTCCCAAAATCTCCCGTAACAACACTGAAATTGCATATTTACAAAAGGCCTGGGCCGACCAGAAGTTCTCCCCCTGCGGTTAAGTCAATAAAACCTGTGAGGGAGTCGCAGCACATCCTTGATGAGTGAGATTAGCCTAGCGGGTGACGGCTTCCTGGGCAAATATTTAGTGGCAACTTTTATTTGGGAAAGAGGTTCGGCCGGTTCTGGTGCCAGAGGTTTGTGCGGTCGTCTCCTCCTTCATCCTCACTGAAATGTGTTCTGTATTCCTCTGCTCTGCACACACACGCACACACACACACACACACACACACACACACACACACACACACACACACACACACACACACACACATAAAAATGTGCCTTCCTTATCTGTAGCTGTGTGAAGCTCACACCTGTGTTGTGTGTCCTCCCTCTGCAGTCGGATTATCACTTTGAGTACACAGAGTGCGACGTGCTCGGCTCCCGCTGGAGGGTGGCGGTCCCCAACAAGGCGGATATCTGCACAGGCCTCCCTGATCCCGTCGCGGGCACCAGCTGCAGTAGGTTCTGCTCTTTTCCGCGCACATCCTCATCCCTCGCCGCCAGACGGTTGCGGGATTGTGAGAATTTTCAAAGCCGCGGAAAACTTTCTGTGGGAATTACTGGGTTCTGAAAACACACCTTGCGGAAAAGTGAAGGGAGGAGCAGATTTGGTGCAGATTCAGGTGAATTCCTGCTGTGCACCAGGGGTTCCTCAGTCGCAGACAGACAACACGTTGCTTCCTGTTGGCCTGGAATCTGTGGTGTCTATGCACTGGCTTGCTAGCTGAAAAGATATGTTGAATGTAGACTCACTAAAGTTTAATTGACAGAGTGTTCAAGCCTGTTATGGCCAGTGTAGGGGCCCTGCAGGGTTAGGGCTGAAATGAGGTCACCATATTCCAACTCCTGATACTGACATTCACAGAAATAGTTTGTTTTTCACATTTATTGTTCCAAAAACACAGTCATGGCCCAAACTATTGACAAAAAAAAAGCAGTGAATGACTGAAAAACACAGAAAACAACAAATAAATGTATTACAGCAGAGGCCGGACTCACTTCTCTGACTCACCACCTCACCTACTTCACCAGTGCCTGTTTCACTTGTGTCCTTCCCTCTCTCCCTTCTCCTCCCTCAGCCTTCTCCTGTCGTGAGGGTGAGTTCCTGGACATGCAGTCGCAGCAGTGCCAGAAATGCGCCGTGGGCACCTACTCCCTGGGCACCGGCATAGCCTTCGACGAGTGGGATGCTCTGCCCACGGGTTTCATCACCCACGGGGTGAACGGCAACGGGGAGGACACGGCCACCGACTGCTCCAAGTCAGTTTACACACAGCCTGTGCTCCACCCGTATGGCTCCGCCTCCCTGACACCTGTCCTTTGCCGCTGCTGCTGCTCCTCCCTCCTTTCAGCTCGACCTGGACCCCCAAAGGCGATCACGTCGCCTCCAACACGGACGAGTGCACGGCGACGCTGTCCTACGCCGTCAGCCTGAAGAAACCCGGGACGGTGACCTTTGAGTATTTCTACCCGGACAACAGCATTTACTTTGAGTTCTTTGTGAGTATCGCTCGTCTACACTGCGCGGATTCCTCCTGGGACCAGACCCTGACGTCTTTTTCTTTGTTTGCAGGTTCAGAACGACCAGTGTCAGTCCACAGAGTCGGAGAACCGCTGGATGAAGATCACCGACAGCAGCTGGAGGAGATACGGGGTTGGTCTCCTTCGCACCTTGCCTAAGATTGGAGGTAACGACCTTGCCCTTAATTTTCAATTCTCTCACTTCTGCGCACGTTTGACCGGCGCAGCTGCAGCTGAGCAGCGGCAACAACGTGCTGTACTGGAGGACGACGGTCTACGCGTTGCGGGGGGACGCCGTCAAACCCGTCATGCTTAGAAACATCGCCGTCTCAGGTACGCGGCAACTTCTTGGGGACCCTCAGGGACCCTCTGAACAATGACAACAATACAAAAAGTCAAAATAAACAGAAAATTTAAAAAACTGTCAAGAAAACTACAAAAGAAACAACCATGTTTCTCATGTTGCAAAGGCCTCAAATATATTCATAATTTTAAGGCTAAATTGAATATATGATATCAGAAAAATAAAAAGCTATAATAGATGGATAGATGTATAGATACAGCAGACACAACCATACCTATTTTACTATAATAGATGGACAGATACTGTATATAGATACAACAGAGACAGCCATACTAATCAGTAATAAAAAAAAATAAAAAGGAATACAATTAAAAAGGAAAACGAGAAAGAAATATATAGAAAGCTATAACCGGTATAGTTATGTCTCCATGTATACAAGCTAAAGATGTTTTGTTTTCCGTCCAGGTGTGTCGTACACGTCCGAGTGTTTCCACTGTAAGCCGGGCACGTACAGCGCCAAGGCCGGTTCGGCCCACTGCAAACCCTGCCCTGCTCAGACCTACTCCAACAAGGGCGCCACCGTTTGCCAACAGTGCGACTCGGACAAATACTCAAGTACGCACGGCGCTCGATTTGCATCATCGCTGCAGGCACGCGGAGAGCTTGTGTGGGGAAACGTGGAGTGAAATCGAACTCGAGGCGAGATGTGTGTGTTCTTTGCTGTTTTCCAGCGGCCGGCTCGGCTTCTTGCAAACCGCGACCCCCCTGCACACAGAGCGACTACTTCTACACCCACACTCCCTGCGACTCTCAGGGCCAGGTAGCATCGCACAGACCCCGCCGTGATGTTTTATGCAGGCGGGTGGGGTTCAGCCGAGATGGAGAAAAACCATCTGCTGCATCTATTCCTGCCTGAATATTGATCGCTGGGAGGACTGCGTGGCCGCCAGCTTCGTTTACATGTTTGTGACTCGTTGCAGACTCGGCTCATGTACAAGTGGATCGAGCCCAAGATCTGCAGCGAGACAGCGAAGGGGGCGGCGACGCTGCCGGCGTCGGGGGCCAAGCAGGACTGCCCGCCGTGCAACCCGGGCTTCTTTGTCACCAACTCATCCACCTGCGAGCCCTGCCAGAGGGGTTTCTCCTCCAACGGAACAGGTGCACGAGTCGGACAGAACCACCAGACTCCGCAGCTCCCGCGTTAACATTCATGCAATGCAATGCAAATGTGTTGTTGTCCTGCTGCTCACACCGAACAGCTGCGTCAAGCCGACCAAATAAAAATGTGCATGCAGGAATAAGCACAATTACTTATGTACTGTGTATATATACGTATATATATTTCTGCTACTTGTTCTTTCTATATTTTACAATCCCAGCAGATTCAATGTGCAATGTCCCCTTACAGGACTAATAATGGTTTCTTCTTCCTCTTCTTGTTCTTCTTGTTTTTATTCTTCTTGTTCTTTTTCTTGTTCATCTGGTTCTTTTTCTTCTTGTTCTTTTTCTTGTTCTTGTTCTTGTTCTCCTTGTTGTTGTTGTTGTTGTTGTTGTTGTTGTTGTTGTTGTTGTTGTGGTTCTTCTTCTTCTTCTTCTTCTTCTTCTTCTTCTTCTTCTTCTTCTTCTTCTTCACTTGTCCCTTTTCCACGCATTACTCCAGTTTGCACCAAGTGCCCCGTCGGCACGGAACCAGTGTTGGCTTTGGAATACAAGTGGTGGAACACGATGCCGAATAACATGAAGAGCTCCATCGTCCATCGGCAGTTCAGCGAGTCGGAGAAGAGCACAGGTGAGACACGGGGAGATAAGCAGTCAGTTGGAGATAAACAAGGGATGCAGGAAAAAAAAACAAACACCTGTGTATTTCATACAACTTAGGCCCTCGTTTTTGTTTCCTTTTTGCATAATTGGTTCTGGCAGCGTGGGAGGTGGCTGGCGAGTACATCTACACCACCCCAGGGGACCAGGACACTGACTACCTGATGCTCACGCTCAACGTGGACGGATACAGGTGAAGTCCATCATTTCCCATCATGTATTTCCACTCACGCACACACATCGTATTAAAAAAAACAACCAAAAATCTGAATGAAATGGCATCTGTTTCCACAGGCTGCCTCGGTCTGTGGCAAAAAACAACGTCAGCGGCGAATTTTCTCGCATCACCTTTGTCTTCGAGACCGTATGTTCAGCCCGCTGCAGATTTTTCTTCCTGGCGGTAAGATGGACAGAAAAAAAAACCCCAGCAGATTTCTTTTGATGTGTGCACATTTTAAAAATAAAGCAGAGCAGCCGTGTGTGGAGTTGATGCGTTTTCTCCCCCGCAGGGCTTCAACCAGTGGAATAACGACGTGGTCGAGCTGTGGACGGGCAACAACAGCAAACAGTCGTACTCCTACCTGATTCAGAACAACGACACCAACAGCTTCACCTGGTCGTTTCAGCGGACGGAGGAACTCAGCTGGGTGAGTCCAAACCTCGTTGCCTGAAAAGACAAAATTTCCACATATTTCGCTGATTTTTTCACTGATTTTTGAGACATTTGGGCTCAAATACAAAATAAATCTCAAATAGTGTACAATTGCACTTTCACAACCCATTGTAGATTTCAATGATGCAACATATTTAGCCCTGTGTTTGCGGCCTCCTGCTAAAACAGTCAATTTTAACTTCCTGTTCTCCATCCAGCATGGCAGGAAGAGAAAAAAACAGAATAAAACTGTCAGGAATGATTAGTTTTGGGGTGCAGGACGATTGCCCTACTGTGGTGTTGTCACTAAGGTGTTTTACTCCCGCCAGGTGAGAAGGTACAGCAGCGACGTGGCAAAGATCTACTCCATCCACGTCACCAACGTGATCGGAGGCGTGGCCTCTCAGTGTCGCCGCTGCGCCCTGAGCTCTGCCCGGGGCGTCTCGGCTTGCGTTCCCTGCCCGGCGGGACACTACATGGTGAGCGGGACGGGGGAGTGCAAGAGCTGCCGGCCAAACAGCATCGTCAGGGCCGAGGATCCCATCGGAGAGTCGGCCTGCGTGCCCTGCGGACCCAACACGCAGAGAAACGAGGTAACGTGAGGACATTTGAGAGGAGCAGATTTACAGCGAGTGAGTGGGGGTCTCTACTATGTTCTCAAGTGGGACTGTGTTAGGTCACCGCAAACTTTGATGTGTTCCAAATCGTGTAAATCTGGACCAGAAATTGTTTGTTTAGTGGAAGTAGCAGAAGTATGTGACAATGAAATGTCAATAAATTGGCCTTGAACTTCCACTGTTTATTGATGGACTCGCCCTCCAAAAATGCCACATTGCTGATGTAGTGACATTGCGGGATCAGTGTGCAAGGTCATGTTGATTTCCGCAAGCTCTTTAACAGGCTGCTGGTGGCACAACATAATCAGGCAATGCTTGGTTTATGTGTAACAAATTTGTTATAATAATAATTGTGGGTTTTTACTAGAAGTAGTCAAACAGTCAGTGTGCTGCACTGAAGTATACCAACTCAATGGAACACAACTCTTTTTGTAGAAGATTTTCGCAAACATCTGCACTGCTTATAGAACAGTAGGTAGAAGGGTTGAGTTGAGTTAGGGCCTCTTGTTCTTGTGATCTTGTAGACGTTTCACCTCTCATCCGAAAGGCTTCTTCAGTTCTGAAAGGGGTTGGAGAGTCCCAGGTATTTAACCACCAGGAGGTGTGGGTGGTACCCACTATTATTATGGTGTTCAACAAAAGGTGTTGATTATCAATGGGGTGTTGATTCTGCTAATAGAGTGAACCTCATGAGAGTCGTTAACCTGGTGGTTAAATACCTGGGACTCTCAAGATCACAAGACTGACTTAACTTAACCCTTCTACCGTAACATGACCTGGATGACTGAGAACCCTCACAGATATATAGACATATATCAACAGTGGCAACTTGAAAGAGGGAAACCCTTGTTTACACAGATACTTTAAGTAGTCGAAACTACTGATTACTCCTTTAAAAAGTAATAAAATTACTTATTTAACTGCTTTGTTTCATAAGTAATCAATTACTAATTCATAATTACTTTAGTTAAAAAAGATAAAGTAACAGCTGAGAACGTCTTGTTTCCGAACCACAAAATTGTTTGAATTAGACGAGTTGAACTCAAAATAATGTTTGTATTTCCAGCTACAAACGCAATCGCTGTTTTTTCTTTTACTGCGTGTTTTGGTGCGTTGTCGTATGTCAATGACGTTGCTAAAAAGTAGTTTAATTACAGTAGTGGATTACTAAGCAATAGATTACTCGCCAACACTGGTAATGTGTAATGCAATGTGTAAGTAATGTGTTTTATTTCCTTTTATTTGCCTTAATTGATCATTGCTGAAAATAAAAAAAGACCCCTCACATCATCTCCGCCCTGTGGCAGACGCCTCCTAGCTGCTTCTTGCACCTGTGATGAATGAGCTCAGTCTAAATGCCTTCACCTCCAGGACTACACAGCTTGTCACAGCAACTGCCAGCTGGAGGTGCAGACGCAGGGCGACAACGTGCTGCGCTACAACTTCTCCTCTCTGTCCAATGTGACCGGCTCGCTGAGCAGCCCGCGCTTCACCATCAAAGGCCTCAGATATTTCCAGCACTTCAACTTTGACCTTTGTGGGAAAGAGGTGAGAGCGGGGTGTTTGCGGTGCATTTTCTTGATGTAAGGAAAATCAATTATCAAATAAACGCTTGACGGCACCGTGTCTTGGTTACAGGGTCAAATGTTGGCCACCTGCGTGGACAACGTAACGGAGAGTGGGAGGGAGGTCAAAGGTTATGTGTGCCAGTCCACCGTGGTGCCGTCCGGCATCAGGAGCCAGAGCGTGGTTTCCACTCAGCCTTTCGTCATCGGCGACGCACTCATCGGTACGCTCTCGGCGCTGCACGCCATCGTCTCAGCCCACGTCATCTTATTTCATTAAGTCTAAGACAAAAAAAACACTCAAAGGCATTTCATCAGTTCTCATTAGAATTGGTTCACATGTCATCCCCGTTCCAAAGGTGTGAGCACGAACACGAGCCTGAGCGGCGTCTCTTCTCCTAATTGGCTCTTTCCCTCCTCGTCCAGCCTTCCGGATGTCATATTTTACTTCAGGTAAACAGATCACTGCCACCTGTCCCAGTGAAATGCCTTGAAAGCTCAGCTTGAATGACTAGCTGCTCAATTATGAGCAGTAATCAGAAAAAAAAGCCTGATACATTTGTGCACTGTGTGTGTGTGTGTGTGTGTGTATGTGATGATTTCAGGTCCAGCGAGACGACGCAGGCTTGCAAACAGGGAAGGTCAGCGACCGTCAGACTGAGATGCAATCCCATGCAGACTGCTAAAGACCTTATCAAGCCGCCCAGGTATCTTTTCCTCGCCTTTTGATCTTAAAGGAGCCATCAAAGCAACACTTGACTCAACACGTTACTGTATTGCTCCAGATCAAAGTCTGTCGACGTGGACGTGTTGAAGCTTCTGAGATTGTTGTTTATCCCGTCATGCTCACTTTTCTCTCGGCATTTTTTTCTTTACAGCAACTGTTCGGAGGGAACGTGCGACGGCTGCACCTTCCACTTTCTGTGGGAGAGCCAGCACGCGTGTCCGCTCTGCACCAAGAACAACTACAAGGAGATCGTCAGTGCGTGCGTGCAGGGAATACAGGTATCGATGCAGAGACCTGCGACAGGTCCGGCACGAAAACCCACGCAAACTGAAGCAATTCAATTTCAAATGAAATCAGACACTACTGCAGTGTTGCGATCAAAAATGTTTTTCAACCTTTTTTGAGCTCAAAAAAACTCAAAACTAGATGACTGTTCCATTTTCGTTTTGAATTGGTCTATGGCCGATATCAGTAACTCCAAATTTAAAAGCAAATTTTGAATGGCTACCCTGCCAATAAAAACACTTAAAAAAAATGATTTGAAAAGCAGCTGATATGTGATCGTGCTGGCCGTTGTTGCATTTCAGAGAACCACCTACGTGTGGCAGCAGCCGCTGCAGTGTTTCGCAGGAGTGTCACTGCCGGCGCAGAAGGTCAGCGCCTGTGTGTCTCTGGATGCCTGGCTCAAGTTTGGCGTTTCAACGGGGACGATCGCCGCAGCCCTGCTCATTGGCGTTAGCTGCTACTTCTGGAAGAAAACGCGCAAGTGAGTCTTCAAGTCTTTTTTCCTATTGTGTGGCCTAAAATTGATCCAAAACTGTAGTCGACAGCCTGAAAGTAGAAAAGATGAGACTTTGTTTGAATTGACAAGACGCCCGTCCTGTCCCCTGTTGCCGCAGGCTGCAGTATAAATACTCCAAGCTGGTCGATAGCTCCGGGAACAAAGAGTGCGAGCTGCCGACTGCGGACAGCTGCGCAATAATGGAGGGAGAGGATGCAGAGGACGACATCATGTACTTCACCAAGAAACCCTTCTTCTCCAAGATCAAGTCGTACTCTCGAGAGGTCAGTGGCGCCGCTCTTCACGCAAAACACACCCGGCTGAGTGCAGGCCGAGCGTTCACTGTGTTCTCACTACCCTTGTGTTTACAGAGGACGTCAGACGGATTTGACTCGGTCCCCCTGAAGTCTTCATCATCACAGCGCCTAAGAGAGGAGGAGGACTCTGAAGATGAATAATTCAAGGATGATCAGAGTCCTTTTTGTTGTTTTTTTTTACCGACGTGAGAAGATTTTAAATGAGGGATTTTTTCATCAGTGTAGCTCAATCAGACAGACATGGACATGGAACAGACAGCTGACGTGTTTGTTGTATTTATAGCAAAATATAAACTGCTGAGGGAAGATGATATATTGCTGTAAATTACATTTATTTTATGTCAAAGTCTTTGTGACGCTTCAAGTTTAGGTATTTACATCTAAAAATGAAATGCCAAGTCTCCATATTGGGGATACTACTCTGTTTTTCATACTCCTATAAGTGCCAAGCTAAGTTGTTGAAGTTACATTTTTGTAGATTTTAGAACTGTTACTGTTGTTAATATTTTTAATTTTCTTTACATTTTGCTATTTTATTCACATAAGTAATTTCATCACAAAAAAGTGTTTTTTACTAGTGTTTTTTTTTCAAATGTTGACTTTATTTTGAACATTATTAAACCTCCAGGCAGTCACCCTGAGATCTTACACCCAGAGCAAGAAACACGCGTCAGATTGCAACTTTTTGTGTCACTGCTACATAAGCATTTTTGTGTTCTGTACCTTTTCAAGAAATTGTTTTTTGAAGGTTGTGATTTAACAAAAAATATTAAATTGTATGGAAACAAGTGAAAACATTTTTTTCTCCCCAAATACCAAACGAGAGTAATAATAAACAACAACCTACTGTAACAAAAATAATTTTGCATTTGATATTCTTTGTCAATACATAACAGGTAGAGGTTTAAACGTTTTCTACAGCACAAAATACTTTTGAACTCTGAAATACTGAAAAAAGTGAAAAGATACACAGCATAATTAGACACCTAAGATTGGAGGTTTAACCTGGCTGCGATCACCTGTACTATTTACATTGCAGACTACCTGAACATCAAGTAATAGGCTATGGAAAAAATAACAATAGTTACTTTAGCATTTTGCTTTTACAAGTGGGTGCAAAATTGCTAACTTTTACTTTCATTTCCAAAACCCCCTTCCTGCAGTGGCCCAAATAGAAACTGAGACCGATTCTGCCCGTTTCTGCACGTCTTCTTCTTTCGCGCGCGGCCCGTGAAGGCAGCACGGCTTTCAGTTTCTGTCGGACGTCCCGAGTTGTCTCGCGAGACCGCGCGGCATTTGGAACTTGCAAGCAGGGTGAAATCTCGGGAGCTGTCTGAAAGAAAGTGGGGAGAAGAACAAATAGCTCTGGGGGCTTAAAAACGGGCATTCGGCAGAGTTTTCGCTCCACTTGACGTGGAACCAACCCGTGCACCCTTTTCACTCGATTTCGCCTCAAGTTCGCCGCCGACGACGAGAGTTTCGTCTGAGTTCTTCGTTCGTGAGTAGTGGGAAAGTTTTGCGCAGGCTCTCGCGGCGCGGCGCGGAGCACCAGCCCCTGAGCAGAAAGTCAAGTCTGTAGTCGGCACTCGGTTCTGCGGGAATGTCGCATGAAGAGAGGCCCAAGTTTTATCGCCAGGAAGTCAATAAGACCATATGGGAAGTCCCGGAGCGGTACCAGAGCCTGTCCCCAGTGGGTTCGGGCGCCTACGGATCCGTGTGGTAAGTAACTTTTCGCTCTGGTGGACGTGCTTGTGGCTAAGACACCGAACTTAACCTCCATTCATTTTAGACGCGGCCTGCTGAGCTGCTGGTGCTAAAGTTGGGTTAGCGGCGTCGAGTGTTGGCTAGCCAGTCGGACGCAACAGCATATCCCCCAAAAACGAGCAAAACTTGCCCTCACGTTGTCCATCTTGGTAAAAACCACTCGCAAACGCGGTGCTGTACACATTTTTATTTTCTCTTTATAAAAGCACAAATATATCGTAGTGCTGAAAAGTGCTTACTCACAGTCGGAACTCTTGGGAAAGGTATGCAAGTGAGTAGTACCTCATTTGCGTGTTGACACAATGGGAGTTCCAAAAGTGATCGAATCAACGTTAACCG
This sequence comes from Thamnaconus septentrionalis, assembly GCA_009823395.1. Lineage (NCBI taxonomy): Eukaryota > Metazoa > Chordata > Actinopteri > Tetraodontiformes > Monacanthidae > Thamnaconus > Thamnaconus septentrionalis. Next base: position 8,011,040 of record CM020512.1, read on the forward strand.
ACGTTAATCAACGTTTGTCGGCGCTTTGCAGTCATGTGCCCGTTTAAATTTGGTTTGGCACATTACATTAATTTACAGTATTGGTGTCACTTCCGTCTGCAGGTGATGGGATTCACTTGGCATGTGGTCAACTTAAATAACTGCGTGGTGCTGTTGTGTTTTTCGAGCATGATTGAAGTACACTTTGGACCGTCTGTTTCTCCCCCCCCCTTTTTTTTTTCTTTTCTTTTTTTTTTTTGCTTCAATTTTGATCATGCCATCGCGACTTTTATAATGACCTTTGACACCACATGTCATATTGACATGGATGAGATGGGACTCATTTCTGTTGAGGTCGCACACGAAAGAACAACATAATGAATTCATGCTCATCGTTTAAAAAACATTATTTAATCTTCAGTAATTCAGATTGATTTTTTTTTCAGGTTAGAATTTGTCCCTGCAGGTATAATTAAAAATTGAATGTTTATGACTCTTTTACAGCGTCTCTGACATTTATGAGGCAGAAACATTTATTAGTTATATTTTAATAGACTGGATGGCTGTTTACTTTAACATAACCTTAACAAAGCTAATTGGAAAACAGACACACTAACCTTAAAAATAATCTCAAAATCTCTGTCATTTAACATCTTACACCACCAAGGCTTTTAATTAAAATCTCCCTGCTCATTGCTAATGTTTGAGTTTTGTCTGTTTGCCTTCAGATAGGTATTTTTCTTCCATTACACCACAAAGAGTTATGGATCGCAAGGATGTCTGTATTTTCCTTGAAAACTCCACCAGCATGGTGGAGTTTGGCACGGTGATTAAACGGCCAGCGCTGAGACTATCTAGGACACGACATGGTCAGCGCTTCACTTGATTAAGTGGGCAGATGTTTGTTTTGCAAATGGAAGCGGACAGCTGTGCTGTTGCTGGGCAATAAGATAATCTGTTGCTGGTCAGATTACTGTGTGTGCTCACCACTGCAACCAGTGCACTGACTGGACTGCACACTGACTGCTGTTGAAAGTGGTAAACGTCGGGCAGTTGTTATTCCTCGCTGCTGTTGCAGTCTGTTCATACAGCGGAGCTGCTGTGGATTGAATCAGCGTAGTGTCTTTCAATATATGTGGAGTTTCTCTCTGAGATTCTGAAGGCATATTTTCACTATGATCAGAGTGACACATTATATTATGTAGTACAGTGAGTAAAATACAAAAACGCATTTATTGTCATAGCAATAATTCTGTAGCATTCATTTCCATGTGTGGAAGGTAAAACTTTGAAGAACCACTAATATTGTCCATTATAACGCACTTATTCTTTCAATTGTTTTATTTAACATTTAACGCAGACTTGGTAAATATTCTCTAGGTTCATTTTAATGTATTGTGTTGACTGTGAAATTGTCAGTTTTTACCAACCCATTTCAAACAAACACATTGTAGAGTTGAGACTGTCAAACAAGGAAATGGTGATATTTGTGTCTCAGGTTACACCTTCTGAATCACGCATACTCAACACATCCACACCTGTGTTTGTACCTATTCTGGCGTCAGTTATGAATGTAAAAAAAACCAAAAAACAAAACAGAGTTTGAATCTCTGGAAAACCTGTGTGCATCCGTGACGATCCCTGCTTTTACAACAAGGAAGGCATTCACCAGCTCTGACTGCGTTAATGTGACCCCATGAAAGGGAAGCATGTGGTTTATTGTGTTGGGCAAACCTTCAGAGCGCAGGATAGACTGCGGGCTGCTTCTAATCTGCTGAGAGGTGACATTTCATGCTGATGTTGCGCTTTTCCCTTTGCCTTGAGCAGCTCAGGCCGTGCCACCTCTGCTTTTGAGGGCAAACTTGGCTGGTTTATGAACTGAAACATGTTTTCCACATTTGCAAACCCGCCGGTTTCCTTTTTTTTATCGCGCTCTATCTTCACCACTGACCTGTAAATGTGAAATCGCTTTCGCTGTGAGTTTTGTCATTGAAGCGTGACGTCGCTGGTTTTCACGATTTCCACTGTGACGCGACGGCTAGTTGAAGACATTTGATCGAGCGGGACATCACGCAACTGAGCTGTTTCTGAACAGTAGATGTCACTAAATCGATCACAGTAGGCCTTTAAAGGTGCAAGACAGTCTGCTTTGTTTATTGTGGCGATGTGCGTGATTGCTGCTGACGGTAGTTGCGTTTCCATTACCCCTAGAATTGCGCAATACCTAAAGGTCGCAATAAAAAGCTGGTAATGGAAACAGCTAAACTTCACATATGGCTAAAAGGTTTCGAGGCTCTCATGAGGTGGTTCTTCAGGCGTATCGATGGAGCGGTATAGCGCAAAAGTGTCATGGAAACACCTTTTTCGCATTTACGCGTCACTAAACTTGACGTACGGGGTCACGTGACCAGCTCACATCAGGTGAAAATGGCGCATTATGTTTGGATGGAGGAGGAGACTAAATATTTTTTAGAAGCAATGAAAGAGAAAAATATAACAACCATTCTTGTCAGCAAACAAACTTAAACGTAAATCTCCCCGGACGAGATTTTACGGCTTATGCGCTTCACACTATTCAATGCAAACACCTGCAAATCGCAATTGTACTTCGTCCAAATGTTAGTAATATGGCTTCTATTTTGCGTTTATGGAGACGCAGCTGTGGAGGCACTCGTTGATTTCTCCTTTTTCCTCACAGTTCTGCAGATGACGTGAAGACGGGCCTGAAGGTCGCCGTCAAGAAGCTGTCGCGGCCCTTCCAGTCCATCATCCACGGCAAGAGGACGTACAGAGAGCTGCGGCTGCTGAAGCACATGAAACATGAAAACGTGAGTAGAGAGAAGCTCAGCCTGTTGCCTGTTGCTCCCTCTGTTGTGTCCTCGCCTCAGGTTGTCATGTGTCCCCCCCCCCGCAGGTGATTGGCCTTCTTGACGTCTTCAGCCCTGCTACCAGTCTGAAGGAGTTCACTGACGTGTGAGTGGAATGTGTTTCTTTTCTTAAAAAACAAACAAACAAACACAACAATTACCTGCGGCCTCGCTCTGCCTCAAGGTCACTTCGGCAACGCTCGTGCATAATTCAGCAGCCGTGTTGCACGAGCCGCGGCCAAGAGTTTCTCTGCAGCAGACAATGCCGGCTGCGGCTGGGAAACACCTGGAGGCGGGCCAGCTGACTAAACGACCGGGACATTTCTTTGAATGTCCACTGTTTGTTATTCGCTCTGTGGCAGCGACAAGGGCTGCGTTTCGCCGCGGGCTTCCTTCCGTCTGACTTGTGAAATATCGGCACTTTGCTAGAAAACGGGTAGTTGTTGCTCGTTGACGTTGAAAGTCTCTGAAAATGGGAAGTTGCAGAGCGAGACGGTGAGTCAGTCAGCAGGCCTGCGTCTCGGCTCTCACGCCGTCATGCGCGCAACATCTCTCCTCCTTGTCAGGAGGAGCTGTGCCAGATTTTCAGTTGACACACATTCTAGAAATATGGAAATGTGGGTAATTCAACATCTTTGTGCAGACTGGACTTTAGTCACCGCTGCATCAGTGATTGAACTTCCACGTCTGCGCTTTGCCGCAAAACTGCTTTTTATTTCTTCTTCACATGTTGAAAGCAGATTGTCAGAATAAAAGCCGAGTGTGGCATTTAACATTTGAGCTGCTGAGACGACACTTTGCTCCTATTGGCTGCGTTGCAGCTGTGACTTCCCGTTTCACACGCATTATTATAATTGATCTTTTTTTTTTTATAGCATTGAGAACAGAAGGTTTTTTTCTTCTTCTGATGAACGCTTATCTGCCTGTAACACAACAGCACGGTTCAGCCTATCACAACCGCAGCGTAACTGCTGCACTTTTCATGCGGCGGAAAAACAGGCTGTGTTTTCCTGGCAGTTGGCGCTGACCGGTGGAATGTTTTCTCCGGCTTAATATTCCAAACAATTCCATATGACTGTTGTCCTGTTATCCCTTTGCTCAGCAGCGCCCCCCCCTCCTTCAGCTTTGGAGCATTGGCACACAAACACGGTGGGGATTTCTTGACATTTGTGAGACAAACTGCTTGTGGGGGGGCAGCTGCAGATGTGACACATTTCAGGAAGTTTGCGTTAACTTCCTTGCGGTTCACTGACAAGAATGTGTCCTTTGGTTTTTAGTATTAAAGACGTGTTCTGAAAACCCGGTGCTTCATTTTCACTTTTTTACCGTTTCTTCACCGATCGCCGCTTGATTGCAGGGGATGTGACGCCATCACAGCGACCAAAGTAGTTAAAATAGGTGCTCGGGTGAAATTCTGCTTTTTAGCGGCGGTAGAGCAGAAAGGGAAGTTAACATCTGTGACCCTCATCCTGTGTGCTCTGCTTCTTTCTAAAATTCTAGCTGTAGAGCAACAGTGGCGGATGCAGCAAGTTGTGAACTGAGTGTGAATCGCTGCGCTTCCATGACAGTTTGTCGCAAAATAAAAGCAATAATACTAAAATTACGATTTGCAGGTGTTTCCATTGAATGGTGCAAAGCTAATAGGCCTTAATTCTCGTAATTCTCGTGATATTCGAGAGGTTTTTCAAAATGTAGGTGTTTCCATTACCAGTTTTTTTATTGCGATATTTAGGTTTTGCACCATTCTAGTAATGGAAAGGCAGCTAGTGTTTGTGAGACTGCAGATGCTCTGACAAGCTGTAACTATTGCACAGACACACACACACACATATGTGTGTATTAGAGTTCTTGTTGGAACGTGTTAGTCTGGCTGCTCTGAGATGCCTGCTGCATGACCTTAAAGCCTTATCTCTGTATGTCACCATAACAGGAAAAACATTCACGCGAGCTGTCACTTGAATTTTCCATCCGTTTACTTCCTCTGTATGCTCACTGGTGTCAATCAAAGGTCCTTCATTACAGCCATCGCACACTCGACCTGCCTGGAGAAGTCGAGTCGTCTGCTACAATTTTTGATAGAATCCTGAATGCATTTTTTGTGCAAGCGCAAGTTAATGCAATGGTTTAGTAAAAAGAAAAGACGCAGGGGTTGGGGGGGAAACTCAGCTGTCAAAAAATTTGCGAGAGCGGTTTCCCAGGGGGAAAGAGCGAAAGGAGAAGAGACTGCGCGTGGGTGGGCGCTTTTGAAACCGAGACCGATGCAATTTTTCTCGCACTTTGTGGAAGGCCCGCGAGACGAGTTGCCGTTCTAGGAATACAATTTGGCCCTTCCCTCTTGCACACCTGGTGGAACGTCGTTAAAAAAAAAAAAAAGTTCTGAATGGTGCACAAGATAGCTGGGAAAAAATCTCAGATATGCTCCGAGTGCCCCCCCCCCCCCGGCTCTAAAAATACAGCCTGGGCCAGCAGAGCAGCATTGTGGCGAGACTTCAGAGCTCCCACTCCTGCAGGAGAGAGAAACACAGGGGTCACTATTTATAACCCCCAACTTTTTTTTTTTTTTTTTTTTTTTTCCAAGGCGGCTCAGCTGCGCGTGTGTGCAACAACAAGTTCAACTGCAGCCAACTCGCTATTTTAAGTCTCGGCTCTGCTGTGTGCCAATCGAGTAATATTCATAAAGTGTGAATTTTTGCCGAGCAGCAGGTGGCAACGTGCGTTGCGCACGTGTGCTGCAGCCATAAAACTGCCACTGTAGCATCAGGCAGAAGCGGCGCGTTGAAGCGGCTCTGGGATTAGGTTTGAATTATCCACTGATGCCGTCCCATTAAGCCCATTTATCTGACTCGGGCTGTTGTTAAATTACATTCCATTTGTGAAGGGCTCGGCCTGTCCGTCCCCGCGGAGAGAAGCGAGAGTGGAGACAAGACGCAGCAGCTAAACCGGTTTAAGCACTCAAAGCCATGTGGGAAATTAATGATGAGCCGCAAAAAGCTCTTGAAAAAAAATATGCCGGACGGACGCACAGCAATGTTCATTTTTGTGCCCATCTGGCTTTTTTTAAAAAAAGTGAGAAAAGTCCCTGACTTGACTTTTAGATATGCAAAGCTATGTTTGAACTGTGCTAACTCCCCCCACTTGTGATTGGCAGGTATCTTGTGACTCACTTGATGGGCGCCGATCTCAACAACATTGTCAAATGCCAAAAACTCACAGACGACCACGTGCAGTTCCTCATATACCAGATCCTCCGAGGATTAAAGGTGAGAATGTTAAAAGTACGCCTCAAGTGTGCGCTGACCTTGAGTGTCCAGAAAGGCGCCTATAAATGAATGATTATTATTATGTCATCATTGTTAAAGGTGCAATGTTGCAGACATTTGCAGATCTTAGTTTATTCTGTGCACACCAGTGGGAGGAGCCCTTGCAAAATGATGTATTCAGGAAAAAACAACAACCTCAGAGATCTCTGGTGACACACATTATTGTTAGAAAACATAATGTGAATTTTGCATTATATAGGACCTTTTGCATGTACTTGGCCTTCTCGCTAAGTGATGAATAGCGTTCCCGATGCCTCTCCACTCTGCAAAGCAGAGCAGCACTTAAAGACGGAATTCATTGCAGTGAATCACTTGCACTGGCACTTCAAGCCATTCCGACGACGTCTCGCTCATTTTGCACTTGAGGTTTTGTTTAGCAAACAAACTGCTACTGTAATGCTTCTGGAGATGTTATTCACACAGCCGGCCGGGTTTGGTGGCCACTGTGTTAGCAGCCCTCTTGAGGAGCTACCATCAGCCTTTTTTTTGCCTGTTCATTTTCTCATTCTGTAATTTAATGCACATTTTCTTCTCTCTGCAGTACATCCACTCCGCTGATATCATCCACAGAGTAAGTCGCCGCCGTCTCAGTCTTACTCATTTCTTCCGCCTTGATGTGCTGTGCTTGTGCAAATGCTGAAAAAAGTGACAGGGCCTGGCACAATATGTAAATGATGCAATGTTTTTTTTTCTTTTTTTTTTTCTTAACACTTCTCTGAGAATCGTCTTTGCTTTCACTTACAAAAGCTCGCATCCAAGTCTCCCACAGTAGCATTTTTCTTCACATCTGTCTCTCTCCTCCCTTGCAGGACTTAAAGCCCAGTAATCTGGCGGTGAATGAAGACTGTGAGCTGAAGGTGGGTGTCCCACTGTCCTCTGTGCAGCGTCAAGTTGAAACACAATCGGTCTGAATCGCCTCTTTCTCTCTCTGTTTCTCTCCCTCTCCATTGCTCCTTTTCTCTCCAGATCTTGGACTTTGGCCTGGCGCGGCACACCGATGACGAGATGACCGGCTACGTGGCCACTCGCTGGTACCGAGCCCCGGAGATCATGTTGAACTGGATGCATTACAACATGACAGGTCAGAGGGGATCTTGCATGGCTGCTTTAAAAAAAAAAACAAACAAAAAACAACAACTTCTTTTGCACTTACTGACGGTGACCATTGTAGTGAAAAAGTTGTATGTTGTCCTTTTCTCTTTTCTGTGCAGTGGACATCTGGTCAGTGGGGTGCATCATGGCAGAACTCCTCACTGGAAGGACCCTGTTTCCCGGCACGGACCGTATCCTTTGCCATATTTCAGCGCGCAGCACAGAGCTGCCGTGGCTATTTGGATGCCGTTAGCTTCACAAATCAAACAGGTTAAACAGTCTGGCATTGTTTGACATGTACTGAGTGATTGCCCCCACCTCACCCTCCCAGCACAGCAGTAGAAAGCGATCCACAGTGCTTTAAAACTTCTCCTTTGCAACACTTTCCTGCCTGAGGCATCATTTATTAAAAAAAAAGAAAGAAAAGTGCAGCACTCTTTCCTCCTCCTGTTCACAACATGCCCTCCGCTCTCATCTTTTTACTGGCAACGTGCAACTTCTTCCTGCTTTATGTCATCACGCACCGCTGCCACTTTCCAGGTGTATATATAAATTACGGCTGTCAGTTGCGTAACATTTTTTAAAATCGCGATTAATCGCATTAGTGTTCTGAGTTTTTTTTTTTACCCTACTCTATATGCAACTTGACGAGATATTTATTATGTTTCTTATACTCTAGGAAGAATTGGAGAGGACAATATTAATTCCTTTGTGGAAATATTCTATTTTTATTTTCATTGGAACGTTCCTAAATGATTTCATACTAAAGCTGTTCAGATACTCTGGAAAAAAAACAAAACTCAAACCTTGAGCTAATCTCAAGGTTTACACATAAACAATTCCTTTTAAATGGAATCAAGTTAGGGAAACAAAAAAAATCATTAAATAACAAAAAAGAGAAAATTAAATAATGGTTGAAAAAATGCAAATGTAGCTTTGGAGAGTGGAATACAAAACTTAAGACTTGCCATAAAATGCTTAAATTTTTGGACTACTATAAAGCGCAGTTAGGTTATAGCTTATACTTTAGTGTATTTGGATAAAACGTTTGTCTTTTTGCCTTCTCTGTCTTCAGCAGAGGTTCAGCAAGTTTCACTGTTCACTGCTTGAAACTACGGGAGCTGGCTAAGCACAGGCCGCGTGTGTTAATCGCGCGTGAAAGAAATCAAAAGGAGTTTGAGTTAACACTTAATTAATGCGTTAGCTTCGACAGCCCTGATGTAAATACATAGAACATTATCTTGATTCCAGAGTTTGCTGTTCTGTCTCTTTCTCTTCCTGCAGTGTTTCCAGACTCACTGCTCAGCTCGTTTATCACGTATCCAATCTGCTTTTCACTCCCTCCTTGTTATTCACACCTTTCACGATCCCAATCCTTTTTTCCTCCCCTGCGCTTTCATTTTCTTTTCTTTTTTTAACAGTTCTCTAATGCAAAAAAAAAGGTAATCCTGCATATCACTGATAGGTCTCACACAGGCAGAAGGAGTAAGAAGACTCGGCTCCCACATCCAACCTCTGCTCTTCCTTTAACGTTGCACCGGTAGATATTGATCAGTTGAAGCTTATCATGATGCTGGTCGGGACACCAGGGCCCGAGCTCTTGATGAAAATATCTTCAGAGTCTGTGAGTTGTCAAAGGAAGCTGCGCGAGGCTCTCCTCCTCCTCCTCCTCCTCCTCCTTCTCCTCCTGCAACCAGTTGTCTGCTGTGCAGTCACTTGAATCTGTGCTTGAAACTGACCGCATGCCTTCCAACCACGCTGCACTGTGGGACTGTGGCTTTTTTGTTTTTTCCCCACCCGCCCACCCCTGTAACCGGGCTAATTTAATCACCTCTGCCACAAAGTCGACAGTAACGCCTGTGTGATTGAACTCGGCTTCCCAGCGATTCCACCGTGGGGCGCCGTCTCGCGCCTTCCACCTTAAATCTTCCCGTCACTCTTCTCTCTCTTTCTCGCTCTCTTTATTTTTTTAATCGATTTGTCACTTGTGCTTTGAAGCTTGCAGACGGCTTCCTCACTTAACACTGGGTGGAGCCACGCAGTGTTACGTTGAGAGGCAGCGTCTTAACCAACCTCTGCTCTGTCGCCATACTCCCCTTGACACAAGCCTTCGTAGATATAAACCAGCTTCAGCAGATAATGCGTCTGACGGGAACGCCCCCGGCGTCCCTAATAAGCAGGATGCCCAGCCACGAGGTGAGAGGTTTGCAGACAGACAGACAGACAGACAGACAGACAGACAGACAGACAGACAGAGCAGAGCAGAGCGCTGAGACGGGCTGGCTAATCTCTCCGGCTCTGCTTCCACCTGTAGCAGCAGTAACATTTGAGGCTCCCTCATTTTTATGAGAAATATGCACGCAGCACCGGCACACAATGCCATCCAACCTCTGCAGGAGCCGCTGTCACCTAGTATTGAAATCTTTCCTCGAGACTTGAGTGTTCCAGTTTGATTGCTAAAATCTCATATTCTCACGTGACAACGCCTGCTGCATGTGACTGTGGAAAGTAATGTCTCCAAATGGCTTCTAAGCTTGTGTGGGGAAGGTGTTTTGTTTCTGTGTTTGACTGGAAGTGTTTGATGTTTGACACTGTAGCGGTGACCAAGGCCTTCTGTGTGCGCTGTGAGATTTGGATTCCTTGGATTTCTTTCTTGGTGGCACATATCTTAAAAATTTCCTCTCCGCATTCTCTGTGTGCCCTCTAAAAATAGTTGCAATGTTACGCATTTCTTTTATGTGCAGCTTGAAGCTATACTGCATATTTTCAAGAATGTAAAAATTCTCTTACTAAATGTATATGTATATGTGTATATGTACATATATACATTTATAAAATTGAAATGTTAAGCAATTTCTTTGGTTTTGCGTGTAGATAGATAATGTGGCTGACACTTTATTACTGTATAGCGATAAGCTGCTGATTCATTTATTACATAATATTTTTTCCCAGGCCCGAAACTACATCAGCTCTTTGCCAAACATGCCCAAGAGGAACTTTGCGGATGTGTTTATTGGTGCCAACCCACAAGGTAAAAAAAAACACCAACAGGCAAAAATGTAAAAATTATTTTATTCAGCGAGATTGAAATGTTGTGTTTTTGTAAATCTATGGATGCACTTTTACCAGTTAAGACTCCAGGCGTATTGAAATGTTAAACTGTGTTTTTGCATAATGCACTTGTTGAGTTGCATTTATTTTTGCCCCCTTTAGCTGTGGACCTTCTCGAGAAAATGCTGGTCCTGGACACGGACAAGAGAATAACAGCAGCGGAGGCTCTGGCCCACCCCTACTTCGCTCAGTACCACGACCCCGAGGACGAGCCCGTGGCCGAGCCGTACGACCAGAGCTTCGAGAGCCGCGAGCTGGCCATTGAAGAGTGGAAACGTAAGGCGCCGTTGAGAAACGTCGAGTGTGTCGGTGAAAACGAAACTAGAACGCAAGTGTAAAACGCACGCTTTGTGCTTGAATGTGGTCTCGTTGCAGGATTAACCTACGAGGGGGTGTGCAGCTTCGAGCCGCCCATCTTCGACGAGGACGACATGGAGTGATGCCACGGTGCCTCCCCCCAGCCCCCACCCCCACCCGGACTCAAACCCAAGAAAGAAAAAAGAAAGGCCTGGCTCGCGTTCATTAGTGTTAATCTCTCAGACACACCTGTATCAGAGTGCCTATTGACCTTCAACTGTCCTTGTCAACCGAGACATTGTTTTTCAGCCACTATCTCTTCACAAGGAGATGAGTTACAGTGCAGGAGAGAACGGGAGGTTTACCAAATTCATCCAGTCGTTATTCCGCGCTCATGAACCACTAATGTTGACAAGCCGTTGCTTGGAAATGTCACTTCTCACCAACAGTTGAGTTCATTTTTTTTTTTTTATAAATACTCCTCAGATTAGACGACTCATCACTGTGACACTGAGATGCTGAAACACCTGGACCTATAGCTGTGCTATTTTGTCTTTTTAAAAATTTCTATTGTGTAATTTATAAATAAGCTTTTTGTGTTCTATCTATTGAATGGATTGTACTAGTCTATAACCCTGCCAAGCTGTCGTATATAGCACCGGATCAAATGTGTTTGTCAAACCTTTGATTCAGTTGTTTTTATGATCGTTGCCATATTTAAAATGAGATCACTTTGAAGGGTTTTATATCTGTGAAAATAGTTTTTTTTTGACAATTTGGAAACTGTTTCATGTCGTGACCGACTTTTTTTTTGTTTTGTTTGTTTATAGTGAACACCACATTTATTGTAATCATTAGATGCTCTGTGACACTCATATTTCTCATCGAGGCAGTAATATCGGAGCCTCTGCTGTGCTGTTCAAATATAGCAGCATTCAATAAGGCGCCTACATTGAAGAATACTAAAACGTACTCGGCTCAAAAAATATGTAAATACCTGCAATATTTTTTTTAATCTGTCGTTTTCTCCTGTGAAACAATCACTTGGACTTTGTACATGAGTTAGACTTTGTGTGTTTATGAGAGTGTGTTGTTGGTTTACAGGAATTTAATTATCATGTTATCAGAAATTCTGCGTGAATGTGTAAAAACGGGGTTTAAGATGTATTTATACTGTGTGAAGGTGATATTTATAAAACAATCGAAAAGGTCCCTTTAACTATTTTGACCCCTGCAGAGTAACTTCTATCTTCAATCCTTTGTTTAACAAAATAAAGACTTATTTTTAAGATGTAAAAATGTATTGTTTTTGTGTGTGTGGCTTGCTTGCAAATAGTCCTGTTGAGGACTAGCCCTTAAGAATCCTTGCCCAACTAAATCATTAGCATTTTACATATTTCAAATATTTTCAAATTTTGAGTGAGCTGTGTGTCACTTTGGTGGTGATTTTTGTATTTATGTCGACTGCAGGGAAACCTCAGTGTTTACTTGTGCCATCTGTGTTATTTGACTGTGGTTCCCGACTGTATAATTCAGATGTAGTACCAACACTGCTGCACTGATTCCAGTAAGGCCAAGACTGTCTTAAAAAAAAAAAAAGTGTGAAATTTGAAATTTCATGGAGAAACTTTAATAAATTAATGGTAGTCATGGCCTCTGACTGAAATTAAATTGTTGGTCTTTGAAGTGTTACCTCAAAGAATATATTTTTAATTATAAGTCAATTCAAGAATGCCTGCACATTTTTTTTTTAAAAAAAGGCAACGTCTATGTGTAAGTGATTATAATGACTCTTTTCACAGCTCATTACTTCATACTAAATTTGGTAAGATATTTGATACATGAAATGCCATGTATGGGTACCTCCTCCCGTTTATTTGATTTTGGTGGGCTATACCAACTTCCTTCATCAGGCACCGTTTCTGCACCTGCCTTTATTTATCTCATGCTGTTTGGTTTGAGCTACCAGTTTTCACGAGTGCTCCATAAAATGTAAGATTAATACGGACTGTTCTGCGTGTCATCTGCCCTTCAGCGAAGCGGAGCTTCGAAATGGCTAAAATAACACAGGGACTCTGGTTCGTACATTGGTGGGAAAGCAGGGAACTCCGCTCAGCCAGACGACGTAGTGCGCATGCGCGGAACATTCGATCACTGGCGTTGTAGCTAACGCTAGGCTACGGACCCAGCCAACATGGAGAGAAAAGGTAAATCTTTTCGCCGACAAAGCGCCGAGAACACATGTCATGTCACCCCGTGTGTGTCGACAGTGTTGTGCAGGGTGTATATTCGGTCCCAAATGTTTCGTGTCGGGTGGCCGCGTTAATTCGGAGGGTTTAATTGGACCCGCCTGTCACGCAGTGTTGAGCTGGTGCGAGCTACGTTAGCTTCCTAGACGTTAGCTTTAGCACCAGTGAGAGATGTCAGGGCTATTAAACGGCTGCTTGTCTGATCCCTTTTTTATTTATCGCGTAACGTTAAGCAGCTGCAATATTAAAGGTACCACAAACCATAAACCATTTCCATGCTAATGGTCGTCACGTACCGACCTGCTGTGAGCTAAAGTGAATGGAATTACTTGAGCGTTCGTACAGTCGTTGGAGAATGGTAATCTTGGTATCTAGCTTGATGTTGTAAACCTCATTTGACGCAAAACGTCAGTCCATGTAATCAAGTGGCTTCCTGACAGGCCGACAGATGTCATGTTTATTTATTTATTTATTTTATTTTTATAATTATTCAAATTCATTACGATACACAATAATCTCCTTAATAGTGACGTACATGGATTGTAGGTTGAGGTGTTGCCACGCTTTACCTTACACCGTGTCACCTTTTTTTTTGTGTGTCCGAGTGACGTTCTTGACAAGTGCGATCTTCACTTGGAGTAAAATTGATGATAATTCTGATTTATTCTGACAGTTCTGGCACTCCAGGCGCGGAAGAAGAGGGCGAAAGCAAAGAAGACCAACAAAAAGTAAGTGTTTTTTGGGGGGTAATGCCCCAGACATATTGCGTCATTGTGCATTTTGTTGTTGTTGCTGCTGCACCAGCGTGTATTTGTCGCAAACCGAGAACGGCGGGTGTTTGTTTGCGGGGCGCTCACGTGCGGTCCTTTACGTTTCTATGTGAGAATGACGCAAGGTCCTTTGCACGCGCGTTTGCCCTCCGCGTTTATTTTGGTCCGTGCGTGATCTAAAGATAAAGACACGGTAGACTGATATGAACATGTGTTGCACGAAATCCATACGTTTGACTCAGTAGGTTAGGGCTGTTGTTTTTGAATGCTCGGGTGATTCAGTGAACAGCAGCTCCAAGCAACCTGACGTTCACAGCCCCCTTTTTTCTTTTTGCGTTTTGTGAATTGTCAGTTGCTGTTTCCGTACACAATGTTCCGCGAGCAGGGTCTCAAAAGGAACTTTCCCACGCTCGTGTTTCGATTTTGAAATAGTTTCCGAACGATCCGCATAAAGGTGAGGCGGCCTGCGCGACTCAAAAACAGGACATGGTCACCATCGATCCCCCGGTGCCGATCGCTTGCTGTAGTTAACGATCTACTAATCATGCCATCAGTGGCATCCTCTGGAGCGTTACGTAACAGCCCATTGCTATATTTAAAATCAGAGAATGAAGGAGCCCACATCAGTCCACTGAAGCACGGTGCTGCTGGCTGGAAACAGCACAACTGCACACAGCTGCCTCTCCTGATCCTGACGGCTGATTTTGGCTTCTTTTTTTTTTTTAATTGAATAGAACAAATGAAACCTGGTACCAGTTGGTATACATCATGCGATTTCTCATCCATGCATGCATTTGTTTTTTTAAAATCAAAAGACAGCCACAGCAATATTGTTCGTGGATGGAAGGCAAGACTGTCTTGCAAAAAAAACAAACGGAAATACTACTTCATCGATGAAATAATGTAACACAACTAGTGCTGCAAGTGCAGTGTAGTCTGTCTTGCTCTGCAATGGCACAGACAGACTACAGACGACGTGAAAACCACAAGCTCATTTTGCAAGACACCATAGAAGACCAGCTGAGGGTTTTATTTGAATGCGATCTCAGCCCTGCGGCTCCTATGGTGATGAGCGGCCCTAATCTTCTCTGGAGGAAGTAACATCAGGCTGTTTGGCTTTCAAGTTAATTTTAGCAGTTGGCAAAGGCACATTGTTGGAAGCTGTGCATGCACACGCAGACGAAAAGTGGCACTGCAATTTTTATAAAAAGGCACGAGTAGGTTTTGTCTCTAAGTTTCAAAACAGACTAATTAGCCCTTTCCAGCTCGTTAGATTGTAATTAATTTTTTATCTCATAGTCAGTGTTTTTTGACATGCACCAATATGCAGTTGGTGTCTGGCTATCAATTTGCCGTTAACTATGAAGGAACAACATGTAGCCTGGAGCGCATTTATTTATTAACACAGACCAGTGGCAGGTATTGATGATGTTACCCGCAATGGTGCATCACTGTCTAGAGTAAGATGAAAAGAACATTGGACGTTTGCACCACAGTGATTCTGTGATAGGTTTTTGGCCGGTGTTGCAGTTAGTTTCACTTCCAAGAGAATTATGCCGAGGTAAAAGGGATGGGAGAGGCTCCTGAAGACTCTGTTGATCAAGGCACACCGCTTCCTACCGAGGGCTTCGGGGGGAATTTTCTCTTTCGTCCTTCCAAATGCCTTCTCATAAAAGACGTTCTGTTCTTGTCAAATAAAAGAATGAGTTCTGTGAAAATAGAGATTGGCCTGACTTGCTGTTGTTTCTGTCCTCGCGTTCGTCTCTCAGGCAGACAGTAAATCCCAGAGCTCGGCAGCAAGCCCAACCTGAGACATCGCCTCAGGAACCCGAGGAGCCTGAAGAAATTCTGGGCTCTGATGACGAGGAACAGGAAGACCCCCACGATTATTGCAAAGGTGTCTTTGTATTTTTTTGACCTTGCTCTCTTAATTGATTAGGATGATTGAAAACTAAATATGAAAAGAAACAGATGTTCACCTTTAGGTGCTTGCTAACGCTAATCCTAACATTGGAATCAGCTATGGCCACATTAATTAATCGTTTGTCTAATCTACATGCTCTGTCTTTTGCAGGTGGCTACCACCATGTGAAAGTTGGGGATCTTTACAATGGCAAATACCATGTGATCCGGAAACTGGGCTGGGGTCACTTCTCCACTGTGTGGCTCGCCTGGGACATCCAGTACGACAACCGTTTATCTTCATACCATTGCTACGCTATCATGTTTCTGAGGCCTTTGGTTGGATTTAACTGTTGACGACTGTGAGATGTTGGTGCTGCACCTTGTGCTTCCTGTTAACATATGTTACCGTCTCTGTGGTTGCAGGGTGAAGAGGTTCGTTGCAATGAAGGTGGTGAAGAGTGCGGAGCACTACACAGAGACGGCAGTGGATGAGATCAAACTCCTCAGATCTGTAAGTCGCTGATTTTGTTGGCCGTATTTGTCAGCATTGCCAAAACAAGAAATGTAACTTATTCCTGTGTTACTTACCATCATTTATCACTGAAATTAGAGCATGCACAATTTTCATGAAGTTTGAATATTATGCAGGTGTCAAGACGCATTTAATCCTCCATTATAAACTTATTATATATCATAAGCAGAGATTTTTCACAATGAAAAATGTTTAAGGAACACATCCTTTAATCCTTAAATAATGTTGAGTGTCCATTGTGACTCATTTTTACATCAAAGAAGAGTAAAAACACCCTGAACATTTATCCTCTGACTTTAAATTGACTTCTAATGGGTCACATTTCAAATGTTTTCTTTTTTTTGGCATACAGGTATACACCACACCTGTGTAAAAAGTTTTCAATTAAATGCGACTAATTTAATTTAATCGATTAAATTCTTAATCGACAACTAATCGATTAATTGTTAACATCCCTATTTCTAATGATAAAAATGTTTCCTTCCCTCAGGTCAGAAATTCAGACCCCGATGACCCCAACCGGGAGATGGTGGTCCAGCTGCTAGATGACTTCAAGATCTCTGGAGTTAATGGAACTCGTATCTTTTACACCAAAAATGTCCCTCGTGGGTCTTTTCTGTTATTCCAACTTGATTAACATGAATGAATACTGAGAAATTGCAAGTGTTCAATCCTCCCCGAGTGTGAAATGCAGCCAGCCAACAAACAGAGTAAAGAACAGGTGATCGTGTACTGAACTGAACTTTGTGCGTCCACCTTTAAACAGCGCGCGGGCTGTGTAGGATCCTTTGAATACCTTGGGGATTGCCGTGTTGTAACGTGAGACTTCCAGACAACGTTTGTGTTTGCTCTCCCTGGACCTGCCTGCCCTGTTTTCAGTGCAAACGCTCTTTGTGTCGTAACTGCAATTTTTGGTTTCTGTCTCCTCGCCGCAGCGATGCTATTTTTAGCCTTAACTGTTGCGACCGTCAGACGTCTGCATGGTGTTTGAGGTGCTCGGCCATCATTTATTAAAGTGGATCATAAAGTCCAATTACCAAGGCCTGCCCCTGCCGTGTGTGAAGAGCATCATAAGACAGGTAACACAAGCCTATTGTTTACTGGTGGCGTGTTGCAAACATTGAAATGTTGCTCCAACAAGCCTCCAACAGACGGGTAGCCTCCAGACTGTTGAGACAGATGGAAACCAGTCGAGGCGGAGCTTAATTTGATGACTGAATGCATTAACAGTGAGCAAGAAACATGACTCACGGTTTTCTTGACACAACATGACAGACGGCAGCAGCAAAACACATCTAGAAGTAGTGACTTCCTCCCATTCTATATAGATTAGATCACTCATTGCCTAGATTTAGGTTCCATGTCAATAATCCCTTCTTCTGTATGGTTTGACTCTATGTGTATCAACATCAAAGCAATATAAGAAAAAAAAAAAAAACAGTTGCATATTTTTTACACGTTTGCTCTGAGTTTATTGTCTCCATGTCGTTTGCATTGCAGGTACTTCAAGGTCTGGACTATCTGCACTCCAAGTGTGACATCATCCACACTGACATCAAACCGGAGAACATTTTGATGAGTGTGAATGAGCCGTACGTCAGGAAGCTGGCGGCTGAAGCCACCGAGTGGCAGAGGGCTGGAGCGCCGCCTCCCTCTGGCTCCGCAAGTATGACAAGCGCACGCAAGCACTCTCACGTGTGGTTTCAAATGAGACTTTGTAACCATCTGCTTTCCTCTTCGCAGTAAGCACAGCACCTGCTCCTAAACAGGTACAACACCCCACAACCCCCCACCATGCATCACAACATAGCTGTCAAGGTCCTTACACACCGAGGGGAAAATCGCCAGGCGAATGATTTGCTTTTTTAAAAAAACTTATTGAAGAAAGGGTTCGTTTTACGCACGTAAAACAAAACTTCTCAGTCGCCACACTTTTAAAAAAACATGTTTTATTCTTTCGCTAGAATCTGTTCCAAAAAGCTTTCTAAATGATAAGCACATCCACAGAAAAACAAAAAAGTATTTTATGGCAACAGGAACTTAAATAACGAGGTCAAGAAACCGTTCTCCTTCGGCTTGAAAGAAAGAGCCCCAAACTTTATATGCTTAGCGAAATTTATATTCATATTTGTGTCACGCTTGGTGTGTACAGAAAAACTTTGCTGGCGAAAAATTCACATTTTTCGTCACTTCACCGATTGCCCGGTGTGTAAAGGACCTTTAGTGAAGCGCAGTCACAGCAATCCTGTACACTGACAAAACTGAAAGCCACTTCCTCAACTTTTCTCTTGCAGGCAGTGAAAATGTCCAAGAACAAGAAGAAGAAGTTAAAAAAGAAGCAGAAGCGCCAGGCGGAGTTGCTGGAGAAGTGCATCCTGGACCTGGAGGAGATCGAGAAGACCACCGAGACCCGAGAGGAGGACGACGACGAGTACGAGGACCCGGAGTCTCCGAAGGGACGAGCTTGCGCTCCGCTCAGACAGGTGTCACTCCAGGAGCTGGGAAACGAGGAGGCGGAAGGTCAGTGTCGGACATCTCGCCTTCTCAATCAGTTTCACTGCGAGTCTCGCTGCCGTTGTTGGATGGTCATAAACTCTGTGGCGTCGATCATCAGAAAACGCCGCGACCGTGGACCTGATGGGGGCGGGACCAGAGGAGCCAACGGAGGTGAACTGCAACGGCCACGTGGAGGCGGACCAGCGGCGGTCCCAGTGGAGGGAGGAAGACCGACACAACGGCAACGCGGAGCCGGAAGAGGGCGGCGGCGGCGAGGGAGAGCGACGATCCGAGTCGCCCGTCCACCCCGTCTGCAACGGCGTGGATGGCGCCGGCCTCCAGGGGCTGGACATTGAGCTCGGGGGAGGCGGCGCTGAGAGCGGCGACTACGACCAGAGGCAACTTCCCGCCGGGCTGGACGAAGGGGAGCTGGAGCGCAGCATCTTGCAGGGGGACGGCTCCGACGGTCACCTCTCTCCGGACGAACACATGAGAAACGGTCAGTCGGCGGCGCTTCAGGCGACCGCAGACGTCGTCGCGAGGAGCCGGCGGCTCTGATTAGCCTCCGAGCCGCTGCAGAAGCTCAAAGTCGACCCTTCTTTTATCAGTGTCCCCCTTCTTCTTTTTCTCTTTTGCTCTGATGCAGGCAAGCAAACAGCGGGGTCCCTGCTGGTTAACCCTCTTGATCCGCTCAACGGCGACCAAATCAAGGTCAAGATCGCAGATTTGGGAAATGCTTGCTGGGTGGTGAGTACACTGCTAATGACCTGAGGGATTTCCTGATTAGGGACGAGGCCTCACAGCAAGGGACACATGCAGTGTCATCGAGTTTAGAAGAGCCATAAACGACAAGAGGCTTTAATCCCTCCTGTTTAAACTGAACTGTATTTGACATGCGATTAAAAAAAAATGTACAACTTTTCTTGCAAAAGCACAACAATTGTTCTTTACCCGCCACCACTGCCACTTTTCTCTTCTTCTCTCCTCCTTTTTAGCACAAGCACTTTACTGAAGACATCCAGACACGGCAGTACCGCTCCCTGGAGGTGCTCATCGGCTCTGGATACAGCACACCGGCTGATATATGGAGCACAGCCTGCATGGTGAGGCGCGCTCGCTGGAAACACTCCAGTATAGCCAATGTCAAAGATAATGCATTCACTCAAGTCCCTGTTTATGACGTCTCGCCAGGCCTTTGAGCTCGCCACTGGGGACTACTTGTTTGAACCACATTCTGGAGAAGATTATTCCAGGGATGAAGGTACTGCTGCTGCCGCCTCTTCTTCCTCCTTTTCATTAAAATGATTTTATGACTGAAAATGATGTTTTAGGGTAGTAGCAATGTCAAAATGTTACGGTACAACTCAAGTCTTCGGTTTGTAATGTGGTTACTGCGATATATAATCATAAAAAAATGAAATTGAGGGTGTCACATGTTCGTAATGACATTAGCTGCGTTTCCATGAAAGTTTTTCACAAAATAAAAGCGATATTTCTACAATTTCGACAAAGTACAATTGCGATTTGCGTTTTACGCATAAGCCGTAATTCTCATACAACCTTGTCTCGCGGGACGTAATTCTCGTAAAATCTCGTCTAGATTTTACGAGAATTAATTGTTTGTTCACATTTGTTTGCTGTCAAGAATGGTTGTTATAATTTTCTCTTTGATGACCTGTAAAAAAATATTTCGTCTCCTCCTCCGTCCAAACATAACGCGTGACTTTCACTTTAAGTGAACTGGTCACATGACCACGTACGTCGCATCCGACGACGCTAAATGCGAAAAAAGTGTTTCCATGACACTTACGATATTGCTCTATATCGATATGTCTGAAAAACCACCTCATGAGAGCGTCGAAGCCATTTAGCCATATTTGAGAGGTTTTTTGAAATGTAGGCGTTTCCATGACCAGTGGTAATGGAAACGCAGCTATTGAGACGATGTGTCGCCGACAAAAAGCAGAAAATTGTCGGTTGCCGTTACGTGGCTTCTAATTTCTAGCTTGATCGGAACGTGTGAGAGGAATTGACTCTGTCAGCGGGAACTTTAAAGCAGTTCTACAGTTATTACTGAAGTGACGACATGTTTCCACATTCACTGATCCTCAGTTTAGTGATTTATCACCGTTGTCGTCAATTTAAGAAAAAAAAAAACAATATCAGGAATTTTTAACGGAGCATGATGAACTTGTGAACCAAATCATCCTGTGGAATAAGTTCCACTTTATGAAACTTTTCATTTCTTTTTTCCAGCACTGTTTAGAGGAAGCCGTATTTACGAGTGCCAAAACATTCCTGTGCTTATTTCCTCTCTAACACCTCAAACACTGGAAACGAGGCCATCGCTCATTTCCTCGCGCACCTTTCCACCCCCTCACCTCCCCCCTCCCTCCTCCCACCTCCCCCACCCACCTCCATCTTTCCACCGCTCGCCTGCCTTTGCTCTCTTGCACTCTTGTTTACGTTGGCTCGCCGCTTCGCATGACGTCTGCGCTCTGACACGGTTCTGTTGCAGCACGTCAGGTATGCGCTCAGATTGGGCTCTGGCTTGGCGCTCGGCCCCGCAGCCGTCATTTTTCAATCATGAGCTCGGTTGCGGTTTCTGCTTCTTGTTCTCCCACAGCTTCTTTTTTCTTGTTTGTCCTGCCAGTTTGACTGTCTTCCATTGTTCCGTGTCCCCAGAAGGCTTTGGTGTTTTTAGTAGCTTTTTGATATTAAGCAACGGTTGCCTGCTGTCCATTCATGTGCTTTTTTCTCATCATACATGGCTGTCATCGTCTTTTGTCCCACACGGCTATTTCCAACCGTGTTCCCTCGGCTTCCTGTCATCCTTCTTCTTCTCCTCGTCCTCCTCCGATGTGCCTCATTTCCAGACCATCTCGCTCTCGTCATTGAGTTGCTGGGTAAAATCCCTCGCCACTATGCTCTGAGTGGGAAATACGCACAGGAATACTTCACCAAGAGAGGTACGCTCTGTCCGTTGCGGGGCCCCCGGCTCTGGGAGCGGCGGATGGGAGCTGGAGGGCAAAGGTCACTGCTGGCCGGCGCTTTGCGGCGTCCGCCTGCAGGGACCAGCGGGCTGGGGAAAATCAAAAGCAGACCTAAAAAATATGAAACGTGTTTCTAAAAAGGAAACCACCAGACTTCAAATTGAGCATATTTGAAGAAGCGCAAAAACCTGGATTATGCTTTGATCCCTGCACGCTAAGCTCGAACTGCTTTGCTCAAGGTGTAAAGCCAAACAACAGCAGCAGACCCATTTGAATTTAATAATAATAATAATAATAATAAAAAAACACCTTTTGATGAATATATTCATCTCTGCTGAACTTTATCAGACATCTAAAAATTAGATCTTTTTAAGATTATTACATCTTTAAACCGTGTGAGAAAATATCATGATGCCAATAGGGAGTCTCATGATGATGAACTGATGTGGCTCAGGTGTCTGCTGTCGGCTGAAGCCTCCAGCCTCCAGCCTCCAGCCTCCAGCCTCCAGCCTCCAGCCGCACTCTCAGGCCGGGGGCCGAGACGGAACTCTTGTCTGACGACTCTTGTTTGTGTGTCTTTGCCCCCCCATCCCACCACCCCCCCTATTACACGCACCCCCCCTCCCCAACCCCCTTGTAGACCATATAGCACTGATCATTGAGCTGCTGGGGAGCGTCCCTCGCAAACTCATAATGGCCGGCAAATATTCCAAGGACTTTTTCACCAAGAAAGGTAAAAAAAACATTGTCGGGAATTACAGCAGCTGTTTTCTCTTTCGCACCCGGACCGGCAGCCTTGTCGGGTTCAGCTCCCCTGTCGATTCCGTTTTAATCAGCTTCATTACCAACGTGCGTGCGGGACACAAAAGTGGCTTTTGAAAAAGACGCTGTTGGCAAAGCGCACAAAGACGCCTCCTCGCCAACCTCTTGGCGGCTCTGCAGTGTTGAAAGTGATTGAAAAGGCGACTTTGAAGGAGCACAATCTCCAGAAATATTCACTTTCAATCACCTTTGATTTGCGGCCCTGTTAAACAGCTGCACTCTGCCACAAACCCATCTCACGTGTTGAGTCTTTGACGGCTTTGCCAAAAAAAAAAGTAAATCTAACTGGGCTGTGAATGAAATGAATTAAACGTCCTTTGGCATTGAAATCGTAAACAAGCGTCCAATCTGATGAATCACCTCAGTTTCTCTCAGAGTTTCCGCCCTCAGTCGCAGCCAAGGAACAAGGAATGAAATCATGTCGGTGTTGCAGATGAAATCATCCTGCTCTTGTGGTCGTGACCAGCGAGACAGTCTGTGTCCCTGCGCCCACAACTGCCAGTGATGCGCCGTTCTTCCGGATTTGACCTGATTTTTATGAAATATCCTGATGTTGGGAACAAACTCATTCCAGACTTTGATTAATTTCATTTAGTTTAAGAGTTTTTCTAACTAACTATTTAACAAATTTACTATTATTTTATTCAGCCACACTGTTCAGTGTCAATATGTGGAAGAGGTCTCTGCCAAGACCCGAGGCATGCTAAGCTGTTTGTCACACACGCAAATTTAATCAACCTCACAAGTTGTTCAATAGTATATCGCAGTAGATCGGAATCTCAGCGGTGTGTTCCCACCTACTCCTGCGGCGTGTTGTTCTCTGACGCGGCGCTGTGTGGCCCCGCTGCAGGTGACTTGAAACACATCACCAAGCTGAAGCCCTGGGGCCTGCTGGAGGTGCTGGTGGACAAGTACGAGTGGCCGCGGGAGGAGGCCGAGTGCTTCGCCGACTTCCTGCTGCCCATGCTGGAGCTGGTCCCTGAGAAGAGAGCCACGGCCGCCGAGTGCTTGCGCCACCCCTGGCTCGCCCTCTAGTGGAAACCTCCAGTTACCGCACCTTCCTCCTCCTCCTCCTCCTCCTCCTCCTCCTCCCTCTCCCCACTTTCTCCAGAGACTGCAACAGATCACTTTCCAGTTTGGGCATATCAGATGAATATTTATTTCTCTATTTTTTTTCTTTTTCGTTTTATCATTTTTTTTTTTGTTTCCGTTTATGAACTGATGCTTCTGTGTATGTTTGCTTTGTACGTGACGGTTCTTCTCTTAGCGTGACGACGTGGGGAATCTAGTAGATTTATATTCTTTTTGTGGTCATGTTTTTCCAAACTGCTGTGCGCCGTTCACCCGTTTATTAAGGCAAAAAAAAAAAAAAGCCCATTTGTTGTACTGCTAGTGACTCATCCTTGTTTGTTACACTCCTGCACTAAACCCCCCCCCAAACAAATCAAGGATATGTAGCCTTTGACCCCTCATTTCTGTCCCTTTTGCGAAAGAACTTGCTAACATTGTTTTCATCAGTGTGGTGTTGTTTTGTTTTTGTTTTTTTTTTTTTCTAAGTTGGATCTTATATTAAACATGTAAGGTATACATATTTTGTATTTGTATAGTAGGCGTAGAAAGTTGCACACTGGGCAAGACATTTACACCGCAGTAAATGCGTTTTCCTCAGACAGACCCGGCCGTAGTTCCTTGCAGAGACATCCACTGTCCGGCAGCGTTGGCCATGTTATTTAGCCGTAGCCGCCGCCTGATATCTGTTTGGACGAGTTGCTCCTTTCGCACAGGTGACTGGTAATCTGAGGCGCCGATTACTTTTCAGGAAAAAAAAAAAAAAAAAAAGCATTTTGAAAGTTTTCAACAGGTCAGTATGCCAAGAGCCCCGATCTAAAGGAATAAGTGGAAATAAACTGTATATATCTGTACCAAAGAGTTTGCCTTTATGTATATTACAGTTATGTACAGTTTTTAACAAATCTTATATCTTAGCTTAAAAAAAATATTTGGTTGGGTAGCTGTGTTTTAATAAAGGGTATGGAAGATCTGTCGGAGCTCACTCGTGTGGTTGGCCAACTGTTGGTGTCTCTGGTTGTTACCATAGAAACGGTGGGAGCCGATATTACCTTATGTTGTTACAAATTGATCATATCAAGGTAAACGCATTATGTGTTGAGATTTAGCGAAACAAAAAGAAAACAAACGACGAAATTTACATCGGTGTCAGAATCCAAAAACATAGACTTTACATGAGCAGTGGATTAAAAAAAAAGAAAAAAGAAAAAAAGAAAACCTGTGCAACACACCATACAATAAAGCAGATGTTCAAACAACACAGCAACTGTGTCAGACTGGTTTCTGGGTTTATTACGAGGAAATCGCTTGGGTTGTGAGCCTGCTACATAGAATAAACATGTTCCTTGCAACTGTGGAAATTGCAGCCCACGCAACTGAAGGCTGGTGAACAGTTTGATCTAAACGACGATCGAAGGCTGTTGTTGCTCCCAATCATCCCAGCGTGGATCTTCCGGCCCGTGCTCATCAGGAGTTTTCTGAAGGAAAGAAGAAAAACTAAGTCAAATTTACAAGCTGTGTTTGTCTTGCAGCTGCACCTTGTATTTGTGTCAGTAGTGATCAGTCATTAAGGAGCTCCTAGACAGCAATGACGCAAACCTGAAGCCAAATCAAACAGCCTGCGGGGGACTGAGCTACTTTAGCTGCATGGGCCTCCCTGTGTTGCACCTGCAACATTTTCTAAGCAAAACGTCACCAGTTTACAAGTAATAGTCATGGGTGAAGACATGGATGATGACTCCCCTTTGACCTTTGACCATTGACCTTAGAGCAGCCTGGTCTAATCCAGTCACTCTCTGATCTCTGGCTCTCATTGGTTGGGTCCAAGACCTTCCTGTGTCTCTACAGCTCCACAGTCATCTCCCTCCCACACCTGCCTGCACACTGTGGGGCTTGATTACAGCAGGCTGCCCCTACTTCTGGCTCCACCCTCTAACCCAGGGGTGTGCAAACTTTTTGACTGGTGGGCCACAATGGGTACTAAAATTGACAGAGGGGCCGGAGCAGCGGCAGATGGAAGGAGTGTTTTGGTGAGCCACCTCATAAGAGGAAAAATGTATCATGGGATATGTAGAAAATGTGCTCTAATGTTAATTGAAAATGAACTAAAGTGTTGAACAAAATATGTCTTTGAAGCCCGGCGGTATTTAGCTCTATATTAAAATGACTCTTGAAACACTAGAAAAATGGATGAAATACAGCTATTTTATTACTTATTTACTGTTAATATGAATTCGGCGGCAGGATTAAAAAGCTTAACGGGCCGCATATGGCCCCCAGGCCGCAGTTTTTAAGTACTCAGCACCATGAAAGCCTGCTGCAAACCAGTGTATTTGCTCTGATACACCCTGTGTGTCCGCGATCCAAACACACCAGCTTTCTGACCACATTTCTCTGTCAGTTTTTCAGCCTCCCTTTATGTTTCGACGCCGTTACCTGCTCCCTCCACCTCAAAGTCGTCCGGCAGCAGTTTGTCCTGCCGGTTGCCTAGGGTGAAGGAGAGGAACGCCAACAGGAGGGCGTCCAGGATGCTGATGATGGCCAGGATGTAAGCCCAGCGCACGGTGCAGTTCCCCAGGCTGTACTTGTCCGTCCTCTGGCCGCACATCCTCTTCACCTCGGGAGCGTCCCAGCCGTCCGGGTAGATCATGCAGCCCATCACCATCAGCGCGGCTGCAGGGGAAACAACGCTGGCAGTTGGAGTGCTTTGAAAACTTGTAGTCAGTAGGCAGTTGAAGGCGTAAAGGGGTCATATTATGAAAAAAAACTTGTCATGTCAGGCATGTCAGCTAACACTCTGAGGATCTTCTTGTTTTAGGTAATACTTGCATACTTTTGCAAACAACACACCTGAGATCAGTTGCAACACTACCCTCACGTGTCTCTGGTCTACTCGCTGCTCAGGTGTGAGTTTAGATCAGCTAACGACGTGCGATCACACCTGATCCTGTTACGTGCGACTAATCCACCGTGAGAAGGTGTCAGAGTCTGGTCTGAAACTGGATCTGCTGCCTGGCGTCGCGGCGGAGAGCAACACATCCACGGACCAGTGCGAAAAGCAGAAAGGTGAGAAGGGTGAGAGGCTGGCTACTGAAGCACCTCGTAAACTCACTATTCCTCGGCTTCTGCTGGCGGAACCCCGGATCGTGTTTCAGTGGTGTCAACAGCGTTTGCTTCAAAACCAAATGTTAGATTTTACTCAGGGACAAAAAAGGTGGAAATGTTAAATCAGTTGTGAGGTTTTAGAGGCCCACCAAGTGACATCTACAGATTTCTTTGATATAAAATAGAACAATTAAAAAAATAGAAATGTGTATAGTTATATTGTATGTTTGAATGTCAGTTTACATTTCACACTAGTATACATTTATATTTATAGAAATATCCATTTTCCTTGTACCACTATGTTTCTGCTGTAGCGCCAGAACCTGGATGTGCAATTTATGCTGATGATTTTGCATTTTTTTTGCAACAATTTCTGCAAAAGTACCATCATTGCCACAGATATAATGTTGTGCATGAAAGTATAGAGGAGAGTGTACAACTAGAGTTTAGTGAGTGATGCAGGGATTGCTGTTAAATTTATGATCATATATATGTCAACATTATCACCTAGGAATCTTTTCTTCATTTAAAATCATATTATTATGTATCATTGGATCACATCCTTGATTTATGATGCATTTCTCAGTGGAGCAAAAACAAAACCCATGACAAATAATTTGGAGGAGAAAATGGATGAAATGTCACCAAACAATAAAAAAAAGGATTCATCTTTTAACTTTGAGTGGGTTTGAAGCGATAAAAACATTTTCACAAAGTGCTCCTGCTTTTGCACCACTTCCACCTCACCTGAGGCCAACTGCATCCAGGCGCAGATCTTGTAGACGTTGCCCGCGTTGCAGAAGAAGAAGAGGCTGAAGCAGACCATGGTGCCCACCACCAGCAGCATGGACGTCCCCACGAAGAACATGGCCGTCCTGAAGGCGGGCGAGGGGATGGAGGCGAAGTCCAGCACGCTGCCCTTGCAGGTGAGCTCCGAGGTGAGCGCGTTGCCGATGCAGTAGTGGAAGAGGCCGAAGTATCCGGCCTGCGGCGTGTTGACGCTGTCGCCGATCCAGAAGGGCTGGATGAACACCACCACGGTGATGATGACGAAGCAGATGGTGAACACGGCCCACATGACGCCGATGGCCCGCGAGTTCCTCACGTAGTTGGTGTGGTAGATCTTGGCGGCCTCCTGAGCCGGGAGCAGATCCATGTTTGGCTGGTGGAAGCGTTTGGAGTTTTCTCAGTTGTGCTCCATCTTCTGGAAATAATCTTCTTCCTGCCAAGATATTGCACTCTGTCCACCTGCTGTCAGCCAATCAAACGGCTGGCACTGCTGCTGCTACTGCTGTGGAGGCTGTGCACCAAAAGACCAGGCAATGCGTTCAGCACCCTGGACAGCGCCCCTCTCCCCCGCCTCCCTCCTCCTCCATAATTAATGACGTTGCTCTGACGTCGGAGAATGACAACTTTCAGATCAGGATGACAGGCAGTGTGTTAAATCATTCAGTCAGGGCTGATTACTGGCTCTTTCAAAGGAACTTTGATGCACGAGACATATTGGTCCAAATTTAGTTCCCACTTTAAGACAAAGCTTTTATTGTCCCACGGTGTTGAAATAGCAATTTTGAGATAAAATAGCAGTTGATCTCAGCAATTTTAGAACTTTTAAAGCACAACTCACAGACTGGATATTGGCCAAACAAACTTGTGAGCACTATGTTTAATCTGTGCAATAGGGTAAGCATAGTTATAACGCGTGAATGTTTATGGACTTTTTATTTCAATTGTTGTATCTTTTATGTCAATTGTTCTTTTTAAGTTAATTGTTGTATTGTGGAGGACTACGGATGAAATCTAGCAGCTAGTGCTAGTGCTAAGTCTGGCATATTTGCAGTGACTACCTATGTACTCAGTGTTTATTGATATGCACTGTCCTGTCTAAATAAACTTATAAATAAATAAATAAATAAATAAATAAATAAATTACAGTCAAATGTCCCATATTAAGCGGAAAATAATGGTCTGATTCTCTTCACAAGAAATGATTTAATAATAATGAGAATGGTACAATTATAAATGGATGTCTGCAAACAAGCAACAGTAGCATAAATGAAACAGTCTTGGAGCACTTTTAAATTGATACGAGGATTAGGATTTTTTTTCTGCTTAATCAATTAGGGGGCAAGGGTAAAATGTGCGCTCTGAGAGTTGGTGTCGTCATGGCAACAGCCGAGCGTCGGCAGACTTTCACTTACTTGCTTGGATGGACATGCGTCCTCATTCCAAACCTTTAAATGTCCTATTGCGACGTTTAGCGGCGCGGCTGCTCTGTTTGCTTGCAGCGCAAGGAGCTTGAAATAATGGCTTCGGTATTTGATTCCAGTTCGCTGCCTATCCGAAAGCTCACTGCCAGTGACAGCCAGTCAATAAGGGCCTTATTTTGATTAATTGGAGAAGCTCGCATGGACTGCAGCAGCAGCAGAAGCAGCAGCAGCAGCAACATTAGTGTCCCCAGTCTGTGGCGCCCCAGAAAATGGCAAATGTGACGGCCATAAAATTAAAGACGTGTCTCTGATGAAACAGCAGTGCATTTCCTCAGAGCAGATGGTGTCGTTGGATGTGCGCTGATGTCTCAGTCAGCGCTGTTTCCCCCTCCCCTGTTTTAATTTCCCCTCTGGATCACAGTGTTCATCATCGGAATCACATCACTTTCCTCCAAACAGCAGGATTCTGTAATCTTGCTCCTTTCCGCGCTCTGCCACCTGCACGCTCTTCATCTTCCAGCCGTCCCCTGCTCACGGCCCTGGAACGGAGCTGATTCTCTGCCTCCTGCAAGAGGAAGCGTTCGGGGACAAGAGCTCGTCCCATCTCACCAGGGGATTCCTGATGGCGTTCCTGCAGCTCGGAGGGACAATCAGCTGCTGGGAGACGTCACAGCTAGGCGGTAAAGAATTCTAATCAGAAATGGAGCCTTGGAGGAAACGCGGCTCTAATAAGCCGCCGTCCGTGACAGGTGTGACGGCCGCTGACAAGTCTGACTGAGATTTCATCAAGACGGTCGCTCTGCTCGCTCCGAGATCGCATCAAGAGGAGAATCGCAGTGAAAGGGATGGGAATGGGAGGGTGGGGTATCCCCCTGTGAATTAGGCTTTAACGTGTACATGCAGCTTACATTTAATTAAACCCAGTAATACTCGGCCTTCATTTGTTCACCAACATTGTTTTAAAGCCTGAGTAATGAGCTTTTCTGTTAATAGGAGTTAATTATTAAAAATCGTCCGAGGCTTTAAAATGCCAAAGAAATAATCCACTCTGCTGGTTTTTAAAAAGCTGTGCACGTCTGTATCCTTTACTTCCTATGCTTGGCCTTCTCTCTCTCTCTCTCTATCTATCTATCTATCTATCTATCTATCTATCTATCTATCTAAGAAGGTCCAGGCGTGCTTGTGTGGTTTTTACTGCTTCAATTTAACACACCGGCATTAGCTCAGCACTAGCTCTGCAACAGGCGATCCGTAACCTGAGTGCCATCTATATCCTGGGCTCATAATATACTGTATATGTGCGCTACTCATTCACACTCACTCACACTTGGCTATATGTTTTTCAGGCACCCTTTAGCTCAGTAAATGCGCAAAGTGATCGAACGTACAAACAAATACAACAACGTATACAATACTTCAGCACGTTTATCACTTCTGCTCACCTGCAACATAACGCAGACACCGGCATTAGCTCGGCACTAGCTCTGTAGCAGGCGAGCCGTAACTTGAGTGGCATCAGGACCGCCCCCTTCCAGCTAGCTAGCTAGCGAGCTGCAACCAGTGCCTGTCTGCAATACGTCACAATTAGCCAATCTACACCAAAGCCTAGTCTCTCATATTGCCAGTGAAATGAAAATATACAATAATTGACAGTGAAACAGTGAAATCATAACGCAAATTAGAAATCAGAATTTATTGTCCTCTGCAAAAACTCCTATGGGCCCTACGTAGGAGTTTGCAGGCTGCAGGATGTTAAACGGAAGGGCAGTTTTCTGGGCCATAACCCTCCTGGTCCACCAGGAGCTGCCACCGCGGCCACTGCCAGGTGGACGGCGTCGCTGATGGTGGTGGCAGCCAGGGCCGGCTGGAGGTGATAAGTTTGAGGTGGATAAAACACACAAAGCATCCTGAGAGACAGCAGGGAGACAGAAGGAGTCTGACGGCGAGCGTGGCTAATGAGTCTCTGGACATTAATGGGGGCAGTCCAAAAAAACCCAAAAAAAAACAGGTGCAGGTTTAACCAGGGAAACCTTTCAAAGGAGTAGCTACAAAAGCGTTGGACCTCACTGGGACGGGCCCTCACTTTTAGAGCCGCAAGTACAGACAAAGTTCAGCATCGGGGCCGACGCGTCAAATCAGCCAGTTGTCGCTGTTTTTGTTCCGTGAAAAAAGGAACGCGAGTGAAAGATAATAGAGAGAGGGGGAGCGATAAAAAGAGAGAGAGAGGGGCAACTTATCCTGTCAGGGATCGCGCCGGGACAAACTTTATTGATCTGAGGCAGCAGACGCAGAGTCCCGAGCCTGGAGGAGGGCGATGCCCAGGAGGAGGCAGGAGGACGAGTCAGAGGGAGAGTTGGTGATGGTGGAGCTGCTCGGCTCTCATCTCGGTTCAACCAGGGACAGAGCCTGGCGGATGTTGCTGTGAGGCAGTGGACAGCAGCTTCAATCTCGGCCTCAGCAGCCTCAGTGGACTCAGCTGGGTCCAGTCAGCTGAGGTACAACTGGCTGAGGACACAGGGAGCTTGAAAAAAGCTCTCCGGAGGTCCCGCCTCATGTTTATTTTACAAAGAAATGAGAAGCTGTCGTGCTGCTGAGTTGATTATGGATGCGGGAGTCTCACATATTCCATCATGTGGAGAAGATGTTTCAATAGAAGAGACTCGCAACACGTTTGTTGTTCTTTAACCTCCGCCGACTGGATTTCATGCCTCCCTGCTCCACTGTTGCAACACCTCAGGGAAGCCGGGCGTCGTTCATCTCCAGCTCAATAATCCGCTGCCGCCGTCTTCCGGCAACCCAGGGCGGATGCTACGAGGTGCTGCCAGCTTGTTGTTGTCGTTTTTGTTGTTTTTTTCTCTTCCTCGTGCATTGAATTGCAAAGGCAAGAGAGGGAGAAATAAAACAGGATTACATGACAAACATTTCTCCGAGAAAGACTGCAGGCCGCTGAACACAAGCGAGACGATGGATCACGGCGCAGAGGAATGACTGAGCGTGACTCTCTTTCCCAAAGAGACGACAACAAGTTTATTGCTCCTGCTTTATCACGAGCAGCGTGTTGAAGAGTTTCGCATTATCCAAATGTTTTATGTTTTATGTAAACTGTGCTTTATTTTTTGCGAGGAGCGCTGCCGTACGAATACCTGAGTTCCGATACGTCAGGTTACCTGTCATTTCTAATACCGGAGAATGAAAAAAGTCCATATTTTACTTCCTTTGTTTGCGTTAGTTTGCAAAAAAGTTAGAGAAAATAAGAAAATGTCTCCTAGGCCAGGAGTTCCTAAACTTTTCCACACCATGGCCCCCTAAACAGTGTTTGAGATTAGTGTTGGGTTGGGGCTAGGATTGGTTTTAGGGTTAGTCTTGCGGTTAGGTTGGGAGTTGTGGTTTGGGTTGGGGTTTGGGCTAGAGTTTGGTGTAGAGTTGGGCTTGGAGTTGGAGTTATGGTTAGTGTTAGAGTTGGGGTTCGAGTTGGGGTTTGAGTTGGGGTTAGGGTTCGGATTAGGTTTAGGGTTGGGATTGGAGTTAGGGTTAGCGGTAGGGTTGGGTTTAATGATTATTATTTATAAATAATAATCATTAAACAATAATTAGGTCAGGTTTAGGTTTATTCTTTTGTATTTTTTTTCTTATCTTCTCTCCAATTTTATATATGGATCACATACCACCCCCTGGCGGCCCCTTAGGGGCTACTTTCAAAACCCCTGCCGTCGCCTGCTGCTCCTAATTTGGTTCCCTTTTAAAGATGCAGAAGCTCCAACGAAGTATCTTTTTTTGCTCCAAACGGAAGGCTAAATATGTTGTCTTCTGGAAATCTCCAGAGTTCTTGGAATAAAATCACTGCGTGGGGTTCCGCCAAGATCAAAACTAGTATAATATGGGACCTTTAAGAATACGCTGTTGGTAAAACGGGTGAACCGGGGCGGGACGGAGCGCTGCGGCGCTCCCCCTGGAGGAATTAATGTGTGCGAACGGACGCAGTCACGAGCCATTAAACCTCCTCCCAGTCGTCTTTAAATGGCCTAGTTCTACTTCCTTGGTTCATCATATTTCTCTCCATAATCCAATATGAGGTGTGTGTGAGCCGCAGTAAAAAATGGCCTGTGGCACTTCTAATAACCTTGGCAGCTTTATTACATTTATGGCCGGCGCTCATCAAACACGGCCGGCGCTCGTCCCTTGATGTGATTAAGGCTCCTCGCCGCCGAGACTCCATCACACTGTTTTTTCTGGGAACGTCGTGTGTGATTATTTTCCTTCTTCTTTTTTGTTCCTTCCTCGTTACGTGGCCTCGTCTGACCTGCGAGCAAAGTGTGTGACATCTAATGCTCAGTGTACAGTGAGGCAATTTGAAAATGAGGAGCCGCCCCCACTGTAAACCAAACGGCAGTTCGAAGTCGGGTTTCTTTCATGAGCAGCAGGGCGGAGGGTTACCGTGCCTGATGGATTGTATTGGAGAGGAATGATAATATTTAGCTAGTCTCCGCTCAGCCTTCAGTGTAATGAGAAAAACTGCCATCGGTATGCAGGCGGCTCGTGGCAGCAGGTTCAAATTGTCGGCCGGCGACCCTCGGCTTTTCTCTCTGGTTTTTAATATCGCCGGCCTTGCGCGCCTCGGCACTGTCGTCCAAACGCTGTCTCCTGCCGCATCAATAACCTTGACCCATCGGCCGCCGCGTTGCGCTCTGGCCTCCCTGCAGAGACGGCATTTGAAGATAATGAGCTGTGTGAGTTCAGTTCGACCCTTGTGGCCACGGCGGCAGTGGCTTCACTTCTCTGCTTCTCTCAGGGCAACAGCTTGTGTCCTCGACAACAACAGACGTAATTCCCCTTGCCTCACACACACACACACACACACACACACACACACACACACACCACCACCACCATCGTTCCATTCCATTCACAGAGGCTCCACCGCCTCAAAGATGCTCGTCTCCGGGGACAATTATCTTTCAGGCCGTGTGTGTCAGAATGTGGAGCAGGGAGGGTCCAGACCTCGGCCAGCTGCATTGTCGCTTCCACCGGGAGAACAAAAAAGGAGCGCAACGTCTTTTCAGGCCCTCGGCGGCGTCGGCTTTGTTGGAAATGATTGAGACATGTGTCCCAGCACAGCTGGAACCCAGGTGCTTGTTCAGCGACATACTAAACAGGTTTCTCCTTCCAGGAATGTTCCTGGTGGAAGGAGAACACCAACGCATTTGCTCCACTTATACAAAACTACAATTTGCCACAAAGGCAGCAATTTGAATCCATGCCTGCCTAATGACCGTCCTGCTCAGAATCAATTATATCTTTTCAATGCGCCCCACTCCAACCCCCGCGGCCTTAGTTATAATAACTAGACTCACTTATCTTTCAATTCCAATGTTCCAATTGCAAAACACACCAATATTATGAAAGCAAACTGACGTGTGTTTCTGTGACTGTGTGACTTTCCACACAGTCACAGCCCTGTGATGCTTTCTGCAGGAAGCTGGAACCAATTTATCTTTGTTGCACTGCAGGTGTACAATAAACTCAATAAACTATTACAAACTCAGACCATAAAAACAAACAAAATAAATACATAACAAAAATAGATCTTGAATTTGCTTCAACAACCATGAAGTTTTTATATTTTTTTTTCTGAGGGTCTTTTGATGTCATTAAGAGCCCCCACCAACCCTCCAA
Organism: Thamnaconus septentrionalis; assembly: GCA_009823395.1. Lineage (NCBI taxonomy): Eukaryota > Metazoa > Chordata > Actinopteri > Tetraodontiformes > Monacanthidae > Thamnaconus > Thamnaconus septentrionalis. The sequence continues at coordinate 8,045,529 of CM020512.1, forward strand.
CCCTGTATTATTAGACGTCATATTCACCCACCGTGGTTTTAATATTCAAAGACCTTTAAAGTCTCTCCCATTGCAGCCTCATCTCCTCATCTGTGAATAATGTATTTGTTTCCCTGCAGATGCATCCCCCTTTGTTTCAAGGGCTGGGTGTGTGCGTGTGTGCGTGCGTGCGATTGTCTGCGTGTGTGCGTGAGACAGAGAGAGACATGATATCAAATGTGAGATGGGGGTCATCATTCAGTCTCGGCTGACAGGCGGAGTCCCTGTGAAGCGCCGCCGCTGCCGCCTCCCTTAATATATCCGCTGCACGCCGCCGCTGCACGCCGCCACTGAACGCCGCCGCTGCACGCCGCCGCCGTTGCCGCCTCCTCTTTGCTCTCTGCGTGAGACACCCGGCTGGGGTGCAGTTATGCAAGGACACGCGTGACAAGGAGACGTATCGTCACCTCGGGGCGATTCCGCGGCCTTCCCCCCCGGTCGGCGTGCCTGTGACGGACGACCACGGGGCTCCGAAGGGTTTAATTGCAGCGACGCTCCTCCATGTGCAATATTCAGGGGCGGGGAGGGGTGTGTGTGTGATGGTGGTGGTGTGTATGGGGGGGTGGCTTCTCCCATGATTTGAAACAAATGCGTGAGAAGTTTCCAATAATGTGTGCGCTGCCCTTTGGAAATGTCACCGTCAACATGTCTGTCAGAGGCTCCCTGAACGGATCCGGTGCCCCCGCCCCTTCCAGCCCGGATGCGCACCACCCCCCCACCCACCCCAAACCTGCTCAGCCGCTCCGATGAAACATGAAGGCTAATGTGTTTCCCCTGGAAGTGACTCTGCGTGTGTCGTCGAGGGCGTCTCGTCTCCTGTCAGCTCCTGTTGCAAGTGTTGCTCCAGAGGTTATATAGCCTTGCAGCAAGAAGTGACGAGAAGGAGCTCTTTCTTTCTTTCTTTTTTACTCCCCGCTGACAGTAAAATTTGGCAAAGTGCTGCTGCCAGAGCTGTGGGTGGGTGGTGGGGGGGAAGGGAAGCACTCTGGCTGTTAATTGGTCTGTGAAGGATTTCTACAGCCGACTTCCTCATCCGCTGCTTCTTCACCCAGAAAGGCCTTTTTTTTCTTCTTCTTTTTTTTTTTTTTAGTTTGCAGCGAGTCCAGTTTGATGCTTCCATTACAATTACGGAGTCGCACTGGTTGAACATCAGGACGGAGAGTTGCAGCATGAAAAATAAAATATAAAATTTCAGGTGCTGCATTGTGCAAAAGTCCCTCATCGGCATGTGCCAAAACGTTAGCACTTTGTGATGCCAGGAGTAGGCTGCGCCCTTGTGAGAGACCCAGGAAAGCATGTGATTTAGCTGTTAACTCGCTTTAGCGGAAGAAGGCTGGGTGCTGCTAAAAGCAAACCACAAATAAAAACTCAAGGTTGACGACTCAATTGGACTCAACAGAAAAATAAATGATCTGAAAATGAGCATAACAAGCTGTTGCTTAACACGCTGATCCTACTTTGAGGGAGTCACTTTAATTGACGTCTTGATTTCCTTTGTTTATCTCTCAAAGGACTCGCTGCAGTCATTTTACAACCCCGTGCAATTTGTTTTTTGAGCACCGTGGTTATGAGCCCACCCCCCTCTGCCTCCTTTATAGCTCGCACAGCGGGCGCGGTGGTGCTCATAAAGAGAGGTTCGGCGGCACAAAGACGGTCCCGTTCCCAGCTCGTTAAAAAAAAAAAAAAAAAACAAAAACAAAAAGCTGGTGGGTTGTACCTGTGTGGGACTGAGATAGGAGCTTATTGAAAATCGTAAAGGGAGGGCAGACCTGCCTCGAAGTCGCCCACGACTGCGCCCATCCTGTTACGAGTTGCTCCAAGGAAGCAGGAATTAACAGTTGGTGCGCACGCTGATCTTAACCGAGGCGGTGAGTGCAAAAATTGCATCAGGGTGAGACGAGAACAGCCGAAAAAGACTCCAAAGGGAACCTCTTCCTCTTTTATCAGCAAACAAGAAACACTTTTTTTCTTCCTCGTCTTCCTTCTGCATCGTCTCTCCCACCATCACTTGTTCCCCTCCTCGGTCAGACGCTCGGCCACACGTTTGCCGCCTGATAAAAAAAGAGTAGGAGAGAAAAAAAAACAACTCGCATCACTTCACATCAGTTTAACCTCCTGTTATCGAGATTCCATCAGCCTCTTCCTTCGACGCCTTGAGGAAAAGACGGAGCTTTAAAGTTTAAAGGCTCTCATCTCGACGCTCAGCAGCCAGAGGAGACTACGCAAAGCGTTTGGTGAAGAGGATGACGCAAGAGTTGGAGGAAGGCCGACGCAGACGCTGGTTGTTTAACACTGACTGCGCGACTTTTGATCCCCGGGGTGAGTTTTCCAGCGTAGCGCCGCCACTATTCATGGTTAAAGCCTGAAAAAACGTTGAGTCTGTAGCTGCGTTTCATAACAGTTTTTTTTTCCGCAAAATAAAAGCGATATTTATTCAATTTTGACGAATACAATTGCGATTTGCAGGTGTTTCCATTGAATGGTGTGAAGCGCATAAGCTGTAGATCGTAAAAACTCGTAAGGTCTTGTTCCGCAAGATTTTACAAGAATTTTGTTCGCTTTTGTTTGTTTGCTGTCAAGAAGGGTTGATATATTTTTGTCTTAGATTACCTATAAAAAAATATTCCTCCGTCCAAACATGACACGCCATTTTCACTTGACATGAACTGGTCACGTGACCCCGTATGTCACATCCGGTGACGTGTAAATGGGAAAAAAGTGTTTCCATGACACCGATATAGCTCTATATCGATACGTCTGAAAAACCACCTCATGAGAGCAGCGTCAAAACCTTTTAGCCAGATTTGAGAGGTTTTTCCAAGTTTAGGTGTTTCCATTACCAGTTTATTGCGATATTTAGGTGTTGCGGAATTTTAGGGGTAATGAAAAAGCAGCTTGTGATTCAGTGCTGCAATGTAGTTACAAATTGAAACACCAAAGGCTTTGCTTTGGTGACGCAAAAAAACAAACAAACCCAGTATCGGCCTTGGCGTTGGAAACCCCACTGCAGGAAGAGGGAAATCAGTGGTGCCGCACATCGCATCACTTCAAATACAGCAGAGAGAAAAAGAAAAGCGAAAGGAGGAAACAACATGGAGCCTTCACAATAAGCACCGGCTCCCCCGTCGCTGCGTCGCTGCTGGAGCTGGTTTTTATAGCGGCGGAACAACAGATTCGAGCAAGCTGTCATCTTGGAGCACGTCGTCAAGTGGCAGCTGCTGCTCCTGCTCCTCGCCGCGCCGCTGAGCAGCTCGCAGGGGTTACAGACCGCCGGTGTTAACAACACTCGGCCGCTGATGATCTCCTCGCCGGCCACGTCCTCGGGGCGGCGGGAGCGACGGCGGCGGCCGCGGTCGTCAGAGCGGGTAAAAAGTCACGCTGCTTCGGTAATGAGCAGAGCCATAATGTGCAGATCTCGCTCGGAGCGTCTTCCCGCCTGTGACGGACGGCCGCCGCGGCGTTTATGCTTCCTCATTACGCACGCAGAGGGTGTGGAGTCGCATTAGTCAAGCCTTCCGACGGCGAGAGTTCACACCCTCGCACCCCGACAGTCAGCTGACGGCCACCAGCTTCCCCGACACAGGGCGCCAGAATCAAAGTTCGGTTCAGTTCAATCAAATTTCCCCACATGTGCCGAAAAATTTGTTTTTGCTTTTGGGTTACTTCTGCGCGGATGCGATGCATCAGAACGCATTAGCCAATCCGAACGATCTGCTACGTCACACGAGGACTCTTACAAAAAGACTGGCCAAGTCATTTTATAAGCTTTTGGAGAAAAGGCTTCTTGGGCTGCATTAGATTTTTGGCTGCAGTACCTCAAGTGGCCACTTTAAAGAAAAATCCAGTTCCTCTAGTCTAGTTGTTCATCCATGGCTCAACCACTTGATCTCACGAGGACCCAGTGGTGTAGTCTGGTTTATTGCAGTGGATATACTCTGATATGCATCTGTCTGACTGCAGCTACTTCAAAACAGCAACAAAAATGTTTCAGCAATCAAGTGCAAAAGGTTGTGCAAACATAATCAAAATTCTCTAAAACAGTGGCTAATACTAAAACAGATCCATCCATTCATCCATTCATCCATTCATCCATTCATCCATCCACCTTCTATACCCGCTTATTCCTATTCAGGGTCACGGGGGTCTGCTGGAGCCTATCCCAGCTGTCCTAGGGCGAAGGCAGGGTGACACCCTGGACAAGTCGGCTAAAACAGGTCAGAACATGAAACATCTTTTCTAAACACATTTTGAACGAGAAAGTGAACGTGTAAAAAAAAAAAGCAGTGATATGTATATTTGCCCATTTTTTAGTTGTACGATAATTTGGATCCTTTTTTAGTGGTTATTACAGCGTATACCTGCGCATCACGTAGAGACTACACCACCGCCAGGACCTGAACTTCCTCTAAGCTGCAAAAGTCAAGAAACGCCGTCCGAGCCACTCTGCCGTCTCTCTGATCTTCCTCCTTCCTGCTTGAGGCCAGTCGACTTCCTGCTCCTGCACCTGCCTCCTCCGGCTGGGAGGCAGCCCGCTGCTTCTCCTCGCCGAGCCGTGCACGGCGTGAGTCCCACAGCAATTTTCGTGGATGTAACTTTGGGGAAAACAGTGTGATTGATGAGTGTCCCTCCCACCTGCGGTGGAAGGAGAACTTCAATCAGCAGTGGGAGGGAACTTCCTCCCAGACCTGCTGACGGTGAAGAGCTGCGCGAGGCCACCGGGCGGTGGATTTTTATTTATTTATTCATCATCTAATTTTAGATTTTAAGAATTTTTGCTTGGGCAAAGAGAGGGAAGGTGAGGTCAGGGGGCTCTGTGAGGAACAGGCCCCTCACACAGTTTTGTATTCAGTTATTACAGTTTATTATTCAGTTATTACAGTTTATTATACAGTGAATAATAATTTTTTATTCAGGCTCATGTCATTAAAGACGAGATGCAGGAAGAGCAGAATTTAACCTAACACAATCCAACACCAGCGTCAAAATAGAAAATTTGGACGGTGGCTCAGCGCTTTCAGTGAATGAACAGATGATACCTTTTCTCTTCCTTAATTCTTATTATTTCTGGTCCTCCCAGCCTCTGAGGTAATTTAATTCAGTTTCTGCTATTGATTGGAACTGAACTCTGCAGCGCCTTTTCGTTCACGCAAGCCGGCAGCCAAATGAAGAATAACAAGCAATTTGGCTCCTAAAAATAACGGCGAGAATCTAGCGGAAGGTGGCGGGAATTTGGCTGGCCGGGAGATTTACTGAAGCGGCCGTGTTCCCGGAGACCGGCGCCGCCCAGAGGGGCTCAGATTTAGTTGTGATGCTGACGAACGCATGTTTTTCCAGGATTAGAGGGAAGATTCATCAAAAGAACGTTCTGTTTTTGCAGCCGTTTCTCTCTAAAAGAAATGGCGTTTGAGTCGCCGTGGCAGCTTCTAAAACCAGAACAGCATATCATATCAGCGCGTGACGCTTCCAGACGGATTCATTACTGTCAAAGTAAACAATTGCAAGGAGGAAGGGAGATGCTCCTGTGATCTGACTGGAAATAAATAATGCCTCCACTGGCTCTGGGGTAACAAATCACCTTCAATCAGATTCAAATTTCTGACGCTACGAAACAGCGGAGGGTGTTATGTCACGTACGACAGCCCCTGGATGACCTGCAGATGACGACCGCTGACCCCATTGTGTCAGAGTGGGATTGATCGCCGCTCCCACCGGGACCAGACTTGGTCGTGGGAGGCTTCGCCGCCGCCGCAGCTGCGGGTGCTGATATTATTTTTTGCCTTTTGTTTCCCCGAGCGGACAAACGGCGGAGGGACGCTCAATTTGTCAGGCAGAACAAAAAAAGCCAAGAAAAGAAAGTGTCTTTGTTTTGTTTTCAAATGAACGTCCCCTAATGACAGCGATGTACAAAAAACAAAAAACCCAACAGGCTGAAATTAAATAGCAGGCTCGCGGCTCCTATTGTGGCGCCGACAGACTTGGTGGCAGCGCCTGAAGCGTTGGGCTTCCAGACCCTGTTGTTAAGTCAATAATTAAAATATTCGCTGCGCTGCTAATTAAAACATTCGCTGCCTCTTGTTGCTGCTGGGCTGGAACAGAGCGACTCAGAAGAGTCGGGCTAATAATTTCCTCTTCATCATGAGAGAGGACGAGTGTCCTCTCAAGTATAGAGGAACTCAAACACGGTTATCATTTCTGAGTCGCTGCCCGAGAACTCGGGAGGAACCCGTCAACTTTGTGTTGCTTCTGCTTTTGTTTTTTGTTTTTTTTTCCTTCTCCCCCTGACATTTTTACTCACTGAAGCCTTTGAAGGCAGACTTTATAATTTATTATTTTTTTTCATTAAACCCTCTGGCAAGGCTGTTCCTGTCAATCTTAAGACCCGGGGAGAAAAACAGCTTTTTTTTTTAAATTTTGCCTCGCGGAGGAAACGTGTCTCTTTCTGGATTCGCGGATTGTTTCAAACTGTTGTGAGTTGCTGCAATAAGCTTTGCCTCCTTCCTCACCGCAGCTGTCAGGAGAAATGAACGGCGTGACTGATAAATATCTCAACTCAGCCGCAAAATGGGGTGCTGGAGGGGAGGAGGGATACCCTATTTTCTAAATTCGAAAAAACAGATATACCTGAGTTGGCGCTGGCAATAACCATTTAAATGTGGAACAATTTCAAATGTCAGAGTCAATGCGGCTGTTTTTGTGCACCAGCTCCGTTTACTCAGTTTAAACAACTCAACAATAATTTATTTTCCAGCGTGAACAAAACAGTTTTGCATTTGAAATTTGTGTGAACTCCTGCTTTCTGTCCCAGCTTTAAACGAGCAAACCTACAGTGCAGGATGTGATCAAAAGGTCAGAGGCCATCTTTTGCCTTTACATCACCTCTGTCCGTTTTCTCAGCCCCAGCCCAACAGCTACGCTGAAGATTGAAGGCTGAGTTACGGCCAAGACCTGCCTTCCCACTCTGGAGTCTAATTAGCGTGGCCTCCGCCCTCCCCCAGCTCCACCCGGTAACCTCACTCTGATTGGTGCAGCGACAACCTGCGCACCTGCGAGTGCTCTGCAGCGATTGAGACTCAGCTCTGCACAGGTTCCACTCAGTGTTTGTGCTTCCAGACAAGTCGCCTTGCATTGGACCTGCTGGTTTTACTGGGGACTGGATATTCTGCACATTGTGTAAGTTGTTTAAACCTTGTGAAACACACAGGTTTAAACACCTGCCTCTGTATTTAGATTTTTCAACATTACAACAGATATAGTGAGGATTTACAACTTCCCCCACAGAACTGATATTTTAGTGGGCACATCGATGCGGAAATATGTAAATTACATAATATGGCGGAAACAACCTCCAAAAAACAATACAGGAAATAGGAAGGGATTCCTGTGTGGACAGAAGTTGAGCCTGAATTGCTCCCTAGATGTGTGCAGGAACAGAATCATGTCAAGGTGACTCGTAGTTTTTTTTTTTTTTTGTGCTGCATGGACACCAGAACCAAGCTGCTACCTGCATGTCCCTCCAGTGTAGCAGTGCTGAACCTCCACTGAGCCGCTGAGGACATAAATCACTGTTCATCACAAGTCATAAAGTAAGTGCAATATATTTCAGCCTGGTTACTTGCTACATATTTCTTCCTTTAAGTATTAATCTAGGCTACTGTTTTAGCAGAGCATGCTATTGTTAGCTTTTGGCAGAGTCTGTTGCATGACCAGTCCGTCCGATAAGAAACGGGGCAGGACAACAACACACCAACAGAGGGCGCTGTGCAGTGGCATTCTACTCTGAAGTCACAACCAGACTAAGTCTGTTCACTGCCATCAGGCAGGGGAGGCTGAGCCTCATCTGTCGTCATGGACAAAACAAATTATATGATAAATACATAAATGAAATGGTTATATTTATTACATGGTTTGAACTATGAACTATTTTTCAATAAAAAAAAAAATCCCTGAATTTTCGCATTTCCATTCAAATACAAGGGGTAGAGGCATGCAGCGAGCTGAACCTCACCTTGGATTCCGTAATCTCTCTTAAACTGTGCTCTGCCATCCTGTATGTGCCAATCAAATGTTTCAACCACTCTTAATATATGCTCACTGCCTGGCTTTCCAAAGTTTAGCTTCATCTTGTGATTTCTGCACTAATTTGCAAGGTTTTCACAACTAATCTCTCAACATCTGTCTCTAGAGCTGCCGCAATGTGGGGCAGCTGCCACTGACTTGGCAGTGTGTGTGTGTGTGTTTTTGAGGTAGACACTGGCAACTGAAATTATTGAAGAAAGCCAAATGAATGTAAAAATCACTTAACAAAATGCTACTGCCAACAAGTCCAAAGCAACACTGACAGCAGCAGTTGTGAGAGAGAGGCCAGTGGTAACAGCCTCAGACATTGGCAGTTAGAGTGAAAGGCATGGAGCGAGTGCCACTACTAGCTGCTGCTGCCATGAGTGGAGCCAGCCCTGGTTGTCAAATGGTGAATGATCTGCTCTGTTGTGTTCATATATTTGTAAATCTGATTCTGATGGAGTCATGAACGTCACTGCTGTAACACAGCAAAACATGTTGTTTTCTTTCTGGAGTCGAATTAGTCGGTCACTACACTTGCCGCTCGAGTGGAAGCGTGCCGGTGCCAGTCACAGGAAGTCTGCGCACGGCTAATTGTACAAGTGACCGCAGACACGGCAGGTGACAGACAGCTCGCGCAGGAAGATGCGGCAGGCAAAGAGAAACGCAAACCCCACACTGGCTGCCGTTGGATGATGGGAACTAATTAGACTTTTCCTCTGCTGCTCAGGGGACGGCCTTATGATTAAGGGAGTTCATGAATATGTATAGAATGCGAGCGCAGGGATGGCAGGATCTAGGTCAGGCTGCTGCTACTGATGCTCCAGTGACGGGCCGTCTGTGAAGCCGAGCGAGGAGAAGATGTGCGGCAAAGCGGCGACTCGGGGGAGGACGCCGCGTGTGAGAGGCTTCAACTTTCCCATGTTGATCCCTCAACACAGTTAGTTCAGGCTCTGAGCATCTGCACGCACGCTGCACTTATCAGTGTATGTATATGTTTTTAACGGTTTAGCCGCGAAATGACGCCGCCGGGGATCAATTACTGCAGCTTGGCGTTCAAACAAAGCAGGCGGACGCATCGATCTGGTCCGTCTGCTCACTGTGCAAACAGAGACTGATGCCAAAGCGAGCAACGTCACTCCGAGTCAAGATCTTTCAGTGGAGATGCTCAAGGAGAGTGTGAATCCAAACAAGCGAGTTCTAAAAAACGTCCGTCTCGGATGATTGTGGCGTCCCTCCAGCCAGTCCGGTTCAGCCCAGGACTGCTGATGATGCTTCATGCGGTTCAGAGATCTCTGTCACACCTCCCCACCCCCACCATCACCACCTCCGCCAGGATTATTGCAACAGAAGTCGCAACAGCAGCTGACAACATTTTTTACAGCTTGCGGCGGCCCTGCCACCAGCAGATGACTTTGGCCCGGCGTTTTCCACCACTAATTGCACAACATGGCCCATTCAAAAGAGGGAATTTTTGCTTTGGAGGACGAAGGAGGAGGAGGAGAAATGCCGCCGTCCCCACTGCAGCCAGCACGCAGACCTCCCCGCTGTCACAGATGCCTCGCCGATAGATCCGTCAGAGGATATGAGAACCACCCCCCCGCCCCCCACCACCATTATTTCCTCTTTATTAAATCGTCCAAGCTCTACTTTTCTCCACAGCTCGCCGTGGCACTTTAAATTCGTGAGAGGGGACAGGAGATCCCTGCGCGTGCTGGCGCCTCTCCATAAAAGCCGTGATTTATCTCTGATTTCACCCTATTTTATTCAGGGAAAATGATCTACGAATTATATTAGGGAACCACATCGTTTCAGGGCAGAACCACAGTGACCCTAACTGAGGATAACCTCCTCAGGAAAACGTTTCTAAATGGCGACAGCGAGTAGGGGAATTTTCAAGAACATGCAGATGGAACGCTTGCCACATCTGTTTTTTTTTTTTATTGCACACATCCGTAAGTTAAAGATCACATAGAAAGCATTCAGGGAGGGAGGGTCATAGAAAAGGCCATCCAGTTCCTACAACTGGTTGTTCTTGGTGTTCCTCTGGTTCTGGTTGTTCTTCTTCTTTATCTGTGGTTTTTCAGAGCACCTGGGGCTTTTGGCTTTTTGTTCCGTTTTCACCAGTTTCCTGGTTACTGTGGGTGAACCTTATGGGATACACCTGTTTTCTGCAGTTTACTTTTTACTGTGGGAAACTGAATTAATCTACCATCCATCCAGTCTACTCGTCACTTTCCACTTTGTTTGCGTCGACTTTATTCATGAAATTTCTACTTTATTCATGAAATTTCTACTTTATTCATGAAATTTTGTCTTTTTTACGTTAGTTAAGTTAAAACTTGAAATAAAAACTTAAATATAAATCTTATTTTTTTCTCTTCTTGCGGCTCTAATCCTCTTTCAAACTAGTCTCTTTAGGACCATCCTGAAAGAACAAAAAAGAAAAAAAATTGCCTGTGCGACACTGCCAAGATGGATGCACCACATCCCCAAGTTGAAATCGGAGCGGCCTGTTACCTCCAGCTCGGAGTCTCCCACGTCTCCCCCGTCTCCACCTGAACATAACAAACTCCGAGGGAGAAGCAGCGACGGGTGAAGGAGGCAGAACACAACAGCGAAACACAGAGGCGTTCCACGGTTCGATGTCGCTCGCCATAGCGACAGAGAGGAGCTCAATTACAGGAACAAATGATCCTCCTCCGCAGACCATTGACGCTCACATGGACCTGCGCGTTCCCTCGTGCGTGCACACTCGTCCCTATTTAAGGAGCCATCGTCCTGTTTGTGGTTTCACCTCTGAAGCGGTTTGTCTTTGAAGCGTGGAAGATGGATGAGCGACAACCTCCTACACTTCCCCTCCCCCGCTGTTGACGGCCTGATGGCCTTGATGTTAACATCCCTTTAAGATCAATTGTTCCCTTTCAACCTCCCCAACCCCCCACCTGTGCAGTTAATGTATGACTACATATCCAAAGACCATTTCCCCTCTTTATGACTCGAACGGCGCCGCACTGAGGGAACTATATGATGTCCACTTCCTGCTCTTCACAGGGAGCGCTGTGCTGATGGAGTGATCGGACCAGCTGAAAAAGGCGTTTGCAGACCAGTGAAGGGCCGCGAGTTGATTAATGTCGTAAAGGAAACCAGAGTGAAGCCGTGCATATCGCATTTAGGTTTCCAAAGTGGGGATCAGATATTCCCCCCAGTTTTTTTGTGCACCGGTGCTTCAGCATTAATGTTTGAATGTTCAGGTTCAGTTTCTGTGTTCCTCAAACAGTTCCTCATCGAGTTCCTGGTCAAAATGGCTTGAATTGTTGAAGAACTTAAACTGTCAGAGACCAATATAAAAAACAACAACATCAACAAAACCTTCTCATCTGATTGTCAGTACGAGTCACATGCGATCCACCTTGCCAGCTTCTGGCAGAAAGCCTTTTCATTTGGTCTTCTCTTGACTTCACGGATGGCGTAATCAACATCCATCACGGGTGAAGAAGCGAGAGATGTGGGAGTGGGAAGTGGCGACGCCAATCTGCTCTGAAACACCACCGAAGAAGAGCAGGGAGGCGAAGCCGTCACGAGCTGCAAACAGAAACAACAAAAACAATGACAGCTGCTGCCAAAGAGTTTTGGACGGATTGGACGATGTTTCCACGGCGAAAGCGCAGCGTACGAGCGACTCTGAAGGCTTTTCTTGCTCGGGCAGCACTGAATCCCTTCGCTCCCAACAGGCTTTGGTGACACATGGCTAATGTTGTGCAGTAATGGGATAAGTCCTCGTCACTGCGGTCGGCAGATAGTTCAGCCAGTTCGTCCTCCCAAGTACCCCCCAAACTCCTGCTTCTAAAACACACTTGATGCGGTAGAGCAGATGAGATAAACGATTAATCGATATTCCATCTGGTGTGACAATTTAACTATGATGCATTATTACTGAAAAATAAAATCACGATTGTCTCCAAGAAAAATGATAAAAAAGTAAGAGATGTGGATGATCCAGTCATTAGTAATTCAGCAGCACAAATTTAGGGTTTGTTTTACTGTCAGACTGTTGTTGGTCCAAGCATTTGCTATAAAAATAGAGATGAATGAATGTCATTCCCCAGCTTTCACTTTTAGTGAAAGAAATAAAAATTTTAAATGCTAAACTTATAAATGCAAAGCCAGTCAAGGACACAGAGTGAAACAATATGTGATGCTGTTTGTTTGTTTGTTCGTGTAACGAGCATGCGGCAAAATTTGTGCCCTTTCATTTGGTGCCTTTACCAACCTGTTCATGTGTGTAACAACCCAAGTGGGAGCTGTGGGAGAGAGCAGAATGGTATTAGAATGAAGCTCATTCCCCGCTTTTGTGTACACCATCACCAAAAGTAACTACAGATGGTAAATTGTCCTTGAAAACCACGATGAACAATCACTTTTTAAAAAAAGCAACAATCACTAAGAAAAAAATTTTACAAATATTTTATTCCTGTTGAATGTTTCCATCTAGTGCCAGAACTATGACACAGAGTTTGTTTCGCTTTTGCTTGTCATTGTGTTTCGTTGTGCAGATGTGAGCCTCGTGTGACCTCCACTTTTCTTCTGAGAAACTTTTTGTGTCATATTTAGGGTTTAATCCCCGAAGGTCTTCCCTGGATTCAGCAGATTTGTGTTCACTCTGAAGTATTGCAGAGCAGAAACAAGGTATTTGGGGACATTTTGACTTCTACTTGGACATGTGTGATGCAATTATCAGGGCTCGCTAGGTGCTCTTATGACATAAAGGTATTCCACCTATTACACAAATGGCATAGATCTCAACAAACAAAAACAAAATAGCCCTCTGTTTACAGTCTCCAGCAACATCACATTTTTAACTCCCTGCTAAAGCTGCTACGCTGTTGGACCTTCCACAAGTGTGAAAGTGGGACAAAAACAAGGCGTCTCAGTTGGCACGACTGACATCTTTCGGAGGGTGTCGCCCCTGAGCTGTGAAAGACACCAGTGAGGGATTGTGCCCTTTGTGATGTCACACAGGGCTTATAGAACACACTTTCTATAAATTGCGTCAAGCAATTTGTACCAAGAATATAGTTTTCTCTTTTTGCAGTTAACGTTTACAAATGTGATAGAGACACATTTTCATTTGAAAAAAAAAAAATTGTGAAAATTTTTTTTCACAATGAAGGCAGCGTCACGTGTTGGTCAAAGGCAAAGACAATTACCGTAATCAGTTCTGTGCATCGTTCAGCCTTGGAATTGTTGCTGTGAGCTGATGGTTTGACATCGATCTGTAAGGTTTCACCTCATAATCTGACCCCTCTGACGCTGATGCTAAACCTGGCGCTGGACGTGCACGCACACACACACACACACACAAGCACACACACATATACACATGTGAGGACCGCACAAAAGGTTCCCGCAGGCGTAATTACACTCCTACGACAGCTATAAGAGGAGGGCAAACTGCAGGGGGAAACAGCTGAGAGCTTCACAGCAGGCGGCGTGAACAGAAACTGTAAGAAGCTCCAAATCAACCGACTGAGGAAGGGCCCCCTAATTACCGACTGAGAACGGCTAATGGCGAGGCTGATGTTGTTGTGGTTAAGGGTCTGGAATGTCCAGGAATCTCTCTGTCAGGTGGGAAAATACAGCTGGAGGAGGAAAAAAAATAGAGATAAAAAGAATGAAGAGATCATCTCCCAGGAAGTCTAGAGAATTATTTGTTTAATATGCTAGACAAGAACAGCATAGATACTTTTATTGATTTGCTGTTATTGAAGAATTACCATTAAAATGCTCCGAGACACCACAGACAACTGAAGGGATACGGCCGGCTCTGCGGTAAAATTGCGAGCATAAAAAGAAAATAACATAAAAAGTTAAAAAATAAATAAAAGAAAGCTATGAGGATCAAAATATGTCATGCAGTAAATGTGAACTCCTGGAGGTTAAGGGCTCCAGTGGGTATTCCAATCACAGCACAACTATCCTGTATTTATGTACAGTAGCCAGATTCAAACTGACTCCACAGCTGAAAGTGTGGCAGCAGCTGGAAGGAAGGATCCCCTGCAAGCACTGCTGCACCTGTTGCCATCAGACTGAATATCCGTCTATCTATCCATCCATCATTCAACAAATACAGAGACATTGGCATTAATGTTCGCCTGGCAGCTTTGATTCCGTGTTTTCTTCTTTTTTGTTTTCTTTTATTTTCTTCTTTTTTGTGCCCTCTTGGTATATATTGGATTATATGTGTCTATATTATATATGTACATATATTGCTGTATTGTATGTCTACTCTATACAGAGATGTTTTTTGGATGTTTATACATGACTGTCTGACTCAGGCTGTGTCTCAATTCAGGGTGGGTCTGCACCCTTCTGAGTATGCATTTGAAAGGAAGTTGCGTCATAGCACTGCGCGAAGGCTTGTCCCAATTCCCAAAAGTCCGAAGGACGCTCCAAATGCGTACTCGGAATGCGTCCTAGTTTTAGCCGATTCCAAGGCTACACCGCTACTATCCTCCGCGTACTTCTGTATCCCATGATGCTTTGCGTGCTGCTGCAAAGCATTGTGGGATCCTGGGAAGTCAGCAGAAATTAGTGGCATGTACTGGCAAACACACTTCGTATAAATTTAAGAATTGAAATTTCACACAAACTATTCAGTTTTTAACGTAGGGTTTTTACTTATTTGAACATCCAACGCCATCGTTAGATGGCGAACCAATGGTTAGCGTGATGCTATAAAAACGTCACTACCCTGAATTGAGACACAGCCTCAGACCTCAGACCAGGCTTTAAGAATTTTTTTTTTCCATCTTATTATGTAAGATTTTGACCAGTATCTGAAAGTTATGTCATTACGGTTGTTGCAGCTGATCTGTCATGTGATCTCGATTGTAACATGTGACTAGTCCCATTTAGGATGGCTGCTCACAGCACCTTATTGTCTGAAGAGGAGTGCACTGCTCGAAACGTACGTCACGTATTAAACTTTTTTGCAAGGAGTGCTGCGAGGCTTTTTTCACACTTTTTTCCAGCTTTGATTCCGGACACGGCTTGTTCTGGAGATGAGATGATTTCGCTTTGTCCTGTATAGGGCAAAGCTACAGCGTGTACTTTTTCAGATTTTGTCGTTGGCTGGATGCAGGCCAAGCATTTGATACCATAGCTGATGAGTTGTGGTGAAATTTTCCCCATGCCTCCAGTTTGCGCGCATATATAAAACCCTCAATGGACATTTCCGCCTTTAGTGACAAAGATAATAAAAATCTATCAATCATCTCGCAGGGTGCTCGGCAGTCAGCACTGCGTGTAGCTCGGAGCTCTTGCTTGCTTGCTTGCTGCTCTGTGCGTATGTGTGCGTATGCGTGAGAGAGAGAGAGTGCGGGGAAACATGGCACATGAAGACTGTGCGGGAGTGTCAGTGTGCAGCAGCGCTTTCCATACATGTCATATAACAAGGCAGCTTGTTAGCTGCTGTTTTCAGCGGGAGCAGACACCTACTCCGCTCTGCCCACTGTGGACCTGTCAGTATTTTCCACGTGATTAAGAGCTTCCTTAAAAAGTTATTTATGAGACGGGAGGAAAATCAGTGACCCGCTTCTTCTCCTTCTTCTTCTTCTTCTTCTTCTTTTGGAGATTTCCCACATGGCTGCATAGCGCTCGCGCGCGAACACACACACACACACACACACACACACACACACACACACACACACACACACACACACACACGCCCGACGAGGCTCCCCCGCTGGGACGCAGCGTGGTTGCACACTGGGTTTATCCGGGCGACCAACAAACGAGGCTGGGCTGCACACAAGTTTGAGAGGGGAGCTGTCCAGTGCTGAAAGAGCAGCACGCAGCCTTTCAATTAGTCGCGGGGAGCTGCTTTGTAAAAAGGCACCGTTCATCTCTCGTGTTTGGTGCCGAGCTGCGCGAGAGCTTTGTCTTTCTTGACACATAACTCCGTCGTCGATCATATTAAAGCGACCGGGTGGGAGTGGGTGGGGGGGAGAAAAAAACCCAAGACATTTCACTTTAAATTGGAGCTTCCACAGCTGTCAAGGCGGCGGGCGAATGTGTTGTGAGGAAGGTGGGATCCGGCTGTATATTAACGCCCGTCAGTGCTTATTTATTTTCTTGCCAATTTGGAGCCAAACAAACAAACAAGCAAGCAAACTGGTGGAGAGAGAGAGAGAGAGAGAGTGAGAGAGTGAGAAAAAAAAAAAAGACAATAACGATCCAGCCTGGGCTGCGGATCAATAGCGCGGATCCGCAATGACTTTCCAGCTCGCGTGTTTGAGAATGCAGACAGGAGGGGTGGAGTTCGCAGCTCTTACTTTTTCAAACGCAGCTCCGCCACAGAGCAGCTCAGTCTTTGCGCGGCGGAACAGCGCAGTTCGCTGGTGGCTGCGGACAGCGCGCACCCGGGGCTCCCGCTCCCACTCCCGCTCTCGGCTCGGACCAAGACCCGCCCGCCCCGGCGCCGCAGCCTTCCGGTGAACTTTCCATGCTGTTTCCCGTCCGACTGGCCGCACTTAGCCGCTGTGTGCGGACCGTATCGGCTGCAGCTCGCTCAGCTGCTGCGCTCCGGCTCTCCCGCGCCGAGCCACCGCCTCCAGAGGGACTCGCGCAGCGCGGGGAGCTGGCCCGGCTCACCGGCACGCATGGAGGGGGACGTCATGGACAAGGTGGACAAGGTGGAGGAGGCCACGGCGACCGTGCGTGACTTCGACCCCATCAGCGGGAGCATCCCGGCCACCAAGGTGGAGATCACCGTGTCCTGCAGGTGGGCTCCATTTTTTTCTTTGGTTTATCCAGGGAGGATTTTTATTTATTTTAATTTTTTTTTTTTAGGGGGTTTGCGGGAAAGAAATGTGGCAAAACACCACGACAGCTTTTGCCGCTGAAAACATAAAATTAGCGTCTCTGTATTTCATTTCGTCATTCTGAAGCACAAATTAAACAATACTTGACATCAAGATAAAATCTAGAGGAAAAGACTCTGTGATGCCTTTTCTCTGGTTCTTACAGAAATGATCTCATCTATTCGCTTTAAGTGGAACAAATTCAGCCCCCCTCCCAAAAAACTTTTACCACCTTATTTGCTAAAGGCTCGCTCTTGGGGAGGTGTTCCGGATGGTCCCGTGCGGCGCGTTTTGCGCGCGTGCAAACGACACATCGACCCTTGCAGAGTTTGTTGGCGCGCCGGAGGATTTTTTTTTTCTTCTCCCACCTCCCCGCGGCTGTGCGAAACCGTCGCCATTCCGTCACTCCCCGTATCAATCTGGGAATAAACTGCCAGCCCCTCCCACCCGCACTGGCAGGAAACACACACACACACACACACACACACACACACACACACACACACACACACACACACACACACACACAGGAATCCCAGCAGGATGGGAAGGTGCCACGCACGGCTGTGCAGGGTGGGGCTCCGCCGGTTGCAGGTGCTCTCACTGGGTGCAGCAGCAGCGTGTGGAAATTCCTCCGCATGGGTGCACAGCTCATGACCAGCTGACATCCCCTCCAGCAAATTGCCACCATGAGATTTTACTTCGTTAGTGCTAATCCAGTGCAGGGCTCTCCCTTCTTCTTCTTCTTCTTCTTCTTCTTCTTCTTCTTCTTTTTAAGACCTCTGCATCTGAGTTCTTTCTAAGTGACGAGCTCTCGCGGGAGAATCAGATCCCAGGAGATCTCATAATCAGTGGTAAATGCACAGAGATCCATTGTTGGTTCATTAAGAAACAAAAAAACAAAAAAAGGTCCAAAACCATACATATGTATGCTGCCCCCATTTTGTTTTTTTTTTTTAACTTTTCCGATCTATCTGCATTTACTCAGCTGATCTGAATGCTGCAGGCTGCTGTATCCTTGCGCGGCTTAGCAGCTGAGTGCGATGAAAACGATTCATGTGCCATGTATAGAGCTGCTGTGCGCGCTAATGAGGCTGGCATACTTAACTTGTTGTTGTGTGCTTTCATCTAGCGTGCTGGATCCAGTGTGTGTTGTTGTGCAAGCAGCAGCTGGACTTGCATTGTCCCACCTCCCTCTTTTTCTGCCCCCCCAGACCCCCCACCCCCCACTCCTCACCCCCCTGTCCATGAGCTGCGATCTGTGTTGATGCCTTCGGGCTCTGTGGATGTGCAACTCCCCTGTCTGTCGTTAATGTCTCGCCAAACAAAGACATGCTCCAGGACACGGTATTATAGAGAGAGAGAGAGAGAACAGTCATCCCTGCTGTGTGTGTGTTTTTTTTTTACATCTTGGTCCTTGAAACCCTGTGCATGCGTGTGTGTGTGTGTGTGTGTGTGTGTGTGTGTGTGTGTGTGTGTGTGTGTGTGTGTGTGTGTGTTTAAAGATGACGAGTCTTCAGGGGCCTCGCCTCTTTTTTCTCATTTCTTCACTTGTGGCAATTTGCCACAATGTCTGACCTTTTGAAGCTGATCTTTGAGCTATAAGTCAACGCGCTGTCACGTACAGAAGGGAGGAAAAAAAGAGAGAGAGAGAGGGAGAGAAAAACAACCCACCCATCCATCCATCCATCTTCTGGCCATAGGGAGCCAGTGTTTCCTCCCGGCCGGTGAGATGCGACAGTGGAAACAATAAGAGTTGCGAGGGGGCAGTGAGAGGATCAAGCCTCCGCAAGTCTGTGTAATTGATTTAGTAAAGCCGGAAAGCTGCGAGGTTGCACAGCGCATGGGATTGAAATTGTGACTGGCGGCTCTGCTGGTGTACACCCCCCCCCACCTCCGACCTCTGCCTGGCGCTGCGGCACACTGGGGCGGAGGAGGCGGGTCCTCGTCGAATCGT
The DNA here is from genome assembly GCA_009823395.1 of Thamnaconus septentrionalis. Taxonomy (NCBI): domain Eukaryota; kingdom Metazoa; phylum Chordata; class Actinopteri; order Tetraodontiformes; family Monacanthidae; genus Thamnaconus; species Thamnaconus septentrionalis. Next base: position 8,064,450 of record CM020512.1, read on the forward strand.
CGAATGGAATCTCCAGCTTCCGCCTCTCGCTCAGCCAACATCTCCCTCTCTGCCACCGGGGGTGGGGGAGTCCGGGGTGGAGGAGGGAGTCAGGGGGGGCGAGGGGATGGGGGAGCGGGGGGGAGGCTGATTCGCTGCCAATCAGCGGCAAGAGGATTCCTCCAAACTCAAATGGAGGCGATGTGTTCTCCCAGAATGCTCGCCGGTGGCTGCGGTTCGGCGGGGTGGCGGGACCACCAGCCTCCCTCCCGCTGGCTGGCTGGCTGGCTGGCGTGGCAGCCGCGTCCCTTCATTACTCAATATTTTAAGCAGCGGCGGTGAATTTTTCATGAGTCGTCCGCGCAGTTTGCCACATCATGCTTTAATTATGACCAAAGGAGTGGATGCGGATTCTGCCCGGCTGCCCTCTTTTATATCTCTGCTCTGCAGACTCGGAGGCTCTGTCCCCGAAGTTGCCGTGTACAATGACTTCAGGGGCGCTGGGGCCTCGGCTGTGCGATTCCACTGCGACGAGCACTTTTGGTAATGAATGTTGGAGAAAATGTGCACGCTGACGAAAATCACCCGGGCCCCCAAAGATACGTGGATCTTCTCGAGAAACCAAGGCAGTAATCCAGTTTTTTCTCCTTTCTGTTTGGTCACTTATCAGTTCAATTACCCGAGAGAGAGAGAGAGAGAGAGAGAGAGAGAGAGAGAGAGAGAGAGAGAGAGAGAGAGAGAGAGAGAGAGAGAAGGTTTAAAAAACTGGCAAATTAAATTTGGTTTTCTCTGCCTCTGTTTCTTCCTGCCCTTTGAGATAAACCATAAGTGGTATTTTTACACTTGTTTTTCTATGTTCCTCAGAGCTTAATGAAAGCTTAAAAATGAAGTCTGCCAGAGGGAGGCGGGCCCTTAGCTCCGAGCTACCAACATCTCCTCGGTGGCCTTTTACTAAGACAGATTTGCAAATGTTCCCAGAAGCAACATGGACTTTGCAGTTTATTGAACTTTATCGGGACAGCGGGACTTTATTTTGATGTGCAAGTGAAGCGCGTGGCTGTTGGAACAATGGTGATAGCCCTGGCCACTTCATGTACAGTAGCTTACATACGATGACACACCCATGGCAGAGTGTTGGTGTAATAGTAGAGGGGGCATGTCGTGAAAGAAACGGAAAACATGCTAATTTACCGAAATTTTCAGTCAGAATTGAACTTTTACCCCATTTTCCCCATTTGGCTTTACTGCGGGAGACTGTGGGCGTGGCAAGCTGGCACCATCAGCCAATGAGACATCACATGGGGGACGGGGGGACTCCTGCCCCAGATAGAAACAACATCAGCTTTAATGTTGAGAATTTATCTAACGGATAAAAAAAAAATAAAATTGAATTTTCAGAAAAAAAATGAATCCAATTTCCCTCTTAACTGTCTTTCTTGCTCCGCATGGAAAATTGAACTGATAAGCATTCCCCCACACTCCTTCTTTCCATTTTGCTCCAATGGTGGCGCTCAACAGGACGCGACCGGAATGATGGAACAACAGCGATAAGCCTGACAGCCCCGGCAGAGTTTACAACCCTTATCAGAGCGGAGCAGGGAGCCCCCGAGTTTCCCGCTCGAGAAAAATTAGTGTTTGACGCGTCTTCCCTCCCCATCCGTCCGGGACCGGGGCAAAAAAATAAATAAAAAAAAAGAAAAGATGACAACGACTCAATAAATAAGGGCGAGATTATGTGTCTCTGCTGTTGTGTGTGCAGGACAGGAGTCGTAGATCACGACATCACAAATTCCCATTTCACCCCCACGCGACTGGAAGACGGTTATTTGGGGGAAATTTATTGGTGCTTTGCGACATTCCGAGTCACCCGGCAGGAATCCTTCAAAGCTGGGGGAAAAGCTATGGACGTGGAGTTCTGTCCAGCTCCGGCCAGTCGACCGTCTTGTCCGTCTGCTCCAGTTCTCCGCTGTGACTTTGAAGCTGGCGTGGGCAAACTACGGCCTGGGGGCCACATGCGGCCCGTTAAGGTTTTTAATCTGGTCCGCTGAACTTGAAGATATGATATTAAAAGTAAGTAAGTCATAAAATAGCTCTGTTTCATCCATTCTTTCAGTGTTTTAAGAGTCATTTCAATAAAGAGCTTAACACTGTAGGGCTTCAAAGACAAACATTTTATTGTAACTTTGCTTTTGGTCATTTTCCATTGACATCAAAGCACATTTTCTACATATCCCATGATATATTTTTTCTCCTATGAGGCGAGTCACCAGCCCTTCTGTCACATTCTAGAACCCACTGTAGCCCCACCACCTGCTTTTAGAGCCTCGCTTAGAACCGCAGATTAGCTTGCGCCGGGTCGTCGCGAGCGGCTCTGTGTCCGATCGATGCGCTCCAAAATCACAGGGATCCAAACCCGGACCGGGCGACCGCCCGCCGCCGCTCCCCGGAGGGTCATTTACCAGGTGAAAGGCACCAAAAGAGGTCACGTGACCTATGATAAATGGTAGCGGGGGAGGTGGTGGGGGGGGAGAGGTCACAGATTGCCGCCTCCTCCGGGGGTCAGCGGTGTGGAGAGTCCTTCCAGAGGCAATCACCGCCAGCCGCCCGGGTGAGGGAGGGGTTGGCGGGTGGTGGTGGTGGGTTGTGTTTGAGGCGGAGCCGCTCCGTCAAATCAACAGCGTGATTAGTGTACATGGCGTTGCTGCTCAAACAAAAGGCCCCCCCCGTGGCGCCGAGCAATTTCGGGCCCCCGCCGCGCCGCAACCTATTGTTTATCCCGCTGCATTGTTCCGCCGGGTAATTCCGCCGTTGTTTTGGTGCTAATAGTGCTAGCTTAGCGGTTGATCTCGCTCAACCCCTCGCAGTTACCCGTCTCTCTTTCCTCCCTCTATCTCTCTATTCTGTTCCAGGCCAAACATCTCTCTCTCTCTCTCTCTCTCTCTCTATCCTCAGTAGAAAGGCAAAGTTGGAGCCGAAATAGTTCACCATTGCATAAGAGCATCAATTATTGATAAGAGATCTTCTAAAGCACGAGAGAAGTTTCAATTTTGCTGCGCTGTTCTTCTTCCTCTTCTTCTTTTTTTCCCCCTTAATCTCATATTCTGGGTGAAGAGTGACCCTGCAGGCCCGAGAGTGACGCGTCACATCTGTTTTGGGAGGTTGGGGGCCGTGAGAGGCCTGAGGGTGCCAGCAGTCCATTTTTTTTTTTTAACCCTCCTTCCAATTTTTCGGTATGTGCAGATTGCACATACCGGGGAGGTTGAGTCTCCAGGGTCGACGAGGCGGATAATTATGCATGAACTCCTGATGGAGTGAAGATGAGTTCTGATCCCCGGTCACTTGCCTTGTCGTCGTGTCACTGTTATTAATATGTTATCATTATGGTTCTCCCACAGCCGGGAAGCCACGGAAGCGGGAGTCGCGGTCGGTGGTTCAGCAGCTCTTAGAAACCGAACAAGTCGCTCTGGCCTCCGACATATTGAGTCACTATTTTCGGATGGAAAAAAAAAAAAACCTCGAGATTTCTGCAGTGGGGTGTTTGGGTGTCAGGGGATATTTGACCTCACATCACAGCTAGGCTGCCGAGCGCCGGCGCTGGTGGCAGATTGGTACAGAATGTGACATGTTGCTCGGCGAAGATTATGCGGCGCCTGCCGGAGGTCGCGCTCACAGTGACGGCTGAAGGCCGGAGCGGCGCTGGGTTTATTTCTGCCGCCTGGCCTGCTGGATGCCAGAGGGCAGATGTGGTCAGTGTACGGGCGAGAATGTGTGTGCGTGTTTGTTCGTGTGTGAAACCTTTGATTGTTGCTGTAGGGATGTGAATTATTTGACGGACATGTGTGAAATGTTGTGAGACAAAGCAGCGGAAAAACGTGCGCTGCGGTCACGCAGTCGTGTGGAAACGCTGCCAGCTAATTCACTTCAGGTGCGACTTTGGCTCTCGTTGGCGTCCGATGTCTTTGTAGATGTAATAAAAATCTGCTTTTGTATTATTTTGCTTGTTGAGCAAAATAATTCAAGGTTTTAAAATGTCTCTTTTTGTTCAACTGTTCACGCCAGAAACAAGGAAAGTGTTTAATCCTTTTAATAATCCTGCTATAATTCGGGATTTGGAGATTTCGAGGTCTAACCTGCGATCGCTGGCTAACGCTCTGATGCTTCTGGAGTTGAGCAGCTTTGGTGAAACACCTCAGGCGACTCCTGTTGTATGCGCCAGATAATTTTGTTTGTAGTTTTTTGTTGTGTTTCTTAGGATGTTCATTATGCATTGATTATCAGTCACATGCGTCACGTGGTGCAAGTGGGACGTCAACAGTAGTGAACATCAGCTGTTCTTCACCTAGCGGGTTTTCTGAATGAACTGAGAGGATGGGGGGATGGGGGTGTCCTACTTTTGCTGACCGCTTTTGCTTTGCTTGGCTTTATTTTGCTGTGAACAACATTTTGACACTCAAACAAGATGCATTGAATTATTCAAGATGAAATGAGCCCCATTGTTTGTGTTTGAGCTGCAATAAATCTACAAGGCAATTTGTTTCTGGAGCCGTGACTTATCAATCTGGCAGGTAATTTTTTTCCCCCTTGCTTAGCCTCTCTGTGACTATTTTTTTTTTGTCCTTTGGATAGTCACTCAACACCTGTGTTCCCATTGGCTGGCAGGTTGTGGGAGGGGTCCACTAACCCCCCCTCCCCCGCTCCTCCTCTGACCTCCTCCACCACTTCTGAAACAAGGCGCTGATTTTCAGCAAGTTGCTGCTCAAAAACGTCCTTCTCTCTCTCTCTCTCTCTCTCTCTCTCTCTCTCTCTCTCTCCTCTCACCTTTCCCTTTGCACACTTCCTGTTAGACAGACAACTCCTCCCTAGACAGCCGGCCGGCTCGCCGAGCGCTCCTCCGCCGCTGCGTCGCCGTGATAATGAGTGCAGCTGTCATTCACGGCCCCTTTTGATCTCTCCGCCTCGACTTTAGTCGTGATAAAAACTTGTGGCTGCGACGTCGCGTCCGCGTTCTCTGTGGGTGGAGGGGGAGCGGCGGGGGAGGGGGGGGTCACATTTAAGGCCTAAACTATTTTTCTTTACCCCGAGACGTTTCGGAGGGAGTTTGGTGCAGCAGCGCGGATGCATCGAACCAAACGGAGGAAATGATGAGATGAGGAGGATCCCTGCACGTTGGTTATTGTTGTTGGGTAGAGGGAAGGTGCAGTCTCGCTGTGGCGGCTCTAACACTGAATGCATCTCCTCCTCCCGCAGCGTAATTTCAGTAAGACTAATGTGCAAGCATGTGAAAGAACAGGGCCACTGCTGAGTGTTTTATTTATTTATTTATTTATTTATTTACTCACTTATTTAAGCTGGCTCTTCTGTCCCAAAAAGAAAGAAGAGCCTGAGAGAAAGAGTGACCGAGCAGCGGAGCAGAAACTCCTGCAGCGCTCATCTCGTAAAGCAGGTTTGATGAAAGAAAAAAAAAAAAATCCGCTGTGGGGGGTTTTTCCCTTTGGGGAAATTGCGAAACTGTGTTCTTCTTTCTGCAGTTTTGTCATTATTTCGACGCTCCAGCCGGTGAGTTTCCGCAGCGCTGCTTTGTGATCTGTACAATTTGAGCCTCCGTTTCTGCCTTCACCTGCAGAGGCTCAGCCATCAATTAGAAGCCTCCTCCTTCATCTCTCTCTGCCGCTGCTGCTGCTGCTGCTGGTTACACCGCAAGCATCCCCCTCCCTCACCAACATCAATTAAACTAATCCTCTGGGAGGCTTATCTTTTTCTTTTTTTATTTACTTATTTTTCAGGTCGGCTTTATTACCGGGATGGCAGCTGAGAGCGACCCCGCTCCCTCGGCTGAGCTTCATCCTCCTCCTCTGTGTTTTAATGACGGCTTATTGTCATTTCAAAGCCCAGATGTGTATCGGCTTGGAAACGCCGTCCCATGTGTGCCAGCTGAGCGCACCGGTGGCGCAGGGCTTGGGTTTGTATTTATTTTTTGCCCCAAATGGAATGGATGGAAGTGGGTTCGGGGGGGTTGCATTGGCGTGAATTCACAGCGGACGATGTGCAAAGTGCTCCGCCTGCACTGGAACATGTGCGCACAGCAGTGGTATCGGTGTGTGCATCTCCCTGTCAGTCTCGGGAGGGGGACACGGCTCTTCCTTTGCACTGGTCCACCGAGCTGCCGCGGCGCCGGCACGCTATTCCCATTGATATCGCTCCCCGCGCGGACATTTGTCACGCGCCGAAAAAGCCCACCCCTGGAAACGGGGAGCCGCCGCGTGCGCTCAACTCTCATTTATTATGCCAGTGTAAAAAATAGCATTTCAGGGCTGTGATCCGGCCGCCCTGGGAGTGCTCCGCTGCAGGTATATGCTGGGGGGACCCACGGGCGACCCAGGTTGAAGAGAAATTGAATAATTAAACAGACAGAGGCGATAGAGTCACCTGCTGCCATCAGCGGCGAAGGTCAGCAGATGGCTGCGCCGCTAATCAGGTGACGGGAGCGAATGGCCAACACCGCTGGGATTGGGTCGTGCCGAGCATGGAGAGGTTTGTTTTACGTAATTGGAGCAAGAGGAAAAAAGGAAGAGTTGCTTGTGAGGACCACGACGGTATTACAACAGAAAGTTTCCAAAAAACTTCTGAGATCCCAGAGGAAACATTTTTAAAGAGGTGTCAAAAAAAAAAAAAGCTTTTACAATTTTTTTTTTTCTCAGTGACTTTAGCGGTCTCTGCTGCCTCGCTATATGCAATTGAACAGAATTCCAGCCAAGACTGGATGAAGTAAAGTGAAAAGATATTTTTTCCAACCAGAAAATCCTTGAGAGTAGGAATGGGCAAACTACGGCCCGGGGTTTTCTACATATCCCATGATATATTTTTTCCTCCAATGAGGTGGCCACCAAAACACTTCATCCATCTGCTCCTTCTCCGGCCCCTCTGTCACATTTTAGAACCCACTGTGGCCCACCAGTCAAAAAGTTTGCCCACCCCTGCTTTAGAGCCAGTTTGTTGTTTGGTGAAAGGGCAACGAGTTCCAATGAGACTGCAGCATTCTTGCTAATCCCTTAAGAGTTATTGTGCCTGATCGAGAGAAATATCTTACAGATTGTCTTTGTACCTCCAGTCTTCTTTATATGTTAAGGAAACAGTTCGCTTTTGAAATCCATGGAAATCTGAAGACCGCTTGACTACGATCTCTGCCGACCGTCGGCGAGACCGATGAGAAAATCCGAGATGAAATCCGAATCAATCACAGTCGCTGTGGTTGGGTCCGACCATCGCCGTGTGTTTTAAAAGATCGATTCATTTTCCTAACTAGGAGTGAGCTCGCCACCAGGGAGCGCCCCATAATGCCACGGTTCCCTTCTGAGGATCTCTCTTGATTCAGATTTTACAAGTGACCAAAAAGGTCGGCCGCTACGAGGGCACCTTCTCTTGCGTGACACACCTTTCAAAGCGGAAGCAACCTCGGGCGCTCTTCGTTTCAAACTTGATAATTAGTCCCCTCCGTATTGTAAAAGAGCCCTGACACAGGATGTGAGTGGGGTGTAGACAGCAGCAGCAGCAGCAGCAGCAGCAGCAGCAGCAGCAGCAGTATATACCTCGGCAGCACGGTTCAGTGAAGCAGCTTCAGGGTACATTACAATAAAAGTGGACCTACTGACCTCACGGTGTGCAAGCGGAGAGAAAACGTCTTTCCTCAGGTCTAAGAAAGGAAAGAGAGAGGGAGAGATGAGTGGAGTGGGAGTGGAGGGGGGTCGAGGGGCAGCAGAGGAGGTGGAGTGACACCATCCTTCACTCTCCCGCTGCCGCCTCTAATGTAATACAGATTAGATTTCCCTCCCGCTAACCCAGTCACAGACTTGACTTTTCAGACTTTGCGTTTGTCCTTTTGCCGGGCCAATCGGATGGCGGCCGTGGCGGTGCCCAACTCCAGACACTTTAAAAACCACTTTTATACTGAATTATAAACTATTTCTCCAAGGTGCCAATTATGATTTTTTTTTGACAACCGCAAGGAGCGTTGGGGGAGAATTAAAGAGGCTGCATTAATGATGGGCCGCACTGGTGCCGAGCCAGCCACTCAAATACCTCCAGGGGTCTGACAGAGAGCTGCCGGCTGCTCCTGATATTTATTCTTTTTAATTTAAAGTTCAGCCGCCAGCCCTGTTTTAGAGGTCAGAAGCTCCGCCGTCGCTCTTCGCCCTTGCGGAGCTCTTATCGATATTCTAACGCGGCTAAAATAGCCTCATCACACATCTGGACCACCAGAAAGGCTGCAAGTTTGTTTTTAATGCGTCGATATTGGTGGTTAACACTGCCCCCACAGCCCACCACAGTTCTGTTTTAGAAATTAGTCAGTAAAGCTGTCTAATTAATCCAGATGAATAAACTAACAGCTCTTTGTCAGCAATAATTACAGAGATATTAGCGCCAAGTGAAATTAGCCTCCTTTGTCCTAACGCCGTCTTGCTGCACACTTGACGAATTACTAAATGTTTTTTGCGCTGAGGCCAGAAATGCGTGGCTCACTTTTTCTCAACGAAGGCGGCGACACTAAGAGAAGTTTCGCGGCCGCGTCATGAGAGGAATGTGAAGTGCGGAGAGAAGCGAAGAGAAGAAGCTGCTGGATCTAATTACTTTTGTCCCACTTTCAGTGAACTTCTCATCTTCATCAGCGGACTTCCTTCTGCACATTAGCCATTTCGGATAATGATCTTTTTTTCCCCCCTTTGGGATTAAAAGAGAGCGAGAGAGCGAGAGAGCAGGCGGGCGAGCGAGCCGGCTGACTTCTCAGATGTGTGTGTTACTGCAGCGAAATCAGACTTCTTATCTTATGAGATTGTGATTGCGATCCCGTGGGCGCTGTTGTCTCTGCGCCCTGGACGGCATCACAACTGAAAACATGCCTGCCGCCATTTCATTTCCAGTGTTTCATTTCAGGGGGTGTGGCCAAAACCGAGCTTGATCATTTGGTGGTTGTGTACGAAGGATGAGCGCACAAACGATGACCGGTGCAAACATGGCGGATGCAGTATTATTGCATCGTGAAAGTTCTTTTCTTTGTTCCCCTCCATGGAGACCAACTAGGTAGAGCAGAGTGACTGGAAGCGTGGAATGAATTTTAATATCATTGAAATTGCAGGAGCTATAGTGGCAGAGGTAAATAGACATTCTGTTCAGCAAAGGGAGAGGAAGAACATCAGGAGGGAACAGGAGGGACACGTCAATTCACTATGGAGGAAGAGAGAGGAAATCAAATCAAAGCAATCAAAGTTATTAGTATTGGTATTATTGTTGGTAGTATTATTAATGGTAATAATATTATTAATGGTGTTATTGGCAGTACCGGTCGTAGCAACCTGGAGGAAGCAAATATATAATAAATTAGTGCAGGAGAATGGGTGGGATTAGAGAAGTTTCCACTTCTTCCCACTCCTTTCTGAACATCTCTCGTTGCATTTTTGCTCTTTTTTAATTTTTAATGCATATGAGTCTTCTGTAAAAGGAACTTTGAGTAATATTCAGAGAATTGAGAGCGACTAAAAAAAACAAAGATGAAACGTAAACCTCAACCAGCTTCACAGGAAAACGACCTGGAATGTGACCGATGGGTTTTTGCAACATTCCAATCTGCCGCAACAGTAACCGCCCGTGCAGCAACGCTGCAGTCAATTAGCATCTCCCCTTTCAAAACAGCTAAATAATGATGCAAAACAAAGCAACCGCACAAAGTTCCAGGCTTTGTAGGTCGTAGCTGAAGTCGCAAAAAAATGGCCAATATACGACTGATCTCAAGTTTACCGTTTTTTTGTTTTTTTTTTCTTTCCGAAACGTCCGGACCCCCTGACAGATTCAGGGTCAAAAAACCTTGTTTCCAGCGGCAGCGCCGCAGGGGATGTGAACCGTGGCGTCCCCGCTCCTCCGTGAGAGGCACGTCCTCCTGCACACAGCGACGGGATAATGCGGCGGACGGCCTAATTGTAGCAGGGTAATGTACGCAAGCGGCTAACAGGTGGATACAAAGAGCCACTTAGTCATGCATGGCTTTGTTATCTCCGACCGTAATTACGCCGACGACACGTCGACTGCAGAACGGGTCGGCTCAAGGCTAATACCCAGCCGGGCTGCATCTATTATTCCCCCTCTCGGCTTTTCCCCACGACAGAAGACTTTGTCGGGGCGGGGGCCGGGAGGGGAGGACGCGGCACTACGTGTACATGAATGAGCTCTGCTTGCTTTGGATTCTGTCCTGGAATCTCATCTATATTCATTGAAATCCCGTCTGTGGGCTGAAGGGATGGGGATTGTTTCCGAGCGGCGGGTTTGATATTGACAGCGGCGGAAACTAAGGGGGGCAAGGTGCATTTACGGGCACCTGCATTACGCTGACATGCTAATGAGAACTTTGCAGAAAAATCCGGGGAAAACACCTGTAATCGCCCCATGGAGCTCCGACTAGGCGGAACCCTGCGAGAGGAACTAATGCCGTGGGGGATAACTGGAAATTTCAGGCGCAGAGGGAGGCCCTGGAGTCTGCAAGGAGTCGTCATTTCAGCCCCGTGAATGCAGGGGAGTCACGGAAGCAGCAGCAGCCTCGGGCTCCTGCAGCCAGGTAACCTCCCCTCAGACCTCCAAGGACGGCGGCTCGGTGGCCTTCGCCACCTTCCGCAGAGTCACGACGTGATGAGCCGCACCTCTGCCAACTGCACCCGGCGGCCCTCGGGGTAATTGGACTGTTGCTATGGAAACGCGGATCAAACACGGCGAGTGGAATTCACGCCAACACTTGAAATTCAATATAAATTCCTTTGCGTTCAGTGTGAAAATGGCGCGATTTGTCTCCACCCCTGCTTTTTGACGGACACACCGCGCTCCTGTGGGCGTGCGCGGTGGCCGGGTCGCTCAGGTTTCTACTGTGAGACCTCGAACGTCCATCTGGAGACAGAAATCCGACAGAAAACATTCTTCAGTCAGTCTTGATTCGATAACCAGTCGGCTTTCCAGGAAGTGACTGCCGCTAGCTGCCCTCTGAAGAAGAACAGACAGAAGATTGCTAAGATTCTTCCTGACCATTGATATGATTCATTCATTCATCAGGTGCCTTGATTTAAAACCGACTGGAAAAAAAATCATGCGCTAGAGCTAAAGGGAGAAGACTCCCCTGGGAGACTTTTCGTAAATATTTGATTTTCTATGTGGTGGGAAAATATTGTTTGGGTAAACAGACACCACACGTAACCCGTTTCATTAACGGGTTGTCAAAAGTGAGGAATAACTGGGGGACGTCGACGGCCAGAGGTCGGAATGAATGCGTCTCCGTGGTGCCGCAGGGGGATCGAGTGGACCGCGGAGACGTGAAGCACTCCTTTGACTGGATGACTCTTATCGTACATTCAACGAGGGCTTTGGAATTTTAAATCCCAAACCCGCGGAAGCATGAGGATGGCTCGGTTCAACTGAATCCCCCCGGGAGCCTTGTGGCTCTCTCTCTCTCTGGGTCATGCTTTCTTAGTTTTGTATTTTTTTTTTTGCCATATAGAGTTCTATATGTATGTATGTTTAGACTGTTTATATACAACTCTGCAACCAGTGGAATTAAGCTCAATTTAAAGTGGAGAAATTTTTAGTTTCCAAATTAAACCTCAAATCAAACTAACTGATTGACTGATTGACTGACTGACTGACTGACTGACTGAAATGAAATCAGACTAAAATCTAGTGCAGAGGTGAAACATTTTTCAGTACGCCTGTGGGGCTTCATTCCTCTTTTCCTTCCATTCTTTGACACAAAGCGTGACATATGGCTCAAATGCATCGACGTCCTCAGTCTGCGCACTCTTCCAACAGGCACAGTAAGAAAAGAAATCCTTCATTTTTACAATGCTTTTTTGTAACGGTTGACACGGTTTGCGCAGCCTTGGTTCAACTGAGAAAAAATCCACTTCACAATCTTGCGACAAATTGTTTCTCGAGAAGAAGCAAATATTTTTCCCGGGTGTCCTCCGCGTGTCCTTTCGCCGAGCCTGAAAGTGTTTGTCGCGGCGCCCGGCTCGCCTAAAAACAAGAATGAAAAAAACCCCAAAAAAACAGAGTCAAGGACGACACGCTTGATGCTCCGCTATACCGGCGTGCATTTACTCTTACTTACCCTTATATTATGTTGCGAGATTATTACTCTGTCTCGACCTGAAGAGGCTCCGCCAGGCGTTCCTTGCTTTTCTGCGGCAGCGTCTGTCTTCTCGTGCACGCGTGAGGATGAAAAGCTCTTTGTCTGCGGCGGAGGACATCGACCCTGCAAGTGCTGAAGATGCCTCTTCAGTAGTTCGGCCCTTCGCATCACAGCGTCACATATTGCATGTAAGATAAGATATACCCCCCCAAACCCAGCTGGTTTTGAGGGTTTTTTGTTTGTGTTTTCCTGCGAAGGGCGACGTCGCCATAGCTACAGAGGTGTTTTTAACAGCTCAGGTAGCCGCTGGACACCGAAATCCCGTTAAGTCGAGGGCTGTGACTCATCTCTCTCTCTCTCTCTCTCTCTCTCTCACACACACACACACGCACACACACACACAAAGACACACCAAGCGGTTTAACAACCACAACACAATGGTTAAACAGACCCATAAAAAAAACAATGTCGAGGTTTACAGCAGCAGCCGTATGCTGCTGTTGTTGTTGTTATTATTTTTTTTTTAAACATTTAACCTTTTGAACGCCCCCCCAGCCCCCCAACACCGGCAGCTCTTTACATCACTTTGCCTTTAATTGCCTTTTCAAACGGTTCACTTCCATTCAAGGCGGTTCAGCCTTCCCTGTCAACGCTTGCGTGCAGGCGGCAAAGCGGCGAGACGTCCTCACTCAGAACTAATTAGGACCGATTGTTTGCAACCCATGCACACAAACTCCCGCTGAATCCTAATGAGAATAATAATAATAATAATCATAATAACGATAATAGTAGTAATAATGATGATTTGTGTCCTCTTCTGCAGGAACCTGCTGGACCGGGATACTTTCTCCAAGTCGGACCCACGTGAGTTGTCTGTCAACACTGCTACACTACACAACATGCTACACAGCCAGGCTTTTATTTCAGATTTTTTTTTAAAAAGGATTTTCTTTTTAACTTTCTGCGGATCGTCGCTCCGATGTAGCTCCCCCTGCTGTTTCCAGGTCCTCCGTCTGTAACCGCAGTGAGGCGGCCACCTCTGCCCGCCGAGAGCCACAGAAAGCACCTTAATGCATGCAGAGTATGAAAGGCGGCCGTTGAATACAAATAGGTTGCTTTTCCCGCAGACGCATAAAGAATGGCTGATAGAGAATGGAGGAAAGGTTCCACATAATGGAGGCGGGTTCATGCCCTCAGTGTAAATACGCTCCGGGGAAAATATCCCACCTGTCCTATTTTTGTATTTCGCAGGGAAATGATTCTAGATGGCTGTGCTGGCAGCTGTGTATGTGTGTCTCCTGTATTTAACGGAGTCTCGTTGTTGCAGACATTGTGCTTTGATTGCACTGCTAAAAAAAAACAACTAAAAAAGTGGAAAAAACTAAAACAATCCAAGCGCCCCTGCTGCACAGGGTTTGTGCCCCCGAGCTTGTTTACATCGCACCTGGAATTTGAATGCAGGGCGGCGGCGGCGCCGAGTGCGCCACTTCATTATGTTGTCAAGACATGGCGGGATAATGACTGATGAATGTCACAGCGGAACAGAGGCTGCAAACAAACAGGCTTTTTGACGGAGCGGGACGCCTAATTGAGACGGTTTGATGACACTGTGTTCTTCTTCTTCTCTGTTTCTCTGTTTCTGCTTCCCTCCTTTGGCTGCCCCCAGTGGTCGTGCTCTACACACAGGGCGTGGAGTCCAAACAGTGGCGAGAGGTAAGAGACCACGGTGGCCGTGTCAATCCAAATATCGATAATATCGATAGCAAGGTTGGTATTGGTATTGATCGATATCACTGGAAAGAGATCGATACTTAGATAGACTTTGCATTTTTAATCTACCACAGGGTTCCCCAATAAGTTGGAATAAATACATGTTTTTTTTTTTGTTTTACCCCATCCAATCACAATAATTTCAAGCAGAAAAAACTGAATGGACCAACCAACTTCTGCTCTAAAAGTGGACATTGCATTGCACAGCAATTTGACCTTTCACCTTCATCAAAATTATCCACGTTATATCGGCATCGGCGATACACGCCACATATTTATTTGGTATTGGACTGACCCCAATCCTTCCAGTATTGCACATCACTAGCGAGAGATTGCGGACATTCACACTCGGTAACCTCGGCCCATCCGCTTTGTATCTGTCTCTCCAGGTAGAAAAAAAAAACTATGGGGTGTCAATCATTTGCGATCGATTTACCCACAGCAAATATCAGCGCGGCGCTCAGTGCTGCGTTGACCGTGACTGATGAGGCTGATCGCCGTGACGGCTATTTGCCTGTTGACGGCAGAGGCACCTTAATTAGACCGGAGGGACGGACGGTCAGAGAGGGAGGGAGTCGGAGCACCGGGCGAGACGGAGCAGGGAGACTCCTTGGGGAGCCCAGTCCAGGCCAAAGTGTTCTGGGTAGAAACGCCAGAGTTCAGTACGGCATTCTTTTATTTCCCAGACGAGCAGCCTCCGCAAAAATTCCTCAAAAACCCCCAAACAATCAATCAGAGGGTTAACACTCTGTTTACAGCCTCCTGTTTCCTGATATGGTCTCCCAGTATCTCCTGGTTGGGGTCGTGTCCCAAACTGGAGGGGTCCCAAATTCTTGAAGGTCCCATTTTGACACTGATTTTGACAATCAGTTATGGAAAAAGTTGTACACCAGGGCTCCAGGAAAGAGCCCATTTAGCCCTCTGTTCACAGCCTCCTGCAAAAAAAAGACCAAAAAATGCAGTTTTTAGATTCCTGCCGATGATGATGCCTTAGACATGTTTGGAATAGATGAAAAACAAGTCGGCCTGAAGGTGTGATCACTGATATGAGAGACATTTTGGTTCCCTGTGACATCACAAAGGGAAGAGGGTGTGAGAACTGAGTTTTAGCACAAAAAGAAAATTATTCCTTGGGCGTTCTGCGTGAACTCCCAAGTGTTGATTTAGCGTCACACCTTCTCCCTTCCTCCCGATTCAGCCCGACGTGTTTGCATGCGCTCAAAACCAATCGATGCCTGTTGGTGTGTACGTGCGCACGTTGGTTTTTGCGTTTGCCCTATCTCTGTTTTACCACACGCCAGTGGTGAGCGCCACTGCGAATGGGTGGAGCCGATGACTTACGGGTCGGACGATTAATCGTTCCACTCGGACGAGAAGCAGCCAACAGGGGGCGACGGCGGTGTCGAAATCGCCCTGCTAAAGTCTGAAACGAGCCGCGGGATGCAGGAGTCGCTGACAGACAACAAATGTCAGGGAACAAAAAAAATGGAATGCAGATTTGAGGTGGGAGGAGCCTCCTACACTTGTCACCTCAGATGTACGGTGGCGGCGGCGAGGCCTCGCTAAGCTCCAGCTGTGCCGTGTTGATAAAGCTAAGCTCCTCTTCTCCCTCCTCTGCCGTGCCGGCTGCTTGTGTGTTTTTTTTGTTTTTCTTGTTCTCACCGGAGCTGAAACAGTCGGTCGGAGCACCTTTCACCGCGCCGCTGAACGTCTGTAATCCAATTACCCCCACTCACCCTCCCAATGCGGGACGAACCCACTCCTCTCCTCCTGTCACTTCGTTAGCCGGAGGAAGGATGTAACAAAAAAAACAAAAAACCACTGGTGGATAGATTGTTGTTTTTTTTTTTAGTGGGCGGTCTCCATCACTTTCCCCTCCTTTTGTCAGCCACGTAACTTTGGAGCCTCAATCTTCAATCACTCCCCCCACCCGTGGAAATTACTCCCGGTGCATGACGGCTCTCCCTCCATCCTGGTTACTCGACTCGCCAGCCGACAACAATGAGCTGAGAAATAAATGGACGCCAAGCCCGACCGCGTCCGCTCGGAGCTCATCTTTCTTTTCGCTGTGGAGGGAATTTTTTTGTCGGACGCCGCTCGCGTCTTCATCCGTCTCCGGCCTGTTCTGGAGAGAGAAGAAGCCCCACTATCCCGCGGCTCTTCTCTTCACTCGCTGGGTCAATAGCTAATCAACTGCAGCTCCGCCAGTCTGAGGGTCTTGGGTGACTTTGGAGTGGCTGCTGCTCTCCTCTCTTGCTGACTCCTCCTTTGTTAAGTGTTGCCTCAGACCAAATTGAATATGCTATTGATGCTCCCCCCCAAATCCCCACCACCACCTCCATCATTGAACGTGCCCCCGTTCCCGCTCCTGCAGTGCTTTCACCTCCTTTGCCGTGCGACGGGGTGAATGAAAGGAACGCGAGCATGAGAAGAAGGTTTTTTTTCTTTCTTTCCCCTCCTGGCAGTTCAAACTTTTATAGGCAGCGAGACACTTTTAAACTTTGATGGCATGCTGCACCTCAGGAGAAGCGCTCTGTCAAAGCTGTCATGTCGGCCCGCATGCGTGTGTTTAAATTGCTCTGCCCTGGTGTGTGTGTGCGTGCGCGTCACCTGTTAGTGGTGCACTCTTCCCTCCTGCAGAGAGGGGTTGGTGGATGTTGGAAGCGGACACAGAGAAACAAACTGTCCTTCAGTGCAGATTTCGCCGCTAAGAGAGACGTGAATTCGGAAACTAGTCACCCCGAAACCATAAAACCTGCCCAAAACCCACCAACCTGCACTCAGCGAAGAACCTCCGAAGTCTGATGATAAACTCAGAAACTTTTCACTTGGCAAAAACTAGCGGGCATTTGAGAGGATGCCCTCATTTGAAAATGGTCACAAATGAAAGAAGGTGGGAGAAAATATCCAGAGAAGAAATACGTAGCTTCCAAATTCTCCCAGATTTTGTTGCACGACATCCGTTATTCGACAAATGTGCTCCTTTGCAGAAGATAGCCACATTTGAAATATTTTCATAATCTGCAGCATTAACAGATGTCTGTGATCCACTCGGAGAGCCTCGGCTCGTACATTGAAACCGCTGCGTTCCATGAAATTTTGCCAGCTAGGAGAGACGGCTGCTGCGAAATGGCTGCTGGAAATTCCAGCATTTCTTAGGTGGCAATTCACAGTCATTGCTGCGAGATCACCGCTTCAGATTCCCATCAGGTCTATCTCCTCATGGATATGTGGCAGAAACCCATTCGGGAATATAAAAACTCACCTCCCATTCGTCCTGCTAACGTATTCATGAGTCAGATGCCTCGAGTGCAGGACTGGGTTTGAACCTGAAGCAGGTGTGAAAGCAGACGTGCCTGAATCCAGACACGCCCGACGAGTGACGGTGGATCAACACAGAGTCTGATGAAACCGGTCGACAACAGGAAGCTGCCTGTGTTGACGTGGAAGCAGCTGGGTGGTGAACATCGACACCCCTCCAACCTGCAGGGTCGGAGCTGTGGTCGGACGTTCGCCCGGTTGGGATCTTTTTGTGCAGTTTGTTGCAGAAAACGTAACACACCCCAAAAAGGTAGAGTGGCGGGATTTGGGCGCTAACGGACAACCGCTCCGAGTCCTGCTTTCAACCTAATCCCCACTGGATGTCATCACTAAGGTGCAAGACTGTAATCCTGCTGTTTCATCTCCTCATTAAACCCAAAACACTGCTGTTATTAATTCACGCTGCCAGTTTTTTATTCTTTCTTTTTTTTTTCCTACTGGGGATCTTTTATTTATGCGGCTCAACATCAGCTCTCTGACGCTGAATAATTCATTTTGGATATAATTAATGTGTGTGTGTGTGTGTGTGTGTGTGTGTTTGCGAGGGATGCGGCTGCGGCACTTTTCCACTGTCTGTTGATTTGTTTATCGGCACATCAACCCATCGTCAGATGGTCTCGTTTCCGTAACACTGACAAATATTTCTTGTTTTTTTTTTCTTTCCTCCATATCTGTGTTTGCCGGCCTGGCAGCTGCTTATGCAACAACACGATGTCGCTGTGCCGTCTCTCTGTCATTCGTGTCGGCTGCTCAGCGACTAAGACTGAAAATGTAATTCCACTTTTGACTTCACACGGCGGCCGAGGAAAAGTGGAACTTCTTGAAGGTCCTACATGTGGCAGGATTCACACTTGCAGTGGTTTCTGATGGTAATAGCAACAATAACGAAAGAGATGAAAGGCGAAGTTTGACTCTTATGACATACGTTCGTCAATGTATGCCCTTTGTGATGTCACAATGGCACTGAACCAAACCTTGAGCTGCCGTTTTCTTTTTCAAATCCCCCTCCAAAGATGTTGAAGGTCCAAAACGAGCGTCTGTCTGAGCAGGAAGCTAAGCCAGCACCGGGCATTTTAACAGAAGGCAGTAAACAGAGGGTTAACCAAGCTATTTCCTGGAGATGTTTACAGCTCTGTCAGGTAACTCATCGCGCGGGAAGGAAGCAAGAAAAAAAGGTGCTAGAACGGGAATCACTCGGGACCTTTGACCGCTTCCCTCGCATTCTGCAGCGCCAACCAAAGAGCAGCGCGACTCCCGCAGAAACCTGCTAATCAAACTCTGAGCTCATCCGAAGCCACGAGTTCATCTGTTGCCAGGGGACAATGCAGGGGCTGATGAAACGTAGCAGTTTTAATCTTTTTTTTTTTCCATCTCTCTCTCCGTGTGACTCAGTGATGTGCCGTTTCAAAGCAACTCGCTCTCACAACACATCTGTGCGTCTCTCTCTCTCTCTCTCTCACTGTTTTTTTCTCTCTTCCCCACCCGCCTCCTCAACTCCCCCGATCCAGTTCGGGCGAACGGAGGTGATCGACAACACGCTGAACCCGGACTTCGTCAGAAAGTACATCCTGGACTACTTCTTCGAGGAGAAGCAGAACCTGCGCTTTGACGTGTGAGTTATTCCCTTTGATGTGATCCTGCGAGGACAGGCGGCGAGGGAGGTGCCGCCTTTCCAACCGCCTCCCTCCCCCCGCACCCTCACCTTGCCTCCTCCCCCCTCCTTCGCCGGCCGCTTGGCTGCGGAATTATTCATCGGCTCAGTGTCTCAACAGTCGTTTGTTAAAGTGAGATTGGTATAGGGGGCCATAAATATTTCAGATCAACTATTATCCTTAATCTCTCTGCCGCCGCGCCACGAGAAAAGCTAATATCTGGAGCCCGCTCCCGTAAAACTTACGAAAGAGCGTCGTTTGCCTGTCACACAACCCTGCCCTCCTTACACACACACACACACACACACACACACACAAAGTGAGCGGCCGGCCTGGTCCTGATAGGCTGCGAGGTTGCGAGGGTCAGCGAGGTTGGCTTTCATTTTCAGAGAACAGCGTCTGGGAAAATTTCCTCTGCCGTCCCTCTCCCCCTCCACCAGTAGTCCACATAAACTCCTGAAATCCATTTCCCCATCCCCCCCCCCCCTCCACTTCATCCTCCACCTCCTCCTCTTCCTCTTCCCTTCAAACGAGAAAACCCTGGCTGATTTTGTTCTTATTTTTTTTTATTTCCGAGATGCTTCACATATTCACTCGGCCCGTCTTATCATGACACGACTGTGGCGCCTCCCCCTCAACAATTAGCGCCGCTCATTTACATCTCTCTTTATCGCAGAGGCGGGATCCCGAGCGTGCTCGAGGTTTAATTACTTTTACGTTTAACGTAAGTTTTGACTGGCAGACACTCAGACGAAACCTCCTGGGCCCTGATGGATTGTTACCCGGCGGCTCCCCAGGCGCCCAGACACTGAAATCACGGCTCATCAGAGATAAAGTGACTTAATTAGCTGCCACCACGCCGCTCCTCGTCGTCGCCGTGGCATGTGACTGACAGCAGGGAGTGACCAGGATTTATGGAACGACCGTCTAGCTTGTCATATGTGGCTCTGTGATCTGTGGCCTCTCTGTGATTCCAGGTACGACATCGATTCTAAGAGTCCAGATTTGGCGAAGCATGTAAGTCCAGAGTTGACGGAGGTGTTTTGACCTTTTTTTTTTTTTGCTACAATTTGTTTTTTTTTTTTTTAATCGATGAGTAAAATGTGTTGGTTCTGTGCAAACCAAAGTGGGTGGTGGTAAAAATGTTGAAATAGTTTTTTTTTTCTTTCCAAGAGCGAGCAAATTTTGCTTCATCGACCCAAAAAAGATCTTGCTCCAGATTGTAAAAGGAGCTGTTTTATTGCCGTTCGGCCCTAATAAGCAGAGTCTTATTTCATCCGACACGCGCTCAGCACCTGATTTCGGGTGAAAAATTGAAGCGCTGAGAGTGATTTCCAAAGCCTTTTTCTCTGGAGCTCACCACCCCCTCCTGTGCTCCGTCAAGTCGTTTGCAATTTGAATTTCAATTTCTTGACCGGGGAAACACAATTTTTTTTTCTTTCCCCTGGAACAACAACAAACACACTGTGGGTAAAAAGTGCAGCAAAAAGTTCTATTTCAGCGGAACGTTGCACTGAGATGGAGGCCTATACGAAAAAGAAAAAAAGCACTTTGGTTTGCATCGACTGCCTGTATTGTTTGGCTGCTGCACGGTGATGCATGGCCTGCAAGTTAACGGCTCCTCGTGTGAAAATCGCAGTGACTTCATTTCTTTCCATCTGTCGAGCTCTGTCCTCCTCCTCCTTCTCTTTTTTCTCCTTCTTCTGTCTCCTCTGAGGCTCTGCGACTCTCAGCCCCTCTGCTACTGCTGCCGCTCTCTGCTCCTTCACATCTCCGCACTCCCCTCTTGCACTCGGTTGATGACAGTCTGGTATTTGAGTCATGTTGCCTTCTGTTCCATGATTTGCTCCGTTGTGTCACCGCTGCCGCCTGGTTCTCTCTGTCTCTCTTCCTCTTCCTATTCCTCCTTCTCCTCCTCCTCCTCCTTCTCCACCCCGGAAGCCGACCGACTTTAACGTACGTGTACATGCCCTCAGATGTCCTAATTTTCTCACTGTACAAGGCTTGGGACAATGCAAAACTCCTCACCTACTCTGCTTCTTCTTCTTCTTCTTCTTCTTCTTCTTCTTCCGTCTCTGCCTCCATCCCGCCCCCGCACTTCACCTCAAAACCTCTTTTGCATGCCTCCATCCCACTGGGTGCCACGGCAGGACTTCCTGGGGCAGGTCCACTGCACGCTGGGGGAGATCGTTGGTTCGCCCGCCAGCCGCCTGGAGAAACCTTTGGGGTGAGTGACGGGACGCGTTCAACAGCGGCCACGCAACCGGAAACACAGCTGTCGCAATCAAGTCCGCAGTCGCTATCGGACGCTGGCCGCCAAAAAAAATGTGACGCCTGTTCCACTTCCTGATGAATGACGAATCCGTCTTCTGCCTTCTTGGGTAGTGTTGTTGGGATTACTCCATAAAAGTAATCAAACTACTGATTACTGAGTACTCCTTAAAAGTAATCTAATTCCTTCTTTAACTGCTTTGTTTCATAAGTAATCAATTCCGAATTACTAATTACTTTCGTAAAAAAAAGGAAAAAGTAACAGTTGCTCAGTGCTTTGGAATGAACTTATTAAAGTGCAAATTTTGCAATTCCAATTATTGCCTCTGTCCTCTTAACATGAATGAATGTTTGCTCTCTGAACGCAAACTGCATATTTCACAGAACAAACTCATGTACAGCACTGGTGCCTTTTGCACAGCTCATATTATTAAAAATAATTAGAATTTCAGTAGTTAAAAGATCTCTGCTGTGCAGAGTACTGCTGACTAACTTGTGAGGACGTCTTGTTTCCTGCACATAAAGTACAACAAACCACAGTATTCTTTGATTTAGATGAGATGAACTCAAAATAATGTTTGTACTTCCAGCTATCAAACGCAATCGCTGTTTTTTCTTTTGCCACCACCATGCTTGTTTTGGTGCGTCGTCGCATATCAATGACGTTGCAAGCACGGCCGCATAATCAATCTGCGACATTGTCGTTTTCTGTTGTTTTTTCTAAATTTCAGACATTTTGTGGATAAGAAGACATTTTTGGTTTGCAAAATATTTTGGAAAAGTAATGGAATCGTTACTTGAAAAAGTAATTATGATGTAATTACCAGTTTTGCCAGAGTAATCCCGTTACATTAAAATCTCGTTATTTAAAAGTAGTTTAATTACAGTAGTAATTACAGTAATGGATTACTCGCCAACACTGCACGTGGGGGGCGTCTGTGTGGCACATGACGCTGCAAGATTAAACCCACATGCGGTGCCTGGGTGGAAACGGGTAATTGAACACGGCCGGTGTGGTGTGGGGTCTGATTGTCATGGGGGAGGGGGGCTTCCTTGCTGCAATTACCATCATTAGAGAGGCACGGTGACGACATCAACTGCAGCCTCGGTGTCAGATGGAAGAGAGCAGCAGACCCTGGTGTTTCTCCCAGGAGGGAGAGTTGCCGTGCAGGGTGGGTTCGCCCCAACGACGGGGGTGAGAAGGGGTGGGGGTGGCGGTTGCTGGTGACCGTGATCTCTGGCCGGCGAGTGTCAGCGCTGGATTACAGGCGCTGTGTGCCCTTCGGTGTTGAATAAGAGGATGAGGAGGATCAAGAGGCAGCCTTTCTGTGGCTTGCCGCCATCCAGACTCGGCTCCCCAACCAACATCAGAGCGCTGCAGGAGGATCAGGAGGCCCCAGATGTGAGGGGACCAAAAAAAAAAAGGGAGAAAGAAAAGCATTGATTCTTCAGCCTCAGCGGGGCAGGGGTTGGGGGGGGAGGGTTGCACCTTCCAGTGGCCGATTCAAACCAATTGTGAAGAAGTGTTAAGGTGTGACGCTTTTGTGTCTCCTTAACAGCCTTTTTCTTTTGTCAAAGGGCTGAAATTTAGACGCACAAAGAAGAGAAGAACATTTGAATAGTATCCATGGGTAATAGAATACCCCACCCGCCCCCCGCACTGTGATGGATCATCGCTCAGAGGTTTAATGGCTGTTGCGCTCCATTTTCTCTGCCACGAACCCCGACAGCAGCTTTAAGGGACGGCTGGTGCAGGAAGTGTGGAAAACCAGTTAGCCGTGTTTAAACGAGCCGTCCCGAGGCGCGCTGCGTCCAATGACCTGCTTAAGGAGCACATCGCCAACCCAAGCCCACCCATTCTACTCCACCTATTTTCCACATGCATCTCAAATTTATTCTCTTTTCGCCTGTTAGTTTCTTCTCCCTCCCTCAGTTTGACCCCTTTTCTTTTCTTTTGCTTTTTATTTCTGTGTGTAGAGAGCACAACTTTTTTTGCATTTTGCTCTCAAAACCTTCTCTCCATTGTTCTCCATCTCTTGCGTCCATGAAATAGTAGCAGCTGAGAAGTTAAAGCCATCCATGTCCAGCTCCACAAGATTTTCTCCAATTACAAATTGTATCAGTCAAGTAAAACCTGTAATTCTATACATCTAACACTTGGATTCCGTCCTTGTAAACTCGAAGCAGGGTCGTTGTTGTACCACACATGATGGAAACAAGGAGGTCCTATTATGAAAAACTGACATTTTCAGCTCTTTTTGCATTACCGACATGCCAAATAATGCATCAAGTACAAAAAATGACAACTTACTCATTTCTAGATGGGTTGGCCTTTTCCGTGCTACTGCTACAAAGCTAAACAAACCTTGTTTGATTGTTATGCAGTCTGTGGCAAAGCAGCAACACAGCCCTTGTTCTCCCTCCCTGTGAATTTCTTGCTCCGTCGGATTTAGTTTAAATAAGCAGCAAATTTAGATGCAGGCTTGAAAACGGTCGTCAGCAAAGCATTGTGCCGCTGACGATCGAGGCCCATATTTAAAACTGCAGGCCATCCCATTATTGGCGCAAAGTCTCTGAATGTGTGACTTCTTGGGATTCAGTTTAGATGACTCATGTGGCCGAGTGCTTCAACGACAGGTGGGTGGGCTCCTCCGAACGGCCAGAAGATGTGACAGTCTGGTTTCACCGTGTTTTCAGTCAAAATATCCATTCTGATGTGGATGTTGCAAGAGCAGCAGGTTTGTTTACATGCAGCCTGTTACACAGTGCTGACAGCTTTGAATCCTCGGATGCCACGAAAACGCTGCCGTTTAGTGGAACCCATTTCCTCCGACCAGCGGAAAAGCGGTGATGTAAATTGTGAAAACAGATGTGAAATGTCCCTGAAGCCTCGCTTGTCTGTCAGGGATTCGACGAAATGGGCGACATTTTCAATACATTCATTTTTAATCTCATGCCGCCTGATGGAAAATAAAAGGTCAAATTAGATATATGACTTTTTTTTATTCGTCTCATGCTTGATGGAAGGACGTGGCTGTTGGAGGGATTGTGTGCTTGAAGGAACCAAACAGCGATCTGTACACACTGTGTACATCATCAAGATTTAATAGGATGCTTATATGTAATGCAGGTCTTGAGAATAGCAAAAAAAACAAATACACAAAAAAAAAACACAAAGCCAAGCGATTGAGTCACGCAGTAAATGGTGTCCTTTGCCGAAAACACGTTTGCCGCGATGCGTGTTTAGCCTGTGGGAAGGAATCACGCAGCGTGGGCTGGTGTCATAATAACAGCCTTCATTATGCTGATGGCGCTAACCTTTTTCTCTCGATACGGCAAATTATACCCGGGACTCCGGCGTAGTGTGAGCGTGAGCGCCGCTGCTTGTGTGTTACACCCATTAGCTCATTGTTACCGCGCGCTGCCGAGTGTCGGCCCCCAAGCAGGAAATCAGCCACGACGACTGTTGTTGCTGCTGCTGCTGCTGTGGGCGTCGGGAGATGGGAAAAAGGAGAGGGATTCTCAGAAAAGGGCTAAAAATAATGCGCTTGTCAAAGACTTGACCGAACGGAATCCAACCTGTAGGACCGTGGGAGGGGAAAAAAATGAATAAACATGCTGCTCATGTTTCCTTTCGAGATTTAAACTGATGAGTGCTTCACAAAATCAAGTCCATCCAGCGTGAGGACATTTAGAAATATGGTGAGGGAAAACTTTTTATTTAAGATTTTTCCCTTCCCTTTACCTTTACCTTAGGTAATGCAGACAGAACTCACAGCCAATCAAAAAAAATTACCATATATATTCCAACTTATGTTCCCAAATGCAAAACTTCAAAGTGGAGGGCAAAGCATTACTTTGGCTCATCCTGAGCCGAAGGGTGCAACTAAAATGAATAAATTATTACAAAATAGATCAAAGTGCTGTCAAACTTTATTGAAAAAACATATTTTTGGGAAAAAGACATAATTTCATTTACGTGCGGCAGATTTGATGAAGCAGAGTTATATCACAATCACAATACAACCTATTTCATAAACATCTATTTTTTCCTCCCTCCCATCCACCCTGAAGTTTTCCGGTTGATGATTAATGTTACAAGTTGTTTAATGTGGCGAGAAGTCACAATAATTGTATTCCGGCCTTTCTATCTCATTAAGAAGACGCTCTAAACTCCAGTAAAATAAATCAGCTTGGAGATGTTGCGTGTAAACAGCAGGAGCACAACTTACAGGCCTGAATAATAATGACACTAATAATAATGATGATTTTATTAATTAGGGGAGAATAAAAAAGGGGTATTAATTAAATCCCCTGCACACCTACAGAGAGGCACAAGTTATTCAGCAGCAGCGATAAAAGTAAAGACTCACTCGCTGTATTGGAACAACTTGTGTGATTTAAAGTCACTTGCCTGGATCGACACGCTGCTTGCTTCAGTGCCCGGCAATAAAAAAGCCGCCCCGGTGAATAATTGCGGCGGCTCAGTTCCATTTTTGCCCAATCTTCCATTTCTTGCTGATTTGAATCTGTTCAAATCAAATTACTCCAAACTGGGAACTGTCAGTGACTGGAGGAGCAGACGACGTTCCCACTGCCGCCTCTCTCTCTGCGCTTCCTTCAATCAGGTCCCCGCTAAGTGCTGCACACGATGACGGTAACGGTACAATCAAGTCTAACGCAACAAGAGCAACAACAATTTGATCACTTCCGTCCACGAGAGCTGCAAACAATGTTTGGCCTGATCGAGCTTGACAGTCCTCATGTAACAAGTTCAGCTGCGTATTATCACCTCACGCCTGGAGGAAGTCGGCGCTCGTCTCTTAATGGGCTGCAAATGACTTCATCTCTTCATTCTCTATTATCAGCCCAACAATAACAAGCAAATAAAGGCATGATTTGTTGATTTATTTTTGCCAAGAGACATTTTTAAACCCCATAGAGCCCTTAAACCAATCAAACACTTACACGCTGCTTTTTCAACAAAATGCCGACCGTCTGCAGACTGTTTGTCAGCTCTTCCTGGACTCGCCAGGTTGCCTCAACACTGTGAAGTTCAAGCTGGAGGCTCCGGTGCAGCTGAGGGCTGAGTGACGGCAGGACACCAGCAGGACACCGCTTGTCTTGTCCTCATTTCGGAGTCTCGCACTTTTTTTTTTTTTTTCACTTGATGTAGTTCGCTTGCTGAGTCTGGGCTACGCAGCGCCAGCTCCTCGGAGATTAGGATGAAAAAAAAAGGCCTTAGGCTGAAATAATGAGCGGCATCCCGAGTTCAATTTTGGGTGAGACAAAAAAACTTTTATGAACTTTTCCTAAAAGTGTTTGCGAGGAGATGGACGTACGTACTGATGACACCGTCTGCGCCTGCTTGATCTGCCAGGTGAGGCGTTTTCCCGACGCCTCCTTCGCACTGGGAAACACACACACACACACACACACACACACACACACACACACACACACAATTAGAGCATTCTGCTGCCTCGCTAAAGTGCCAATTTAGGTTGCAGCGCTGAGCACTAACAAGAGGCCCCCTCACTAATAAAGAGTTTTCCTGCTTATGCGTGGGAAAACGCCCCGGATGTGCTGACATGACAAGAGACCTTCATGTCCAGTGGAAGCGAGATTTATTAGGTGGAACTTAGTTCTTGAGGAGGAGGAGGAGGAGGAGCGGGAGTGGCAGAGACAGTACAGAGGGACTTTCTCTTCCCAAACCTCGGCTTTGATGATCTCCTGTCGCTTTCTGTTGTTTTGCAGAAAGAGATGCAGAATCCTGCTAAATACTGAGTCCAAGCTCCTCCTTCAGCTCTGGCTGCTGATGAAAGTCAAATCAAAGTGCCTGCACTTGCTTTTTACGCCAACGACATCACGCGGGTTCCAGCTAGTTTTCTGAAGGTTGTCCCCATTTGTTGGCGGTTTGCGGGCCGGACGGGACTGACTGCTGCAGTTGGTGTGTGAAGCCGTGTTGGGCTTGACTGGGTTGTGAGCGCCGCCACTTGTGCAGCTCAGCGAGCCAAAACGAATCCCGCTAATTGAATTGGGAACAATTTGCTTTGCTGCTCCGTTCCACTGTTGAACCAACATTAGACGCTGCTTGCAGGATCTAAGCCATCTGAGGTGCATTTAACACTGAGGATACAAGCAGGACATGTATCGGTTGTATTGGCAAGCAAACAGCCAATCAGTAGCTTCATTTGTCTGATTGGCTGCACTTTTATCTCTGAAACACTGACGCAAAGGCACAAAATGAATTCCCAGTTTTAATGTTGATGGGTTTGACAGGTGTATGATCAAAACACCTGTGAGGCAGGTTTGTAATTGATTTAATCTTAATGAGTTTGTACCTCTGAGATCTTTTTTTTTCAAGAGAAACTGGTCTGGAATTGGCAGCAAAACACTGATTCATGTGCCAAAAATCCCCTAAACGTAATTTCTGTACCTCGAGTCTGGCCGAGTGCTGAGGTGTAAAATCAGTCTGAAGATTGTTTCGAGTGAAAGACGCAGGGATCCTCAAGTCCCTCTTTCCCCATTTAATTTGGACTCGGGAACAAACCCAGTGTACACCAGCAGACGCTGGAAGGATAGGAGGGAGAAGGAGCTGCGATCGTGGCCAGAATGGCCTCAGAAATGAAACTGATGTGCAAGAGAAGTCCACTTGTCTTGAGTGTACATGACCCAGTGATTGAAATCTCAGAGGACTGTGACACACACTGTCCATCAGTAGAGAGAGCCATGTGCAGTGCACCGTCGTAGTCCAATAATAAAAAAAAAAAAGACAAAATCTGTGCTGCACAGGCTTTTCTTTACTTGGTTGGGAAGGTTGGAGAGAAACGAGCCCCGCCCACTTCACCACCCCGGCCTGGTCGGCTGTAAACGGCCGCGGCCAATCCAGTCTATGCTCAGCAGCAAATGGCTGCAGCGGAGGTCAGGGGCGACCCAGCGAGCCGAGATGAAATCCATCACACGTCCCTCAGCGACTGGTGGAGAGGGTCACTCCCCGGGGGCGGGGTCTCACGCCTCAGCGCGGGCGACGGAGGAGCCAATCAGCCGGAGCTCCAGGAAGAAATGTGAAAATCTTGAGTGTGACAGATCTATCTATCTATCTATCTATCTATCCATCTATATATCTATCTGTCTATCTAGCAAGATAGCTAGCTATCTCAAAGCATGATGAGCGCCCGACTCGTCTATTCAGTAAATCAAACACTGTTGTGGGGATCAAGGCCTATCCTGCTGGGATCAAAACACGAAGAAACAAAGACTCATTTACCTTTTATCAAGAGGAAAAAAAAAAGTCAAACATCAAAAAAAGGTTTGTTGATGTTTACGCAAACCTTTGGAAGAGCGTTCTGGCATCTGCACCAAAAAAAATAAGGCAAAAACACACACAAAAAAATTCTCTTGTTTTCTTTTATTCCTTTCTCCCATTTTAATTATTTCGCCTCGTCTTCACTCCAAGTCGATTTTCAAAGGCTGACTGTAGCAGGAACACTAGAAAAAAAAAAAAAAAATTACGGGAGCAAAAATTAGCCGTGTGGTGTCCGTTTTAAATTAACTAGTGCACTTTTTACTCTCCTCCCCCGCCCGCCATCTCTCTCTTTTTTTAATCCCTGCGAGGTGAGGGATTACCGATGCCTATCGGTGCATGAAGATCAAGGGGATTAGGAGCATAATCCCATTTGAACTCAACGCAGAGTTTTGCCATCCTTGTCTAATTCGGTTCAACCATGATCCGCCCGTTGCCCCAAACATTTACAGTGGCTCAGCGCCAGATGATCTGTCTGTCTTTCATCTGCGCTCGCCTCTGACCCGTCGCACGCGAGCCGCAAACCCTGTCCGCTTCCCTCACCAACACTCCCATGCTTTACTGCCTTAAAAAGCAGGCAGGCAGGCAGGCAGGCAGGCAGGTTGGCTCGGCGAGGCCGCTAGCCCGTGCAGCGCCGGGAACGATTCCATTTCCTGTCTTACTGCACTTCACCCTCGCAGGTGATGTGTTTTAATTTGCTCGTCCCTGGGTGTGAAATTGCAAAGTGAAAATCCTCCGAGCCTAATGACACACCTTCTGATTTGTCTGGTAGGGACGCCCGCACGCCTTGCCGCGGCTGCAGAGTGAAATAAAAGAAAGATAGAAGGGAAATCACTTGGATGCTCCTTGTTGGATTACTGGCTCATATTGTAGCCGAGCCCCTCCCCAGCTCTCACATGCGCCGCACGTCGCGCCGCTGTTAAATATCAGCACCAT
Organism: Thamnaconus septentrionalis; assembly: GCA_009823395.1. Taxonomy (NCBI): domain Eukaryota; kingdom Metazoa; phylum Chordata; class Actinopteri; order Tetraodontiformes; family Monacanthidae; genus Thamnaconus; species Thamnaconus septentrionalis. Next base: position 8,093,842 of record CM020512.1, read on the forward strand.
TCCTCACGCTAATGACCTCGTGTGAAGAGCATCAACAATCGCTTCCTGCTCCTTCTCCCAACTCTAATTTCACCCCCACGCCGGTGGGTGAGAGGGGAATCCAGGCACTGTGAATCATCCTCCTGCCGACAGCCCAGCTCTCCATACGGGGAATTACAGAAGCCATACATTCACCCTCCGCGTCCGTAATGCAATATGTCATGCACGGTGATCTAATTTTTTCTTTCGCCCCCCCCGCACCCTTAGGGTTTTTAAAGGGATGAAGAAGTTGATCGCGTTCACCTTGAGACTTAAAACAAAAGACGCTGCCCTCATTTGTATTCTGCGGAACTGCGGCCGTATCAGAAACTTCGTCCGAGTGAGGCTGAAATACGGCCATCTTATCTCTCTTCATTTTGTTTTCACTTTACTCGGGTTCTCTGTTAAAGCTTCAGCCTGGACAATGATCAGAGTTTTAAAATACATGTTAACACCGTCATGTGATTGGAAACCATTGGAGTACAGAGATATGATAGGAATCAGAGAGTGTTTTGCACGTGATCAAGATCTGCTTGCTGTGATTTGAAACCCAGTCATGGAATGAAATGGTGCGACAAGTCGAGTTGTGTTGTCCTGCTGATCACTGATTATTGCCGTCTCCGAGAACAAGCGGCACAAACTTTTGAAACAACAAAGAAATGCAGTTCACGCTCCAACAACAGCTCCAGGAATTGCAATTTATTAAAAAGAGTTGGAAGAAAATCTGTTGAAATGAGAGTACAGCGCCACCTAGTGACGCTGGGGTGGATATTCTCAGTAAGTAATCGGTATGACTGACACTTTTAACTGTAAACGTGACTCTGCTGAAGAATCCCTTAGAGCATAAGGCACATTTTACTGATGGTCCAACTGGAGAAGAGCAGAATTCCAAAATAAAAGCTTCCATTCTATTGGGAGAGAACGTCTTCAAGTGCTGCGTTGCAGAAGATTGAAATTCAGCCCTTGGCTAGAGTAGCGTGGACCAATGAGGAGACTCACAGACTGACTCACCTTCCCTCACCTGATACCAGCAAAATCCCTCCGAGCTGTTTGAAGGAAACACAGTGAAACATTTCCATTTTTTTTTGTCTTTTGTTCCCTTTTCAGAATGAATTTTCACCGTCGACTCGCTTCACTTTGCAACGCTGTCATCAAATCGAGTCGAGACCAATAAAGCCCATTGTGACTAACCGGAGTCCAATAGGCGGCTCTCACATACGTGTGTGTGTGTGTGTGTGTGTGTGTGTGTGTGTGTATGACGTTGCAACGACTCAGTGTACGGCTCGTGCACCTGCTGCTCACCTGCGTGGCTCCGAGCTTTCAAGCCTTTATTACGTCAAATTAATCCGTCCGTGGAAGAGGCGTTAGCGGCGAGCGCTGACAGGCTGTCATCACTCTCCCGCCAACGAGTCGGCCTCATTAAAACTGCTCCTCCGTCAGAGTCTCTCTCTCAGGCTGCATGTACATCCCGTTATTGCCTCGACACAATTATCCCGACAACTCCTCTTGATGTTGAGGCGGCGTCGGGAAACTTTTCCGCGCTTCTCAGCGACGGAGAGAGGGAGAGAGGCGGTCTCTTCATGGCAGGGGGAGGTGGAGGTGGGCAGTGTAGGAGACGAACTTCGCGGAGGAACTAATCAAAATGCCAGTGCCGTCGTTATTCCCACTGGCCTCAGATTGCGCACTCGTCGTCTCCCTCCAGTTGATGCGCTGAGGGCTGGGGGTGGAAATTAGCCGCACCGCGATGGGAGAATGATGGGAGTTGTGACCTTTGCTTGTGACATATACGAGCGGAAGGACAATTTTAAATTTTACTCCAACATTTAAGGTCTTGGGGAAGAAATGTTAGAGAATATATTAACTGAAATGATCTATCTATCTATCTATCTACTTATGTATATATCTCAAACTTCACCATATTGTGTTATTTCTCGCACCCTTTCACCATTACGGGTTGGAGAGATAGACGATCCTTTCAAAATAAGACATGCATTAATGTCTCATGGCACACTTTACAAACAGGCCCTTTAGAAATTAAATTTGAAAAAAATAATATTTATCTAATTATTCATTTGTTAGAAGTACAGGATCAAGCCATGCTGAACAATATAAAACAATTCACCCAAAGTCTGGTCCGATCATGTGGATCAGACTGATCGCAGTTATTTGTCCTAAAATGTGTTTTAATTGGCTTTACCTCAAAGCGTGATAGTAGCTTCTATTGCCAAGAAAGTACTGACTCACTGTCTGACTGTCTCACTCTCACATCTTTCTTGTACCAAAACTAAAAAACAACAACACAAAAGAAGTAAGAGCATCTGGATCTCTGCAGATATGTGGTTGCACCGTGTGGCCTCCTCCTGCTTTCTACATAGATATTAACACTTTATAGTTATCCTAACACGGCTTTCGCTCTCTCTCCATGCCAGGAGATCTCTTGCTCCTCACTGGGCCAGCAGACTAACCATCATCCATGTCCAGCACACGTGAACACGAGCAAACTTGACGTCGTAACGAACTACACCGCCGCCGCTGTACCGGCGCTCGAGCTGATCACAGAATGGCCTAATCTTGTTTGATGGGAGTCATTTGAATATTCAAACAGTTGCGCTGCAGCGGCAGCTGCGGCAGCTGCAGAGTCGGCGGAGGCGAACACATCGAGCGGCTGATGAGAATGCCTCAGCTGCCCTCAGCGGTCAGACAAGCCTTGTTTGCAGGAGAGACCTGGACGCTGAAAGACCACAGCGGTGCATTTCACACGCTTTCATCATCAAAGCGCTCTCGCCCCCTCCCCCCGCCCTCACCCTCATTGAGGAACCTGTGTGAATGAGTGGACGAGCGGATGAGGACACTCGCCGCTGGACACTTCACATCATCAGCAGTCAGGGTTGGATCTCAGCGACTGTGAGATCTGGACGGGGAAGAGAGAAAAAAGGGAAGCGGGGGGGAATCATGCCTTGCATCTTAACGACGGAAGCCACTGGGTTTTTTTTTCTTCCCCCTCTCTTCATCTATTCATCGGCTGCCTACTCTGTGAGTTAGCGCGTCGTTGTTGGAGAAAATGCCCCTTTAAATAATGCATGGCTCATTTCAAAGAGCGCCGCCCTTTTGTTACCTTTCTCAGCGGCGGCGGCGGCGGCGGTTGAGATCACAGCAGGGTGGCGTTTAGCGAGGACTTTATCTTTCCCCCCCACACTTGAGGATTTGGCCGCCGCTGTCACTCCGGCGAGGCGCCGTGTGGGTTAAACAGGTTTACCGTCGACATCAAAGTGCACGGCGGCGACTTCGGGGCGCAAAATAAATAATTTAAGGGCGGTTAATTCACCTTGAGATTGCTCTCCGGCTGAGGATGGAGAGCCGAGTGGCCTCCCACGCTGTCGGCCTCTCAGGCCGCCCCATCGCCGCAGTCGGGGCGTAACGGTTGCAGCCCGCTGCTGCCGCCGCCGCCGCGTTTGCTCCGGGTCAACGGATCTATAGCCAGATAATGATCAAAGTTAGCGCAGTGAGGAATGCACCGGCCTCACGGAGCCTTGCTGTCCGTGTAATGCAGGTTGGGAAAGGGGGGGCACATGAGAGAGGCCAGCAGAGGTTAATAGAAGCATCCTGAGCCACGTTGTTGCAAGTAAGTCTGCATGCGGAGATAAGAGGAAGAAAAACCAGCGTGTTTCCCGGGCTGTTGCTGAAACTATCCAACGCTGTATCGTTGGCTGCTGCTGCTCAGTGTCATCCTTCAAAGTGTCCTAGTACTGCTCTTACCGCTCTACTGTTTCACCTAGTGTTGTCGTCAAGACCGCACCAACCGAGACCAAGACTTCATCAAGACTAGAGAGTATCGAGACTGAGACAAGACCAAGGCATTTGGGGTTCGAGGCCAAGGCAAGACTAAGACTTTATGCAAAAAAAATAAAGTATTGTTCTCATTGCCTCGCCTCGCCTCGCCTCGCCACGGTACGCCTCGGTACGATTGTGTTTTCATTGGCTCTGTGATCACGAGACCGTGGGCGGAGTCGACGCGGTAAAGCGGGACAATGTTTTCATTAGCATAATTTCTGTGCGATACACAACAGCGCAGCAATGGACAAAGTAGAGGTTGTTTCATACCTGCTGCTCGGTGTGTGGTTGCTTTTCTGTTAAAGAAATAACAGTTTTCCTCACTGAAGTCACAGTTGATAATTTATGCAGGCAACATTTATAATTTATTGTTTTGTTTTCTGGGAGAGTAAAGGTGTAGTTCAACCTTTATATTTTCACCAAAAGTAAACACGAGACAGATACAACGGGAAATCGGGCATCGTTTAATCATTTTCTTGAACATTTTGCCGCTTTGCCAGCTTTTTTGAACCATTTTCACAAAACAAAAACTGTGCTTCATAAAATTAGGGGATGTGTCACTCTGGGTTTCTCAAACAGAGCGTAAAACGGCAGCAGCTGGACTCTTCTCTGTTATTATCGTATCATTGCAGTGTTGGCTGAGTATTGAGTGGTCTTGATCAAAAATCCCGAGGCGGCCCAGTCCGACACTGAGACAAGACAGAGTAAAAATCCTCAGAGTGCAAGACGAAACCTTTAAAATGTGGTCTGGAGAGTGGTCTTGAGACCAAGACCACTCTCGAGTACTACAACACTAGTTTCACCTTCACTTCGGTGTGTTGAAGACATCTGTACCCCCCCCCCCCCATTCTTGGTATTATCATTTGGGTTGCCTGTTTGCAGTGTTAACGCAAGTGATCCAGCGAACAGCCAAAATAAAAGTCACGTGGAAAAACATGGACAAACAGGCGAAATAGAGTCGTTCCTAGATGTCTTTGACGGTTACAACAGCATCGCTGTCTTCTCTGTGGCGTCCAGCATCTGCTCTGGATAAAGCCCCCTCAGTTACTCCACCACTTTTCAGTTTTGGCTGTAGTGATGCTGCTTTTGCTGTCACACAAAGCAGCGCCGCAACCAGCACAAAGCTCCTTGTAAGCTCCTCGCATGCGCCTCGTCCTGCTTCACAGACACAAAGTGACCTTTGGTGCGTTCAAAGTTCGGCCTCTCGAGTGGGGAAAATATAGTTGGATTTTAGTTGAAAGGATGCTTGATGAGTCCATGCAGAAAGTCTGGCCCCCTGATTGTGGTTCTGCAGAGAAGACTGCAACAATAAATGACGACAGAAATGTGTGCATTCTTGTTGGGTACAACAGGAAGAGAACTGGCGAGGTTGGGTGTAAAAATAGTAATAAAAATCATAATAATGCCCTGGATATCTTTCCCTGCCCTGGAGTCGCTGCATTTTCAGATGTGTTGCCAGCAGTGTGGCAAGCCACTGAGGAGGTGAGGCGCTAAAAAACACAGCAAACCCTCTTGAGAATCAAGAGCAAACATGATGAGCCGCTAGCAGCCTTGAGGTCTCAGCGCAGTGTCTGCCAGTGATAAATCCATCACTTTCCCCTCTTTTTTCCCGCCTTATTATATCTTAAAAAACCAAAGTGTCAGTAGTTTTCTTTGCTCGACTCTGATCCCGTTGCAGCGGCGGAGCAGTAATGTGCTCATTAGAGGCGTCAAACTGCCACTCTCATGTTCCCTCTGCCTTCCCGCCAAACACCTCTCCTTTTTTGCTTTGCATGGGAAGTGTTACTTCAGGCACGGCTACGCCAGCGTGATGGATGTGAAGGTGTGGCCTCGCACAATGATACAACGGAGGCACCGTTCTTTATAAAGAGGGTCGAAATAAAAACCTTCAACCTGTGTGAAGAAGGAAAAGTGCGATCGTGAAACAACTAGGCTAGGTGTGTGTGAGTGACACCTGCTGTGTGTGTTTCCACAGCGGAATACCCGGGAAGAAGTGCGGGACCATCATCCTGTCGGCTGAGGAGCTCGGAAACTGCAGAGTGAGTTAACATCTTTAACGTCAAATCTGCCTCTGTGATAAATGCCTTCTATTTGTCTCTCATTTGACAAAAACTACTTTGCAGTTTTGACGGAACTTATTCACAGTAATTGCTTGTTATTATTTTTTTCATTTTTTTTTAACCACCCAATGAGGTATTGGGGCGTGTTTTGTTTCAGACTTTCAGCAGTGGTTCAGTCCAGCAGGCCTGCTGGGGTGCATTTAATGACTTCAGTGAGATCTGTCATAAGCGACTGGCTGCCCATTAAAGGCAGCAGCGACGGCAGCAGCAGCAGCAGCAGCGCTTGACTGCAACCTGCTTCTGTCATTTTCAAATTGTTTATTAAGTTGGAAGGACTGTGATAATCTGCACATGCACACGTGTATTCCTACCTGTCTTCTGTTTTTGGTTTGTGACTTTTTTTTTCTGACAATGTGGCCATTAGAATGGTCTCGTCTGATCCCGCCGGCTCTTAATCAATGAGCCTGCGTCATTAACGCGTGCTAACAAATGTCAGTCTGTCACACATGCAGACGATAAATAATGACACTATCCTGCTGCTGCTGCTGGGGTGGGAAAAAACAGCAACCTCATTGGTCAGAGCAACACTCGCCACTAGAAAGTAGCAATGAAGCAAATCGTTGAGCTGGAAGTGTTGTATAAATGTTTAATGCGTCTCCTTTAATGAGCCGAGGTGTCTGTGTCTTGCATTCAAACAACACCTGGGTTCTTAAACGCACTTTCACAAAAATATCCTCGGACAAACTGGCTCCCATTCGTGGCCGAGACAAAATAAGCCATGTGGGAAAATAAAAAAAAAATGTGGAAAAACTGAAAAAAAAAGAAAAAAAAATCATTCCAGGGCCCTTGGTCCTGGAAGCGCTGGAGTCAACAAGCGACCGCTGTGAGTCATCAGGTGCATCGGCTTGGCGCCGCTGATAGAACTTTGCATAATCACCGAAAAGCACCACTTCAACAGGCCGTTTTGTAATATAAATGCAAATGATCGTCGCCGGCCGCAAACGGCCATTTCCGCCGCCCGCCCAGACTCAATTAGAGGCGCCCGCATTAGATGTGTCACCGTGGTCCCGCCCTGTTTACACTGAGCGGAGGCCCCGCTGGGGGGCCTGGTCGAGCGCGGGACAGAACAGAGGCAGAACCGGGCCGACCGTCGCACCTGTGATTAGGCCCCCAGTGTGGAGCCGCAGAATCCATCCGGATCTCGCTTGTGTTTGTCCCCGGATCCACCTGCGGCCCATTACTGAGCCGCTGCAGAGCTGCGGCGGCGCCACCCGAGATAAACAGCGCAGCTCCCGCCTGAGGGGGTGGGGGTGGGGGTGGGTTGGTGGTGGTGTGAGGGGGTGGCGGATCCCGCCCAGTCGGGAATTGGCTTGGGAGAGCTGTGAGTGCGGCGGCGGCTCAGATGGCGAGCCGACTCCTGCCGACCCTGGCGGATTTGTTCGGTGTCATTAAGCGGAGGAGGAGCCCCCCTTCCCTCCTTCCCCCTCCTCCTCCCCCTCCCCCGCAGCAGATCAAAGCCCCCCCTCCACCCCAGCACTCCCCCGCCCTCTTCGGCTGCTGTCATCTGACTCGACCGCAGACCCTCCCCGCGCCGCTGATTAAGATCGCAGCGAGTCGGGCAGGAAGCCACCGAGGGGTTTGTGTTTTTCTTTGTTTCGCCTCTTTTAAATTAGCGGCTAAGCTGCGGGTGACGTCTCCAGCGCTTTGATATTTTGTCCTCTGGCGCCAATCCCTTAATTTTGATCACCCTCAAACAAACAGCAAAAAAACAAAAAAAAGAGAGAAAAAAACCAAAGAACTGAAGGTTGATTTTCAGAAGCACAGAAACCAACGATGCCCTTTTTTTTACGCAGACTTATCAGATTTGACACCGACTGTCATCACAGACTGACGTCAAATAAATTTAGCGCTCTCTCCATGACTCTGTGTTTTCTTCAGAAGCTCCCGCCGCCCCCACCCAACCACTCCTCCTTTTTAAAACCCACAGCGTGCTGAGCTCCGCCTCCTGCCCTGCATGCCAACGTCTTTGTTGAGCAGAGGGGGGGAAAGAAAAACTGCGGGGCTACGTTCGCTGCTCTGTGGGTGAAATGGATGCTCGGTGTCCTCCCCCACTCTCCCCAACCGTCGCTTAACGAGCCAACGCCAGGCGCCGCCGGTGGCTCTGCGTTATCCGTGCCTAATGAAGGCTTAGGCCGAGTGTCGAGTCACCGGCGGCCGGCAGGAACTTCGGTCGTGTCTCCTCTAATCTGCAAGAGGAGCCAGCGGTGGAAATGTTGTATGACTGGATGTTTTGTTTTTTGCGAGGAAAAAAAAGCCAGTGAGGGGAAACCAAAATGCTCAAAGTGCCGACGGCTCAATTACTTGGCTGATCCGTGTCCGACGGGCCAAATTAGCAGCAGACAATCTTCGGAAAGGCAGGATGTGGACCTGCGCCGTCGCAGCTGCTTGACGGATTGAAGTTTCCTGCTGCAAATGGAGCGTAAGGCCGATTCTAGGGGTCTCACATTATACCTGTTTCATCCTCCGGTGGAGCGGAATTAGCTGTTTCATTATCCCGCTCAAACTCAACCACGACGGATCTCGACAGACAGATTTAGCCCTCTGTTTGCAGCTTCCTGTAAAAATGCCTCGAGCTTCCTGCTAAAGCTGAAGCTCATGCATGAAAGAGAACAATAACATGGCCGCCTTGACCCGGCTGGAGGTGTCGTCACTAGCCTGGGATGGGTGGACTTGCCCTTTGTGACATCACACAGGGTGGAATTTCCAATTGATAGGGTTCGTGGCGAGTGATGCATGAAAAAAGGGTGATAGGACGACGTTTTTCTCATTTCTGATGAGTTCACTGACAGGACATTACTGTCATCTTAGCAGCCATTATTGAGACCTTCGGGATTCAAACCTGTCTGATATTTCGCTGCTACGATGCAGCGGCCGTACCAGAGGCTCAGCGTTCGTGGGCGGAGCCATGCGATGAGGGCTCGGGGGCGGGTGGGTTTGAGGGGGTGGGGGCGGCAACTGCACAGAAGTGGGTCACAAGCGATCGATAGAGGCCCGCGGCTGACAACACGCTGATTCCGATCTAATAGCCGCACTTCAAACCCGGCACGAACTGTCAGACTCCCAGAGAGCGGCGGCCCGTCTGCGTCTGTCAGACACGCCCACATGCGAACTGCGCTGGCAGAGGGTTTTTTTTTCGTCTCCTCTTTTTTCACTTAATTCCCCCCGCTCTCTTCCGATGTTTACCTGTCCAGCGCCAGTGCAGCCTCGTTTCTGTCCCATGCTGACTAATAATTTGGCCACACAGAGGAACATCAGAAGCAGGGAGCATTATGGGCCGCGCTCATTGTCCTTGTAATGGCAGCGCGCATTGAAATGCTGCCTCAATGAGTGTAATTATGGTAATACCAACCTTTCTAATGTATCATTAGCCGCACTCACACCCTCCGCATCCTCCCCGCGCGCGCCGCTCCCTCGTCCGAGTGCGTGCGCACGGCTTTTAGAATCCATTTCTGTGTCTGTGCACGGCCCCCCCAGTCCACCCTCCCTCCCTCCCAATCCTGATTATGTTCAACACAACAACGCATTTTCAATTCTGCAGCCTCGTTCCAGACGCCGGCTGTCACGCCGGAGTTGCGTCATAAAGCAACGGAAATGAATGCATTAGCAGATATTAAAAAGAAAGAGAGGAAAAAATGTGACCCACTCGATGTTTTCTTTCTTCTTCTTTTTTAGCCCGTTTGCACTTTGATGTAATTTTTTTGGTTATTAAATATCTTGGCCCTTGCAAAAAAGCGTGAGTCAAAGAAGAAGTGGTGGACTCTAAACACTTTTTACTCCCCTGCCCTGCAGGACTATGCCACCATGCAGTTCTGCGCCAACAAACTGGATAAGAAGGACTTCTTCGGAAAGTCGGACCCCTTCATGGTCTTTTACAGAAGCAATGAGGACGGCACGTGAGTCCCACTTCTGCCTTCCAACTCGCTTTTATTTTCTCTTTTAAAGATGAGTGTGTAGGAGGCGGCCGACATCAAAGTGGGAACCAAGATTGATACAATTAAGGCAGTGCGGGGTCTCAGGAAGTTGAGTTTTGCTGAGCAGCAAATCACCAGTGGGAAGAAGTTTTTGTTTCTGCCACTTTATTTCCTTTAGAGGTTGATTTTAAATTTGTTTTAACCCTTATTCGTGTGTGTGTGTGTGTGTGTGTGTGTGTGTGTGTCCAGGTTTACTATCTGCCACAAGTCTGAGGTGGTGAAGAACACACTGAACCCAGTGTGGCAGGCCTTCTCCATCCCCGTCAGGGCGCTCTGCAACGGAGACTATGAAAGGTGGGATCAGTGAGTCATGCACGCTCTTGTTGTTTTGTTGAGCTATTTTTCCACTAAAGATTAAATCCAAGCAGTGCCTCCGAATAAAAAAAACAACAGCCTAAAAACAACAACCCTGGTTTCAAAGACCATGATGGCTGCATCAGATTTAGACGCTGCAGATGGTTATCTTTTTATTATTTTTGCTGTTTTTTCCCCGTCTGATTTAGCTGAAATAGAGAACGAACCCCAGCCTGCCGCTCTGACTGCATGCTGCTTTTCGATCGACTGTCTGAGAGCGTCTTAAGTTTTTGATTTGCTATCTTCATGTCTGAGTCTCCACTGAACGGCACCGAAGAGGAGCAGGAGGAAATTAGGCAGGAGAGAAAAGAAAAAACACAACAAAATGGAAAGTAAGAGGAGGACGAGGGACAGAGGCTGTGCTTGTCCCTCTGTAGATGTTGGCAGGTGGCTGCATGCAAAGAGCCCTGGTGCGTGTGTGTGTGTCCAGAGTGTGCAGCAGGAGTAGTCAAAGAGCATGTCAAGCCGCATCCTCGATACCACACTGGGTGTCAACTGAGGTTCTCCACTCGGATCGTCTCTGCTCACCTACCTGCAGACGCTAATTGGGTCCGACAGATGGAGTGGAAGCCTGAGAGAGGCTGGATTCCCCTTGAGGGTTTGCTTGATAGTTAAAAAAAAACGACACATACAACTCCCAGTCTTACTGGTGGTGAGATAAGCACAGTTCTGAAAAATATCAGTTTGAACCAGCGATATTTAGCCAAGCAAGGTTTTTAATCTTTTTATAAACAGCCGTTGGGCTGCGCTGACCTTCAGCATGTAAATCTGCTTTTCATCCTTTGTAACAGATGGATAATTCATCTCTGCAATAGAGAAAAAAAAACATTTCAGATTTCTTCTTCTTGAATGCTGCTCGTCTGCTTTTCGTTCTCGCGCGCAGGCAGCAGGTTTTTGACTCGAAATCCGGCTTATCCATCTCGCCCGCCTCCAGCGGATGAGATTCACAGTCGCTCCTGAAAATTTTCTGGGGATTCCAGGAGCAGTCAGATAAGAAGGTGGGAGAAACAGGGGGGAGAAGCTCCAAGGTGCTATGAAAAAAAAAAAACAGAAAGAAAGCAGTGGGACGATGGAGCTGCTGCCAGTTGCACACAGTGGCTGCAGCCGGAGCTGGCAGCTGATTGGACGCTGCTGATTGGAGGCTGCTGATTGGAGGCTGCTGTTGTGGCGGTTATCTCAAAAGTGGAAAGAAGTTTCATATTTACAGTATTAGAAACAACAATACTGATAACTACTTCACTCTTTTGCAAGAGTTTTGTTGGAAGCAGCATTGCGACTTGACTGGCCTCCTTGGATGTGATAGAGAGTTCAGCCAATCAGCTTCCAAGCTTTGTCTTCCATTTCCCCCCAAAAGACCTTCATGGCAAACCAACAGATCCTTCAAACCTGAGAACACTTGTTTAATGGATTGAAAAGGCAACAAAGCCTCCCAACGAGCACAAGTTTCTCTCCTGCTGTGGGCAGATCTGCTCAGCAGAGACGACAATGACGATGATGTGTAAAAAACAACAGGCCGAGGATTCACCCTAAGCCTCCAATCATGTTTACTCCCCCTTGGCCGGCCCTGTCTGTCTGTCTGTCTGTATTTCTGTCAGCCCCTGGCAAAGCCGAGTCAAATCTCCGGCAAATCGTCGATCAGGAAGAGAACTCTCCCAGGTTCCCCGGCCCAGACGTGCAGCGTGCACTGCAGCCGGCATGATATCGACCCGACTAATCCACACAGGTAGACTTGATCACGGCTCTAATTATCAGAGAAAGCCCTCAGATAATGCCTCAGATGTTTGCAGACATGATATTGGTAACGTGTCACAGCAGCCCTGCAGGTGTTCTGCGGGGCTCACAGCCAAAAGGCTGCTTGTTCGATTTCCAACCAGTGGGGTGGTCTCTGTGTGCATCTCTGTGTGCATGTTCTGCCTGTGTCTGCAGTTGGTTCGCTTGAGGTTCTCCAACTTCCTCCTGCAGTCCTGCACGTTAAACTAACAGGCAACTCTAGATGGTCCATCGGTGTGAAGGTCTTCAGCGGAGATAATGAACTTTATCGTCAGACAGAGTCAGCTCCGCCTCCTCATACAAGAGCTCGCATCTTATCATGATCAAACTGAAAGTCATTGGGACATCAAGGAGCTTTTGCTCCATTTGTGGTAAAAGAGGATGCATTTACTGAAGGTAAATGCATGAGGTAAACTGTCTGAGGTAAACTGTGGATAAATTATAATAACAACATAATAACACAATGTCCGAATGCTTTTAAGCATCAATACTTTCATCGCAAATGCAATGAAAGTAATCAAACTTCAAGTGAATTAAAATAAAATGCATAGCTTCCTCAGTGCTAGCAAGCGCCAAGTGAATTAAAAAAAAATGCATAGTTTCTTCAGTGCTAGCAAGCGCCCAGTGAGTTAAAATAAAATGCATAGCTTCCTCAGTGCTAGCAAGCGCTAATTAAACAAAACGCAATTCGAAAGAAAATAAAAAGATGTCCGAATATATCGCAAAAAACAACAACAACACAAGGCTCCCAGTGTGTGACGGCCTTGAGTGTGAGTGATGACGGTGGTCACCGGTTGTTGGCCCTGAACCTCCACCTTCACCTCGGGACAGCTGTGCAGGACGAGTGGTGATGGGTGCTGGACGGATGAGATGAAGTATCGCCGACCTGCTACAGCTCATTGAGACTGTCAGTGCCAACCTTCCCCCAGAGGATCCGGAGGTTTTGACAACTCGAGGTGGCGAGGAGGTCTGGAGCTCCGCCAAACCAAAGTGACCGATGAGATAGAACAACACAGCAGCCCTTTAGAACACCTCGGCTCTGTCTCTCCACCGGAAACCGGGGACACTTGATTGGCAGATGCCGATGGGGGCAGGTGGAGGGTGGCAGGTGTACAAGCCACTGTGGTGATCCAGCGGGAGAGAGAGAGAGGGGAGACAGAGCCACTGAGAGAGCATCTGATCCAGCGGAAGAGAGAGAGACAGAGAGAGAGAGAGAGAGAGAGAGCTCTTGAGCTCAACCAAGTTTCCCCTTCTGCTCGCCTATTTCAGGATCTTGCAAAAAAAATGTTCTCCCCGCTGCCCCAAGAGGTTGGATTTCTATCTCGGCTCTGTGCGACGGCGGGGAAGAGAAGCGCTGCTTCTTCTTTTTTTTTCCCAAAAAAAAAACTTTCGGCAACTCCATCAGCGTGCTCCCTCTCCTGTGAAGAAACACAAACTCTGGGGCAAAAATACTCATTAGACGCCTTGTTGGCAGTTTGTCATCTGAAAAAGATTGTTTGGAAAAAAAAAAAATCTTTTACTTTTTTTTTGTTTCTGTTTTGTGTGCTGCTGGTTTCAGTTGTGATAAACTTGAGCTCAGCCGCCAGACGGCTGTCTGGGTTCCCTCTTGTTGCCTCCTCCTCCTGACTGCTCCTTCTCTTTTCACTCTCCTTCATTACTTTAATGAGCCGTCCTTAACAATTAATTAGTGCTAATAGCTGTTTTCTCCCCTCCCTCCCCTGCGCCGTCATTTAAGAAGAGCTCCCTCTCATGTTTCCCTCCCTCTGAGGACCTCGTCGGAGGTGGCAGCTTCAAAAGCCGCCAAAATGTGTTCACACAAGTGGATAATTTGTCCTGTTCTGTTTTCCGTTTTTTTCTTTAAGGACAATCAAAGTGGAATTGTACGACTGGGACAGGGACGGAAGGTAAGTGTTGCACGCACGCACATAAACGCGTGCAAAGAGTGCATAATCGACGCACAGTGAAGCACAAATGCACAACGATCGCAAAAAACAGTTGCAGGTTTTGTGCAGATTTCATTTTTCAAATTTCCTCCTTCTGCCGGTTCAAAATGTTTTCTGGTCCACGCACAGCCTATTTATGAGCACACACACACAATCGTATATACAACAAAAAGATGAAACCACACTGAACGCTTGATGCTACATGAAGCACGACCCATAAAATCCTTATGTTATATTGTTCCAAGTCTTTCTTGCCGACATCCTTCCTTGTCGTTACTGCAGCCTTCAACGCCCGCGGTGCACTCTTACCTCCGCCGTGCACCCAAGTGCGCCTGGGGTTGACTTCCACCTCATGTACTTTATGTCCCTCTCTCTGCAGTCACGATTTCATCGGCGAATTCACCACCAGCTACAAAGATCTCAGCCGAGGTCAGAGCCAGCTGAACGTATACGAGGTGAATACAGATAAAGATGCTGGTCAATACTGTTATCGCTGCAGCCCGATGCCAGCAGCCTTTGATGAATGTTTTTGTCGGCACCCCTTTTTAAGAGTCTTGTCGCCAACGCAGTCTAAATCAGAGCTCCTGATTTGGGCCTGATTTGATAAAAGGCGAATAGTTTGGGCCGAGTGAAGCACCTAAATCACTGAGTTTACAAAGAAAAAGCTGCGAGCGGCCGATTGATTGGCGAGACATTCCGCCTGAAGCTGCGCGAAAAGAAGACAACTTTAATTTGACTTTTGTGATTGGACGGACGCGGTTCGAGATTTAATGGTTCAGCTCCACTCCGTCCTGTTTCTCCTCACCTTGAAAACGACCTGGTGGTGGAGATGACGTCACCGGGAAGAAGTTGAATGGGTCGGCACCTGAACCTGCTGCTCAGAGGGTCAGAGCAGAACGTTACTGCCGGGGCGCTGCATCGGTTGCCGCCCATTAAAAACCCTTGACTTGTTACATCAGCTGGTGAGAAAGCCACGGAAGTGACTTCAAGGGGGATAAAAAAAACTAGAGCAGGTCCAGTAAAGTGAGGCGGAGGAGGAAGATCCTGGAGAGACGGGGACACATTGCTGACACGGCGGAAGGCAGTGCATCCATTAACCTTCAGTTTCAGACGTTTCTGTATTCTGATGAGGTCCAGAGCACCACGTCGGCGCCCTCGCTGGCTTTTTACCCAGATGTGACACTTAACAGCAGTGCTCCACTGTGTGGAGCTGTGTTGAGTCCACGCACACTTGCTCATAGCAGCCCGTTGTTGGTAACAAAGTTCACTGCACAATATTTATCATGATTTTTTTTTTTGAAAGAGGCTTTAAAACAAGGGAGCAGATTGTGCTACCACGCATCCCGTTTTGACACTTGCTGCTGTCACGCCTGCAGCTTTGCTGCTGTCGCGCCTGCAGCTTTGCTGCCTCCCGTGGCGTTCGCCGTGTGTCGCCCAGCCAGCAGATCCATATCGGCGGGCTGTTTGGGCTTGACAAAGGAAATCCTATCACGCCAAACCTTTTGTCGCCGCCCCCGACGCTGCGAAAATTGACGGCGCGGTCGCATCCCTGTGGTGCTGATCGACTTGATGCAGGTGAGGTAACAACTGGCCGAGGTGTCAGCCAGGCTGGTGTGAAGGCGCGCTGGTTTGTTGGTGGGGGGAGGGGAATCTTCACGAAGAGGGGTCTGAGGAGCATAATGGGACTTTTTACTGGCACCAGCTTTGTTTATAAGCTCTTCTATTAGGTGGTAGAACCTGCTACTCGGGACTTTGTTAAGTCAAGTCGAAAATTCCTGTGTTTCCTTTACCCCTAGAATTGCGCAAAACCTAAATATCGCAATAAAAAACGCACCAAAAAGGAAACACCTAAACTTCGAAAAAAACTCAAATATGGCTAAAAGCTTTTTCTGCTCTCATGAGGTGGTTTTTCAGACGTGTCTGTATAGAGGTATATCACAAGAGTTTCATGGAAACACTTTTGTCGCATTTATACGTCACTGAATGTACGTGGTCACGTGACCAGTTCACTTCAAGTGAAAATGGCACGTTATGTTTGGACGGAGGAGGAGTCAGAATAGTTTTTACAAGTAATCAAAGAGAAAAATATAACAACCATTCTTGACAGCAAACGAACATAAACAAACAAAAGCAAACGTAATTCCCGTAAAATTTCGTTCCAGCAAGATTTTACGGGAATTACGTTTTATGTGCTCCACACCATTCAATGGAAACACCTGCAAATCGCAATTGTACTTTGTCGTAATTTTAGAAGTATCGCCTTTATATTGCGAAAAACTGTAATGGAAACGCAGCTATTGTTAACACACCAGAGTGCAGGCCACTGATTGGACAGGGAGAGACAACGCAGGACCTTAAAAAAGATCTCTAGTAAAGTAGACGAGGAAAGCGGCTGGCAAAGTATCTTGGCTTTGAAGCGCAAGAGAAAATTCAGAAGGGTCCTGGACAGAACCAGAAGGTCTATCAGAATGTCTCCGAGACGTTGGCCGCTCACGGGGACAAAGCGAATTAAAAATGTGTGGAGAGAGAAGCTGAGCAAACTATAAACTGATTACAGTAATAAGAACATCGAACCGTGACATATTATGTCAAGGGCCGTCTTGCTCTGATGACCCTGAAAAGGATGCAACCCGAGTCAAGTCAACTGGAGGTGAGCAGTGCTGAAACTTTAATGCTGAAGCTGTGAAAAGCAGAAAGCGCCACAACGGAGCGGCAATGCAGAATACAGGAGTGGGGTGTGAAACTCACGCTGCTTTATTGTGCTGCACACTCCTCCTCCAGGCGGCTGCTTCGCGCCTCCCCAGCAATAACAAGCGACTGCATGTTGGGCGCTGTAATCGCTCATCATCAAAAAAAATGTTTTATTATTATTTGCCTCCTTCGCCCTGGAGTAAACATTTTCCTACGCTGGCGAATTTCTTGCGCCGCGTATTAATATGTAACAGTTTGAGATGTTTTCTCCGGCTCCGCGCACTTTTGTCACGCATGCACAATTTGCATTTCGTGTTTGCGCTCATGAAAACCCAAAAGCCTCCCAGCGAGGCGTCGTCACTGTTATCTCATTCTCACCTACTGCAGTTATTGGATTTTATGCCCCCACGCTCCATTACCTTCAGGGACGAGGAGCAGGCGGACAAAGATGTTGTTATTATTCACCCGCAGGCTGATAACGACAGATTGTGCTGCAAGTTTACATTGTCGTCACCGCCCCCCCCCCCCTTCTCCTCCCCCCCTTCCAGGTGGTTAACGCCAAGAAGAAAATCAAGAAAAAGAGATACATCAACTCCGGGACGGTGAGTCTGAGCATCTCCTCACGTTCCTCCCTTCCTCCTTCACTTCTTCATTGAACAAGAAGAATTTTTTTTTATCAAGTGTTTCTTACTTTTTCCTACCGTGTCGTTCAGCTCCGCTAAACATTTCCAACGAGCTCAAACTCTCGCAGCTTGTCGCACCGACTAGAGACTCCAGCGTGTGAGTGGTCTTTAATGGCGTGACTACTCGGCGTATTTACGAAGAGTATTTATTGACTGCCATAAATGAGCCATGGATTTGTTCGCAATTTGGCTGCTCGTGGCTCACTAATTAAAATGAGAAATCTTTGGCCGGCAGTGCACCCTCATCCATCACTGCACAACTGGTCGGGATGTTTTTAAAAGCTGCGCGGGCCGTTAAGTTGTTTTGTGGCCACTTGGACTTTTTTTTTGTTTTCAGATATCATTTGTTCCTTCCTGGATTTCACAGCCAATCAGCCCAGCTGCTTTAAAAAGCATACTTACCCCCTTGTTTCCTGCATGCTGCCAAAAGGCTGGGTTGGACCTGTTTTCTTATGGGGTTATTTGTAGATTTTCTATTTGTAGATTTTGCTGTGCTTGACACCTTTTTTTTAATTCTCAGGTGTCCGTGCTATCGTTCATTGTAGAGTCGGATCACACCTTTTTGGATTACATCAAGGGAGGGTAAGTTCACGTTTACAATGTATCTTTTTTTTATATCAATTCTCAAAATTTGTTAGCTAGCTACATTTGATGCAAGAATACAAAACAACATGAAGTTTCCCCAACTTGTTTTCTGGTCTCCTGTGTGGATGATGCTTTGTGACCACACCTGTGATGGTGCTTATACCACAAAGGGAAAGAATTCCCTTTCACGTCACCACTCCAGTCAAGGTTGAGATTCACTGCTGTGAAGTTTAATACAGCGATTTCAACGCACAACTTTGGCTCCCCTGCCGCTAATTTGAATGCATTTCAACACTTTCTGAACCGTAATCATCTGCGGTTTACTGGCTGGCCTGGAGGCTTAATATTTATATCTCAGAGGAGAAACCCAGAGAAGGAGGAGGAGCTCTTGTCCACAACCGCAGCTGCGCGCACTGACTGAATATGAATGGCGGCGATAAAACACGGAGGAGATCTGAGAGCTTTAATGAAGGGCAGCCGACCCGCAGCACAACTGTGGCTGCCCTGGTTTCACTTCTCCGGGGCTTTGCCGCACGGCGGCCGCGTGTCCCAGATCTGTCCACCGACTCTCCCTTAAGCTCCCACAAACTGGGCACGTACGGTTTCTGTCGCCGCGCTGCTCACAGTGCACTCATCCTCACAGTCATCACCTGTCTGCCTAGAGTTTTCCTGGAAGCTCAGCGGGAGAACACAGCAAAACAAGAAAACACACTCTGGCCAGTGCATTTTAACAAATTTTCAGCATTCCTGAATTTAATATGCAGTGTTTTTAGCTGGTTTTGAGTCTGGGATTGTATCACTGCAGCTGCTGTAGTGCTCTGATCCACTTTAGTTGTCTGCAGTTTTGGTGTTTAATAGAAGGAGGGAAGCATGGCGGTAAGCCATTATTGAGAAAAACACCTCTAGTAAATTTCGCCAAATGTATGCATTGAGATTCACTTGTTTATCCTCAACACATCTTGTTAAGAACAAGAAATAAACAGTACCCACTTTAGACCACATTGTAAATTTTATCCTGCTTTCTCGCCAGTCACACAAGCTTTTACAGATATTTCAAGAGAAATACTAAGTGCAAGGCATTTAGCAAAAATGTTAGACAGTTTTCTTTTTTCTTGGAGCATAAAATCAGGCTCTCGGCACTGCAGATCAATGACTTTGAGGTATTCAGCTCTCAGTGCAGGGTGAGGAAACGGCAGGCAGAGCAGCAAACGTCCCACATCATAATCAAAGAAATCATTCTCCATGCAGGCAGGTGTTTCAGGCTGAGGCTGCTTTCTTCTCTCTCCCACTGGGCTTCGGTTCCCAGGCAACAGAGTTAGGTCAAGGATCAGTGGACTGGGTCTTCAGCCGGCAGATGGTCTCTGGTTTGCCGGTCCCTGTGGCTCTGGGACAGCAGACCTTTAACTTGTGCCTCAAACGTGCGGCCTTGGGTTTATTTTACTCTCGGATCTATTGGGTGGTCCAGTAGAGATATATGTGTATGTATATATATATATATATATATATATATATATATATATATATATATATATATGTAGAGAGAGAGAGAGAGAGAGAGAGAGCTTTTCTTGGCCAGCTGGTGGCGCTTTGTCAGTGATTGGAAAAATCAAGTCAATGACAGGTTAAAAAAATAGGTTAATAATGAAATGTGTAATGTAAAACTTGTGCATTAATGGAGCTTCAATTTTTCTTTGTGTCGGTTCAAATGGTTTATTACATATATATTTATATCTAAGTGGCAAGTGGGCACTCATTGAAACCGTCAGTTAAAGATCTTTTAATCTATCAGGCTGTGTGAAAAATGCTAATCTTCCTGTAAAAGAGTCGGAGACACAAATGAGGAGGCGATTACAGCGATAATTGCTGTGACCTGCAGCCGACAGAGCAGCGATTAGCAGAGTGGCACTCAGAGAGTCATTGGCTCTCCGCATGGCTCACTCCAACCAGGACGACTTTTCCTTCTTTTTTGAATAAAAAGGGAGATTTTCACTTTCCCTGTAAATGTGTGAAGCTCTGACGGGAGATTCATTATTTTCTTCCCCAGGATTGGTTTTGACATTTTTTTTTTCCAGTTGGTCAGAAACACTCTTTCACAGTTCTTGAATATCAAAAGTCAATGTGTAAAGAGCTTCACTGTCAGTAGGTCCAGCTTCTTCTATTACCTTGTACCGACTCTCAAGAGCCAAGGCTGCTGTGCTGGCTTTGAATTCACAAGCTTTTGTAATGTCCGTTTAAGTTGCTGCTTTGCCTCCATTTGACTGTAATGTCAAAGTAAATGTATCCAGCCACGCAGAGGTCGAAGTCGACTTTTCTCAAACCTGCCGTGTCGAACAATTCGGACCGCAACACATTTTCTTTTGAATTTAACATTTCGTCAGGAATGACGATAGATTTTATTCTCTTTCTGTGTTTCTCAAGCTTTTTTCTCTTCCTTTCCATTTAAACTTGGAGCACTTTTCCCAGATGGCAGCTGTGAGTCATCTGGCTGCTGCTGTTTACACAGAAAAAACAATTGACATCATGAATAATGCACTGCAAAAATTAATAAATAAATGAAAAATCGGGCTAAGAAAGAAACATGTTTGGGTTCAGTTGAACTGTAACATAAAATAATAATGATTCCTAAATACGTTGGAAGATTCTCCAGAAAGGGACGAACTGTGCATGTTTAGTGGGCAGAGAAGAAGTCGAGGGATGTTGGTGGTTGTGACAGACCCTCCCACTGGAACTGTTCTTCAGAAAAGCTCCTGCATCCTCACCGTGTTCGTGTTGCATCTCAATTCATATATCAATGTATGTCTGGCCAGCAGTTTAATTGATAACAGCCTGGAACTAATATTGCCACTGCAAACGTATCAAGCTTTGAGCGGAAATCTCAACCCCACAATCAACAACGGCAACATTTATCATGTGAGGAAAAAATACGCTTGAGAGGCAGACTGATGAGGAAAACAAACAACATCACGAGCGCCAACAGGGGATCTGAGGGTGAACGAGCACAACACTGATCCCTGATGGAGAAGATTAAATGTACATCCACTAGAGATCAAACACTGGGCTAAGTGTGTCTAGCCGGGGCTCAGGGCAAAGCGGCGGCTCTTTGGGCCGATTGAACCTTCTTGCATTCTCTCCAGCTGGCGAGCAGGAGCCCGTCCTCCAACCTTCTCAGAGAGCTTCACCTCCTGCCCACTGCAAACCTGAGCCACACCCTCTCCAGTAACCCCTGGCCCTGCCAGCGAGGATGAGGAGCAGCTCATACAAACCAATTAGAAATCACCTTTTGCCCCACCAGGTGGCTTAGAGTAGCCCAACAAGCATTAGATACGTGGGATTTTTTTCTTTTTTTCCTCGTAATTATACCAGGTTTTAATTGGTAGCGCAACATTCCGGGTCACCCATCATCGGGACAGAGAGAATGAAGCTCCTTATCATAACGTGCTGACTTTGAACAAATTACAGCATTTTTTTTTTTGTCATGGAATTCATTCATATATATGCATAACGGTTTGCATTACTCAAGGTTCTACATCCACCAATTAGGAAGCAGCTGCAAGAGGAGAAGCCAAGGTTCAGAGTGGTGCAGCTGGTGGAGGCCAATAATTTTATGCGTCGTCGGCTATTGATTCCTCTCAACTGGGTTTTCTTTACCTTTGGCCCAGGTCATATGGAATAAGTTACACAATATATGTCAGATGACTTTTCTTTTTTTTGAAGTGCAGCGTCAAAGAAAGCTATTTCTCCCGCTCCAAAAACACTCTCATGGCACAACTGGTTCCAAATTGAATCAAGTTTTTTGTATCGATTTTCATTAATGTTGAATTGGATGAGAGATATATTGTCAAATAGGAGTAATTAATGTCCAGAAGCCACGCTGCGCTCATACTCTTGGGGGCTAATGAAAGATTTATCTCGCTTTCATTAAATGTTGAAATGCTTCATTTAAAAAAAAGAAAAAAAGAAATCTGCTACCAGATCAGCCGTGTAATTGCCTGCGAGAGGAGGCTATTGTGTGGAGATCTTAAGCTTTAATAGTTTCACCCCCAAAATATCCTGTTGTGCAGAAAGTGGACAAATTAATATTGGATTTTTTTTTCTTTTCTATATATATATATATATATATATATATATATATATATATATATATATATATATATATATATATATACTGCATCTGATCCTTATTGGAGAACCCATTTTGATAGATGCCTTCATAAAAAACAATGCCTTTAACTTTATATGCTAATTATCACAAAGCTATGGACATTATATCCGATTTTACAGCGACTTCTACTAATTGCTAGTACAGCAGGAGCCACCATTATGCAGATCTATACATCTCACCCGGCAGAGTGTTGTGTTATTGTGAATATAATTTCCTCCCCGTCTCCATGTTGATCTTACATAATGGCCCCCATTTAAAGTAAAGTGAAGAATGGAGTGCTTTAAATTGCACCTCTCAAATCAGCCCTGCATTAGGAACCCAAGTTGAGTGTTTCCGACCCGCATCTCGTAAATCACGGAGAGTGCCGCCGGCCTGCTTACTGTTTGTCTCGGTTGCCTCCTTTACAGTGTGTATACTAATGAGGACAGGTTCCCTTGCCAGACTCTTTGTTCCGCGTTACGTACGATATCTCACCCAGCACAGGCTACCCAGACCGCAGGGACTTCACATTACAAAGTGTCCTGCCATATGGTGTTTGTCTAACTGGAAAGGGGGAGTGTGGGGTGGGGGGAGGGGAGAGGAGGGGAAGAAGAGAGTTCCAACGCGACACTGATGTGTTTGCACCTATTTTCAAACTACTGCGATGGCTCAAGGTGATGCATGGACCTGCCTGAGGAGCTGTCAATGTCACCGTCGCCTGGGAACAAATCTCAGAGAGGAAGCGACGCCGCTCGAGTTAGCGGCGATACAAATGGACGCGAGGGGGGAAGCCCAAGAGGGAATTGCGCTTTCTGTTCCTGTGGGAAGGGCTCGTGCTGGACCGGGGTGGAACGGGTCATTTTGAAAGGACGGCGTCAGATTTATGAACTGCTGAAATAGTGATGGGAGATCAATCCGGCCGCAGAGCGATACATTACTGGAGAAAGATGAGTGAAAGGTGATCGGCTCTCAAGGACTGCAGGATTATGAAGATAAAAATAGTAACTCAGCAGCGGCCAGCGGATCGATTGTGTACGACGCAGACGATAGCGAGCATCGCCGCCATCAGTCTTTAGCGATTGCTTTGATCTGACAATAATTTGTTAGTTTAGCTCTTCGGCAAATCCCTTATGTGTCCTGACTCGGAATAAGAAGGGAAGGAGGGAAAAAAAAACGGCCCGATTGTTGTTCAGTCAATTGGACAGAAACATATTTGTGGTAGACGGCAGAAGGTATCGACATCCTCGGAGTCCAACTGCTGATTTCTGTCGAGTGTGAATCATCTGAGTGTGAATCATCAAGTGCACTGCGCAGTAGCACGCTGGCAGGATTTAGAATGCAGTGTTGGAGTCAGGTGTGTATTTATACATGAAGGTAGTGAGGGCATCATGACCCCGTCAACAAAAATCTCGAACAGCGTTCATTCAACATTCTGTTTACAGCAAAGCAAACCCACTTTTCCTCCTCTGCCGGGCATTTCATAGCAGATGGTGAAGGAATAAACAGTTCCCACCAAATTATTTCAGCTTCTGAAAAAAAAACGTGATCCTATTTTCTTTAATTATTTTCCCAATAACTTTGTAAACGCTAGCATGAGTGATTCAAAACCAAAACAAATCAAAAAAAAGACAGTCTATCAAAATTTTTACCTTGACTGAACTTTCCAACAGCTGAAAAATGTCGACATTTTCCAGCTCGGCTCACCGTTGAGCGGCTCAGCGCTCACTCGTAGTAATAAGCCTTGCGGCTTAACAACAACATGTGTACACTGCGTGTACCTCTATAAATAATCCGCACCGTCCCCCAGGAATTTGAGTTGCGGCTATTATTTCTATCCTCTCCAGTCCAGATGCTTGTTTTCATTAATGGATCGCGGGCCGCTGATGTGTTTGCGGCCGTTAGCGCTGATGAGCCGCGGCGCTGGTCAATTCCTGTTTGTGGCCCACGAATAGATAAAAGCCCTAATAGCTCATGCCGTTGACTCGCGACTCTTTAAGTGGGGAACATTCCGGTAATGCCCCAGTGCTCATCGGCAGTTTCACCGACCGCCCCGCCGGCTCATTTCCCCCACCCTTGTCCGGCGCGCTCGCCTCCACTCCGGCTCGCTAACTTGCTGGAAACATTCGGAGCAGAAATCAGCAGAGACTTCAGCAGTGAGCGCCGCCGCAACACTTCGCCCTTTGTCAGCCGAGCGGTCAGGCTCAATGCTGATTAATGAGCAGGGGTCAGAACCTCCCTGGGGAGCCGGTTGCCATTGTCTCCGACACGGCGCTGGTGAGAATTCCTGAATGGGGGAGAAGTCGGGAGCGGCAATCAGTGTTAATCACGATGAAAGAGCAAAGCCTTTGATCCGGGCGACCCTTTCCCATCGCTCTCCGCTCGCTCGTCTCTCCCAGGAGATCCGGAGCTTGTTTCGCTCCTTTTGAAGGTTTTGGAGGCTGATTGATAAAATGCGCAGAGGGTTTTTTCTTTTTATTTTCATGTTTTTTTTCATTTTTAGATCTTTTCATTTGAGATGATTGTGCTTGAAATGTATTGATTACAGCCAAGTGGGTTAAAGGTTCCACATGACACCATTTTCCAGATCTTTCTAGTTTTCATCCTGGACACCATTAGTAGGCCATAAAACCCTACAGGGTCATCAGACTTAGCCCTCTGTTTGTGTCTAGACATCAGCTGCCGAATAGAGCCGATGTGAGACCTTCCATATGTTTGGAAGGCGACAAAAACGAAGCAAACAAACAAACAACAAACCTGTTTCATATGGTGGAGTCAACACCTGATGGGGGATATTGTCAATAAACTGGGGAAAGTTTCAGTGCAATTGGTTCCCTTTGTGAGGTCACAAGGGAACTGGTTTCCAGAGCTGCATGTTTTTGTTTTTTTTACACATATTCTGAAACCTGTTTGAAGTGAATGGTGGAGTTCTCATCTTCTCACCTCTGGGGAGCTTACTGACATGATACGGATGCATATATCTCCTATAAATGGACATGAAAATGTGAAATGTTTATTTGTTTTTTGTTGTTGCTTGTTTTGGTTTATTATTATATGATAACAAAACATCTTGATTCTTACCGCTCGCTCATCTCAGTCTTGAGAAACACACATTTCAGGAAAACAATCTAAAACCTAATTTGTGGTGTTTTGGTGTGCTGTGATCGTGCGCACGCTCTCTATTTTAAGGCCAGCGCGGGAGGCCGCCTGCAATATGTGGACCCTCCGTTTCATAAAAATTGAATAATAAATAGGCTGATGGGACCTCATTTGGCAACGCCGCTGTGAGGTCTATTATACAGATTTTAGTGCGACGGCTGCTCTTTGATGAGCGCTGCGGCAGAGTGCAGAGTCAAACCTGCCTGAGCCTCATTAGGCTGCATGTTTTCCTGCCTTCTGTTAACCGGATCCTCTCCATCACTGTTCCAGGACCCAGATTCACTTCACAGTGGCCATTGATTTCACGGCATCTAACGGTGAGTGCTGTGCCTGCCGACACCCGGTTCTGCCTCGGTCTCCTCTGATGTATGTCTGTGGCATTTCCCATAAATACTGACAGAGTTTTCTGCCTGTCTGCAACATCCTTCCTTGTTAAAAAAACAAAAAACAAAAACTTGACATGACATTTTTTTGTTTCTAGCATGCTGCTTACAAATATGATGAAATACAATTCGAACAACATGCCAAGTAAATCTGAAACGCCATCTTTGTATCACCTTCTATCTACTTTAAATCAAATGATCTGTCAGTCTGTTATTAAATCCGATCTATACCCCAAAAGCACAAAATGAGCGAACTCACTCATTTCTCTCTCATGACCTAACACATATCAAATCACACCACAATGATATGATGCCGTCCAGTTCATCAGCTCCTGCTTTAAAGACACAAGAGTGGAATGAAGCATATTGATCCATCTTTGATTGCTGATCCCAAGCAACAGAAGTCGACGTTGATGCTAAAAACTCAACATTTTGCGACCTCCACCCCACCTCCCCCGACCTCGCCCCCGCCTCCCTTAATTCAGAAGCTCGCCGTCGGGCCGCTCTCGCTCCGTCGCTTTGCATCACTGACTCCGACTCGTCTCGTCCTGGTAGGAAATCCGTCTCAGTCCACTTCGCTGCACTACATGAACCCGTACCAGATGAATGCCTACGCCATGGCCCTGAAGGCTGTGGGGGAGATCATCCAGGACTACGACAGCGACAAGATGTTTCCTGCGCTGGGATTTGGTGCTAAGCTGCCGCCGGATGGTAGAGTCTCCCACGAGTTTCCGCTGGTGAGTTGACGACCCCACATTGAGGTCGTAGGTCATCGTTAGTCTTCCCGTAAAGATGAGATCAGATCCCGGTGACCTCCTGGCGGAGCGACTTTGCGAATGCGAGAGCTTGTTTACATTTTTATGAGCCTTCCAACACGCTTTTCTAAGATTTCTTTTTTCTTTTTTCTTCTTTCCACCTGCCGTATGGATGCGTGCATTTTTTAGAGACGAACGCTTCGACACCTCCGATATGCATTATTCAGCATGAATTACATTTATCTTTTATAGTGCAAATGAGGCCTTGTAAGGCTGAAAGATTCGTAAATCAATTTGGCTTCTTTCAGCCAGCTAATGTGCTCTGGCTGCTGCACAGCGCAGCCTAATGAGGAGTTTGTCTAGCGGCGAACGTGTGCATCGCCATGTTTTCATTAAAACTTGCAAATTAAGACTCATCCCACCATATAATTGAGCCCCATTCCTTTATGATTTCAGTGGGAAAGTGCTTTTTTTTGTTTTGTTTTGTTTATTTAATTTTTTTAACTAAATTATACTATATTCCAAGGTAAAATATTTGTCCTTTATATTCTGGTTAGAGATTTGTTTCGCAGCCATAAGAACACTAACCTTTGCAGCAAAATTCTCCAAGCACAATTTTTCCGGAGGCAGGAACTGGTTCCAAAATGTCATTCAGCCCCTTACAGAATGACCTTGTGCTGTCAATGTTTCGGAGAAGAGAGGAAACGGAGCGCAGTTTGGAAAAGAAAAGGTTTTTGAACACAGTGTGGAGAAAATCTACATCTAGATGAATTTTGAAAGCGGACAGACTCCCACAAGGTGGACAGTCTAGTGTATCAAACTATAAACAATTAGCCAAACATATGGTGGATTTTAAAAAATACCTTCTTATTTTTTTTTAATCTACAATTAAGATATATTTTACTAAGAGACTGTTCAGCCACTAACTTAGCAGCAGCTAAGCTAGTTGCGTGCCAGTCAAGTTGCATGCAACGTATGAGTCACTTTTGCTTTCAAAGCAGAAGTAACTTTTTTTGTTTGAACTCCTCAGTGTGTTTGTCTTCCCCAGAACGGCAACACAGACAACCCTTACTGCAACGGCATCGAGGGGATTCTGGAAGCTTACCACGAGAGCCTGAAGACGGTGCAGCTGTACGGACCCACCAACTTCTCTCCCATCATTAATCACGTGGCCAGGTACGCACTGTGGTTCTCTGTGAGTCAACCTGTAAACCTGTAAACCTGTCTTCAGCCATGAAGATGTGCCGATAGCGCTGTTGAGGTGCTGACTGATGGTTCCGTTGAACCATTGAGCGGTTCTAACGATGGCGGAAAGCACGATCAGGGCTCCCGGCTGAGATGAAGAGGAATGATAATCGGGCGATTTAAAGACACGGCGTGGACTTGAAAGAGAGGCTGTCAGCCTGGCAGGAGGGCCGCGCAGGCGCTCTGGTTAGTTGTGCGCTATTTAGGAGTGAAATTCAAACTCCAAAACTTCAAGTTTGACAAAACAACAGATAAGGTGACTCAGCCGATGCTGAGACGCTGTGGGATTATGCAAAACACAATTTATTGAAAAATGCTCCTTCTAAGAAAAAAAAAAGGGCTGCGACACGATTACAAAAGGCAGTTGTTCACTCTTTTCCTCACCCTGACCCCTGACTCTTGAAAAGCGTGACTCACATCTTGCCGTGGAATTGAATATTAACAAGCCAGACAGTGAAGGAGCTGAACTTGAATCCTAAATCAGATTTTGGATTTGATCCTTTTGGTATTGCCAGTTACTGAATTGTGCTTTAATACATCACACATCACAATGGTGTTGTTAGACGATAAAGCCTTTGAAGTTATTGCTGTTCACAATAAATGAGGTGCTTATGGGTAAATTGAAAGTTTAATACTTTGACTCTGCAGCAAGTGACTATTTTTCTTCTCATACTGCAAAGGTTAGACCAGAAAAATGTCCTTCCTTAAAATAAGAGCGAGCCTTGTGACACACTCAGCAGTGCTGCCGGCAACCCACTCAGACACTTATATTAATAATGAAAAAGTCCCAGCCGATCTCTTTTATCATACAGTAATATCATATGAATAAAATTTTTAGAACGAACGTGCAATAAATGTCTTTTTATGCTTGTGAATTGTCTTGATTGAAAGCGTTTGGGGACCTCATGAATTTTTTAAAAGTGTCCCGTCCTCTATGCCTAAAGAGTTTGGCGTCTTGGAGAGTTCTGCAAAACTGGTAAATATTCATTATGATGTTTTCAGACAAAGGGAGGGACTCAACTCTTCTGAACCCACAGCGTAGATCTTCTGTAAAGTTGTTTTGAAAGCTGGTTGTATCTTCAATGATTAAGACTTGTGAATCCACACTGGCTTCCTGTTAGTGCAGGAATTTGCACTAGCTGCATGCTCTCACCCAATGACAGTGTAAAGTAAAGAAGGTTCCGGGTAACATGTGATGTTACCTAGATGTGCCTTCAGAAATGTATTCAAATTCCGAAGAAAATTACAACATCCAGACTAACCTAGTTGGCATCAGCTAGCATCACATTGCCCTTTTTTTCAAGACAGCTACTCGCAGCCACCACTTACTTAAACATGCCTCCTCTCTTTTGGAATTCAGAAGGTTTGTTGTAAGGAAAAAAAAAAAGATTACTAAAAGCCGCCTCAGTGGTTACCCAGTGGTTGCTGCAGTAGTTACTGATCAAAATGTCTTTCTGCAAGTTTGGGACAGGCGAGGAAGACAAACATCTCTTTAATCTTCCAAAACGATAGTCATTGCTCTCGCCACACACACACACACACACACACACACACACACACACACACACACACACACACACACACACACACACACACTTTGATTAAAATGTCAGC
The DNA here is from genome assembly GCA_009823395.1 of Thamnaconus septentrionalis. Taxonomy (NCBI): domain Eukaryota; kingdom Metazoa; phylum Chordata; class Actinopteri; order Tetraodontiformes; family Monacanthidae; genus Thamnaconus; species Thamnaconus septentrionalis. The sequence continues at coordinate 8,123,102 of CM020512.1, forward strand.
GCCTCGGAGTCAAATTTGCCAGACTGAACGAGGGATTAAGGGGTCCGACCTTGGCCCCCACTCACACCGATCTCCCTCTCTTTTTTTCTTTCTCTTCTTGTTTTCCTTCCTTTGGCCCCTGTGTGCTTCATCAATTTGCCTGGTCAAGTGAGCACTCGGCAATCAATAATGTTCTGAACGAGGACGGACGACCGCGGCGGCACTGACATAAACAGTTTCATAAATAATTCATGGGCGGCGACGGCAGCGGCAGCAACGGGTGACTGAAACAAGGCTGCACTCGCCCGCTCACTCACTCACTCACTGCCTCTGACGACTCCTGTAAGACTGACTTGGGAGACCTGCAACACACACAGCATGTTCCGCTTCTGTAGACATCTGTGTATCACCCGCTGGGTGAAGAGTGGGGGTTGGGGTGGAGAGTCTTGTGCCATGTGACCTGCACCAAGCCTGTGCCGATGACAGTGCCGCTCTCTGTCTGCAGGTACGCGGCAGCGGTGCAGGACGGCTCCCAGTACTTTGTCCTGCTCATCATCACCGACGGCGTCATATCGGACATGGCTCAGACGAAGGAGGCCATCGTTAACGTGAGTGCCGCCGCCGCTGCTGCCGACCTCTCTGCAGCCGCCGCAGGGCAGCCGGGGTTTAGCCCCAGGTGCTTTCAGCTGAGCACTGCACTTTTCCCCAGACTTTGGCTCACTCTCACAGGGGGCTCCAGGAGCCTCTGGCACCGGATGTTGAGGATTTTGCGGGATGTTTTCTGCTCCACTTGTCCACCTTTCCTCTGGTATTTTCCATCTTGTGACGACAAGTTCAGTCTTACTGTCCAGACCAGCGGCTCACCAGGAGAGTCTCATGTTCATGGCCTGTAAAGGCATCCCCACCGGATGCTTTTCTTGTTTGTTTACATGCAAAAAAAAAAGTGTTGTGTGGGTTTTTTCACGGTCTGCTGATTGGTCATAAATACTTAACCACAGAAGTTTTTGCTCCAAACACATTTCCATTTTTATCAGAAAGCTTGATGAGGACAAGATCTTCATCTCTAAGTCCATGAGTGCTCCACTTTCACCTTCAAAACCACTTCAAAACTTTTTTTGGCTTAACCTTATTTATTTTTTTTGCGTTTTCTGTGGTTACACATCAGGTAGGTCAAAGGTAAAAGGCTTTAATGCTGCATATTTTTTGACTGACCAAAACACTCCAGTCCTTTTTTTTTTTTTTTAGAATTGGACAGTATCTGCAGCAGATGAGTCACCCTCGGCCGGACTGACCTCCACTCTGACCCCCAGCAGACTGGGTTTAAAGGGAATTTGCGACTGTTAATCAAACCATTCGAACAGCCACACCTTCCTTTTAAGATCTTGTCTGCTGCTCTGCACTGCCTCCCGCCGCCGCCCTGTTTGGAGCTCGCTGCGTTCTCCTCTGCCCACGCATCATCAGGACACGGCGACCTTGGCATTTAGCTTTCGGGTCCCCGAAATGAGTCACAGCCAAAAAGTAACACAGCTGCGCTTTTGGTTTCTTGTTTGCACTTTTGATCTTGCTCTGTGTCCTTTGAAAAATGTGCGATGCTGCTCAGGTGTTCCTCAGTCATGTTCCAGTCACTGTTGCTGACCAGAAGTTAATTTTTTTGGTTTCCTATTTTTGAACCAGCACATCTTATGACTAATTTCCCCTCCACCGTGGGGGAACAGGACACCCAGTTGAGTTTTCTTATCCTCAAATTTAATTCCAGGGATTATAAATTACTGTCATTCTCTGCCCTCTGAGGCCAATACATAAGTTGATTTGCGGCCTGCTATTAAATTACGTCTCCGCTCATCAATTTGCTGTCCGCACAGGCGGCTGGCTTGCACATAACTTCGTCAGGTCCATAAATATTTGAAAATTTAAAGACAGTTAGATAATTACACTTGACACAGTTTAACTCAGCACCCTCCGTGACCTCATTCGGAATGCTCTGTGGCTGAAAACAGCAGGAAAAATAGATGCTAAACTGCCAAACGGGGGCAAAAAACCTGACCGAGAACATATTTACACTTTGCTGTGTGTGACGTTGGCAGTTCAGCAAATTCAGAGCAACGTTTCCGCCTGAACAACTATCATCTGCAAGGAGTTCGAAGTTTCTTCTTCGTCTCGTTCTCCTCTGCTATTTTTGCTTCTCTGCAGGAAATGCATTATGAAAAATATGCCTTGAATGCATGCGATTAAGATGCTCATGTGTGCATGTTTAATGGACACGCTCAAGATAACGTTTGACGCTGAGAGTGCAACAAAAAAAATAGGGAATGTAGAATTTTAAGCCTGGTTGCACACACACTGTCGTGAGCACACTGATCACAACCCACCAACTTGACTTTAGCAGGACATTAATGGGCCAGATATGGTTTTTCTGATTGAATCTCAAGTGCTAAGTAGCCAGGAGGCTAATTTTTTTTTTTATATAAAGGAAACCATAATCTACTGGTGACACACACATGATTATAGGCGCTAATCCTCTTATCTGTCGCTTCATGCAATCAGACCTTCTTGGGGAAAACCACGGCTGTGTTTGCATGGACGCCAGTGTCACTCTATGTGTCCACATCCACACAGAAGGAATAACCAAATTCTGTGGCTGTTTGTTTCGTTGCAGCAGCTGCTGGAAACCGGGCGCAGCCCCACTTTGTCCAGCTTTTCTTTTGGATTCCTCAAGTAGCGAGTAGTCAAGGTGTTCAGGTGTGGAATCAAATATGACATTTACAACCACAAAAATACAACGGCAAACAAAACAGGACACCAAAACGATCCAATTAAAAGCCGGGATACAAGGCGGCCTGAACAGCCAACAAAATGTTAATTGTGAAGCGACGGACAGCGGATATCGACGTGTTGATCACAGCCGTGCGCTGAGCCGTCTGCGATCTGACAGGTGGATGGAGAGAAATTTCCCCTGAGTGGCTTTACAGTGGAGACAAAGTGAGGAACGGTGTCGGCTGAATAATGCAGGGCCGGGACACAAAATCTGCTCTGGCATTTATGGACGAGCCGCTCACTGAGACCCCGTGTCGCCACTGAGGCAACACAAGTGCGCCGGCTTGGGTGGGAGGTCGGGAGGAGTGAGGCTGATGGGTGGTGGGCGAAGATGGAATGGTCAGGCGGGCAGCAGCGGAGGGGGGCGGGGCTCGGTGCTCTCGCTGCCGCCTCCCTCCGGAGGTTTTTCCAGGAACGATGACCTACTTCCCCCCCACCCCACCTATCACTCACTCACTCACCCTGGGAGTTTTTCAGCAGAAACCCGCACGGCATCATGTGGATGTGTGTGTGGTCGAGACATATCGACTCTTTAATAAGCTGTAAAAGAAGCATGAGTGTGTGTTCGTTTTCTTCCCTCCTCAGACATTGATAATATTCACACGCGTCCGTTTGAAAACACATTCAATAAATAAAATATAATCCGACGGATGTAAAGTGATCATGTTTTATGAATCAAGTGTTTAGCTCCATGGTTTTTTTTTTAACCCCCCATCCTCCACCCCTTCCTCACGACCGTGTCAAAATGCAGAACATTCACATCCGTCGCTCTGACTCGGCCTGTAATCACCTCGGGGGCCCCCGAGCTGAATCATGCGTTTCGTGCAGATCTCTCCGTGGCCCCCGAACAGCTCCAGCCTCGTAACACTGTATGAAAGCGGTAACGAGACTCTCAAGGATTGCCGTGCAATATTTGTTTGAGCTCATCCGATATTTCCCCACTTCCTCCAGAGGCGGCGATGATGACTCAAAATGCAAATATCCATATGACTTAACCCTCGGCCTGCTGATAAAGTCTGATTTGGTTTTGGTAGTTTAAATAGGGTTTTTTTGTTTTTTTTTTAAATCTACTTTCTTTTGAGAGAACTGTTCTTTTTAAGTGATTGCTCTTTTCTTGCAGGCAGCTAAACTCCCCATGTCTATCATCATCGTCGGAGTCGGCCAGGCAGAGTTCGACGGTGAGAATCAAAACCACTGAAGTCAGGCTGTTTGGTTAAAAGCACAAAAAATAAATAAATGAAATGTTCTTTGTTTCTGTAGCCATGGTTGAACTGGACGGTGACGACATTAGGATTTCTTCGCGGGGGAAACTGGCAGAGAGAGACATTGTACAGGTGAGATGCTCCTGATGTTCGGTCTCAACATTAGGTGTTGCGAATGTTTCATGTTTTTGAGAGAACCATCAACAACCACAGCCCGGATAATTTGAAAATAAATAATGGCAAATCAGGCATGACCATGTTAAAGGTAAGCCCAAGAACAGCCATGAAATTGTCCCATTTTTAAATTTTTAAATTGTCCCTGTTAGTTCACCTTCTCCTATTATTCATGTGAAAACAAAGGTTACATTGTCACACACCACATAAAAGTCTTGAAAAGTCTTGTTCCCCCCCCGCCACGCCAGTTTGTTCCCTTCAGGGACTACATGGACCGCACGGGGAACCACGTGCTGAGCATGGCGCGGCTGGCGAAGGACGTGCTGGCCGAGATCCCGGACCAGCTCATCTCCTACATGAAGAGCCGAGGCATCAAACCGAGTCCCGTCCCGCCGGTGAACTCCACCATCAGTCAGCCCCAGAACAACCCCGTCTGAGCTCCCTGACACACTTACAAACACACATACACACACATACATACACACACAGATACACGTACACACACAAAGGTGGCTGCAGGGTCTGGAGAGGTTTTTTTGGGGGGGACCCCCTTCTGAAGCCGTCGAGGCAAACGTTGATCCGGATGATGAGACTCTCCTTTGCTTCCTGGGAAGCTCCAGCCGCTGTGGGAGAAGCTCACTTCCTCCGGCGGCGTGCAAAGATGAGCTACGCCGAGGAGGCGTTGAGGGAGACAAAGTTTTAGTCGTTTGCCGTCGAACCTGTCAAAGTGCTGATGTAAACGGATAGCAAGTGAAAACCCTGTAGGGAGAGACCCGTGTCTGAGGCGTAAATATATTAGAATGTGCCAGTGTGTATCATGTTTGTGATACCTTTCGGAATTGATGTGTGTTGAAATAGGAAAGTCGTGTGTACTATAATTTATTTCCTTACTTATTTATTGCAGAATTTATTTATTTCCTCCAGGGGGATTAAATGGGGCTTGATTAAAGTCAAATATATTTAAATATATATATATATACATGAATATATATAAATCTAATAATGATATACATATATCCCCTGTAGTTTTCCATCTTATATTTTGTGACTGTTGTAATATGAAGGAAAATCCCTTGTTTGTACTTTGATAAGGACTCTACTATAAAAGCATGTGATGAAAAAAAAAACAGCAACATAAGGAGCCATTTATGAATAGATTTCAGCGATGGATTATTTTTGATGGCAGGGACCTGCTGTCAGCTGTTGCCACACTGGTTATCCAGCAGCACCTCCACTTGTTTTTTTCCTCCCTTCCCTCCTTGTCTTTATAATAACAGAATGCACTAATTACTGAACCAGAAGAGAAGCACAAAGGTTATAGTGGAAATAAGCTAAGAGAAGAATTCTTTTTTTTTTTTTTAATTTGAATCATCATTTACTAACAGCTGGAAATGATGGGAATAGGAACCGACACTATGTTTTCAAATGTTCCCATCAACCTCCTCTACCATTAAAAAAAAAACAACAGAAAGAATGTTTCTATGAAAAAATACATTTTATAAATTAACTCTCAATTATTTTAAATTAACCTATAGGTAAAACTATATGTTTACAGAGGCAGTAAATGATCTCTCATGTATACTCACAGCACATGATTACGTTGCATATTAATATTTGTCACCTTGTCGTTTCGTACGTCCTCTCATTCTTTCTACTTAAAGGTCTCACTGTCTGGGATTGGTTGCATTTTTTTTTTTTGTAAAAATGATGTCAACTCTGTACGCTCATCTACCCTGAATGTAAACCAAACATTTACGAATCAGCAGTGAGATTATGATACATGTGAGTGCTGAATATTGAATTTTTTTTTAACAAGGCAAAGAATGATTGTGCAAAAGCGAATAGCTTGGTTTTTTTTTACCCCCTTGGTTCATTCAGCATATTTTGAAAAAGCAGTTCATTCATCTGTTTCTTTAAAATGAATCAACTCCCAGAACTAACAGCAGCCAAGTCATTCATGCACCATGTTAATACCTAAGATACAATTTCACAATTTCAACTACGACTTACATTGTTTTAATAATACAGTCATTGCAAATCCATTTTCATTCAAAGCATACAGTCCTCCATGGCAATTTTTGTTGTTTGCTCCCGGATTTATGTCTTTCCGATGGCCGTCCTCTTGATTAGCATCCAGCCAGTCACTCACCATCTCAATCCAAATGTGCCTATTATATGGAGACATATCCTGATTCAGTTACCCAGGTGTTTAATCTGCCAAGAGCAGCAGCGGCAGCAGCAGCAGCAGGTCTCATGTTTAGGATGAAGAAATAAGCTTTTTTTGGTTGTTGTTGGACACAGCAGCAGGCGCCGTCGCAGCAGCACCGCGTGCTTTTTCTATGACTAACGAGCTTTTGGAATAACGAGAGTGAATCTGAGCCTTGTTGTATAATAGTCCAAGTCAAGACTTGTTTACAATTGTATTGTGGCTACCTACTTACGCCTCAAGAACCAAGTAAACACGGCTTTTGTTTGGAAATTCAGCCCTTCGCTGTTTCCATTCCCCCCTCAACTTGTTTTCTTTATGGTTTTTCTTTTTCCACCCAAAGTTCCACAAAAAGCAAATGAAAAACTAAAGTTTACAAAAAGTTTTGCCATGTCCTCTGAGAATGTGAACCTCTGATGTCCTCCCGTCGTGTTCCTTTTTTAAATTTAAACGCGTTTTGCGTCGTTACGTTTGGAGTCTCTCCCTCAGTTGAAGCGCTGCCTGGCGGGAGAAGTGTGATTACTTTTTTCGCCAGCCCGCGTCCATGTTTCTGCTTTGACTTTTTAAATTTTCCGCAGTGATGACATGTATCCCTCAGAAGACAAAGCAGTCAGTTTAATGCGCTGCCAAATCCACTCGAAGAATGAGGCCATGCAGCCTACTTTACAACACAAACACCAGAATACCTCTAAAGAAAGCCATTCCAAGCAAAAAGATAATGTTAATATTCCTGAAAACATTTGTTCTGAACGTACGCCACCAAATCTTTAGGATGAATCCTTTCACTGTTTTCTTTTTTTTGGTGTGCCACTTTTAGGGTGATTTAATTCATTCATGTTTGTACCGTTGTGACATTTTCGGTTTGAGTTGTGACCATCACTCACGCAGAAGTTAATTATGGAAAGTAATATGACAGTAAATTTATACACTGTCAATGTGACTACAAATGTGTATAGAATGTGTGGGTTCAACCTTTTTAAAGCTTTTCCTAAATTTTACCCAGGATTGGTCGGGCCCAGTTTGCACCAGTCAGCACCAGGGTGCCACAGTTGAGTCCTGTTTTGTAGAAACGCATTGCGTCTCCAACAGCCAATGAAAGAGAGGAGGTGGGACACGTGATGATTGCCAGTCTTTCAGTCATCCACAAAAAAACTTCTGCTTAAGACATATAATCAGAATAGATTCCGTCGAAAATCGTGTTAAAATTCATCTAAACATTCAAGCCAAAAGTTGCATTTTTTCCTTCTCACTTAGAGGGAAACGAACCCTGAACCACTAAGATATTGATATAAATGAATTGTAAAAAGTCTCTACAGTTATGCAATGAAAACACTCATCTTTTTCAACATTATTGCATCCATCCAGCACTTCTCTCTCTCTGTCCTTTTTGATGGCTTTAGTGCCTGTCACTTCCTCTGAGGCTGATCTCTGTACATAAGCCCTGCATAGAGAATATCCAGTGCCAAACTGTGTTGAGTTGCTGAACACGACCTCTTTAGAGAAAAGAATATGTGCATGTTTGTGCCAAAATGGCTGGGTGTTTCGGTCGTCTGCCTCTCATTTCACCCGAATTAACACATCTGTTTTTTCTGAGATCACAGCCGCCTCTTAGCATGTCGTCCCCCTGTTTTCTCTCCACCCTCCCCTCCCAATGAGACACGTACTGTATGGGTTCCTCCTCTCTTACCACTCCTGTTTTTTGATCCCAGGTTGTTTACATACCTCTCTTGATCTCTGACTTGCATGCTGAATAATTTCCAAACCAGGAGTCGGACACGATATTGTCGTAATACTGTGGTTTGTGAAATGCTTTGTAATGGATTGCCTTAACTGAAGATTAATAAAATATTGACAACTTTGGCAGAATGCAACGTGTGGGTCTTATTGTGTGGCTGATTCACTGAATTTCACATGAATTTTGTCCCAGTGGAGACAATCAGACTCAGAACTGCACAGCAACCTCATAAGGAATTAAAGTGCTGTTCCTCTCCTCATTGGTCAATTGACTTTTCATAGAGAATACGTCTAAGATATTGAAGTTTGGATTCCGATGAGATTTGCAAAGTCATATTAACAGAAAGTCAGAAAATTAAAGAATCCCACATCCTAAAAAAATTCTCTTTACCGAAGTTCACTAATATAGTAGAAAAGCAGGAGGTGAAGCAAATGGAAACACACTTGCTTAAATAGCTTTCCTGTGTTAGAATTTTACTGTCAGGTCCGTCAGACTGCGGATAAACAATAAAAAAAAGGAAAGATTTTGATTGCTTGTCGTTGTTTTATGTTCTAATTTACAACGGTCTCTTTCTTCATTATCTCGTAATGTCGCCCCCTGTTCAAGGGTGCTTGTATGGAATTAAATGAACTCTCATTAGTCACACAGTGTGGTGTAAATGAATGAGGACTTGAGAAAAAGAGAGAAAAAGCTAAGCCTCATAGCTTCTCGCAGACAAAGCCAAACGAGTACCTCAATCCAGCCTCTTTCCTCACCTGCTGCTGGGCTTCAATCTTCTCACCCGCTGATTCCGCTATTGAAGCATACATGTGATGCTGAGGTGAAAAAAAAAGAAACATCCATTTCAATTTCAGGTCAAGGTCCTCTCCCTGGGGTGCCGCCATAAAAACCAAACATGAAACGCAAAATTGTTGCTGCTGCAAACCATCGATGTGTAGCATCTTAAATTTTTCAACTTTTCATTCCACTTTCTTCACTAGTTTCTTCCATCAAGTCTTGTGTAAGTGTTGTGTTTCCAGAACTTCATTTCCATGGCCCTGTCCTTTGTCACCTTGGCAACTTTGTCTCAGACTGTCATTGTGTAAGGTTGTACAATAAAGACGCTTTGACAAACATCATTAGACAGTATTAGCGATTGCTCCAATTCCTCCAATAGAGGTGAGACCCTGTTTTCCCTGATGAGCAAAAATCCAGAGTTGCAGTTGCAATACTATGATTTTATACCAGGTCAGTGATGGGTTGACAGTATCTCTTGTAACCAGGCTTCCCCCAGCTGTGAGGAATCATGCTTCCTGGTCTTCATCCCTGCCCTCCCTCAACTTAAATTCAGTCCACACCTGTTTTGACTCTGCAATCAGGCTACTGCTCATCCTCAACTCATCACAAAATATAAGAATTCCGCTCTTCAGTCCCTGCTGGATTGTCCTTCTTGTAACGCTGGTGTTATCAGAGTTGTCTAGACTTTTTAACTTTTGACTTGTTCTGTCTGTTGACCTTTAGTGCAACCCTAAACCTGCTAGCAGTGGATAACCTCTAAATGCTCAGCCAAGGACGATTAATCTCAACATTGGCACCTTTTTGGTGGTCATTGGTAAACATCACTGCTACCATTTTACAGTGCTGAGTTAGCTCCGTTGGGTTTCACCACCAAATCTGGCACATTTCAAAACTATCCATTTATCTTAATTGGGTCTATAAAACTCCCAAACAACAACTGATCTCATTTAAATGATATATTGCCCCTATTGGGTGGTTAGGTCAGAGCAATGAAAACAGTGCATTTGTGAATTTACAGTGTGGTCCACAACCACCAGGGGCCATCCAAACTCAAGAATGTTTAATAGCTTTGAGAAAATAACTGAACTTAATATGTTAAAAATTTAAAAAAGAGAGGATAGAGCTGAGAACACTTTGTCTGTCAGTCACCGAAAAATGTTCCTAGTGGTTCATTTTATGTCTCTGGCAATCAGCAGTGGCCAGTTCGGTAAATTAACAATTTACAATGATCAGGAACATAAAAATGTCATCCAACAGCTGGAGCTCATTTAAATAATTTATTGCCTCTTACAACAACAAATTGGGTCAGAGCAATAAAAATAGAACATTTTAGAATTTATAATGCGGTCAACAACCACCAAAATGTTTACTTTTAGCTTTGAGACAATAACTAAGCTGACTACAATTGAATAAAACCTGATTTTTTCTTGATCGTTTCTGTTTTATTTGCCTGAGTTTGACCACTCTTTCCACAATTTCTCAGTCTAATTAGTGTAACAATCAGTGACGGGACATTTTACTGTTTTATTTGTGAATGAGGGTGAGTATGAGCGGTTGGCAGTGCAGTAAATGATCAAGTTATTGTAATCAGGAATATAAAACTGTCATGTGCGAACAGCTGGATCTCATTTAAATTATTTATTGCCACTTACAACTAGCCGTTAGGTCAGTGCAATAATGCAGTTTTTTTTAAAAATGCCACGTTCTGGAATTAACAGTGTGGTCAGCAACTAGCAAACACTCATTTGAGCTCCAAAAACTCAGTTTTATTTCTTTATTTATTTTTAACAAGGTAAACTGTCTCGCTTTTATTTTACACAAATCTCAGTTCAGTTTTCACCATGGGGACTGTACCCAGAGCTATTTTAAGGTGAGTTACTGCAATGCACGGTATTAAAGCAAAGGCTCCAAGTTCCCAACAGCAAGGATGCTGCTTGAAGGTGTCTCTGGGGCGATAGTCACCCCATTTCACGAGTGAAATGAAAAATATAGCTATTTCTTTTTAGATGTGAGCGGGTAGGTCTCTCTCTCTCTCTCTCCGCTGCCTGTGAGTGTGACACCATTCTCCTGTGTTTCTGTGACGTCTCTGCTGCTCCGCTCGCCTGATTCGAAATGAACTCAACGGCGGCGCCTCGCAGCAGCAGCAGCAGCGCGAGTCACTAATCGCCTCAATATTGACTATAAATCATCATTAGGCCGCCGATATGAGGAGAGTGAGTGACTTTCCAGTCCGCAGTGGTGGGTGGACCTGGACAGCCGTTACCGCCCGCGTGAGGTGTCACCATTGTTTTTGCTTTGCCCGCCAATTTTACGCGTAAACCGGAAATGAAGCCGGCAGGCGTCGAATCATCGGCTTTTCTGGGACGAAATCCAGCGTCGTGAAGTCGCAAAAAGTGCCAAATAAGTCCACAACATCAGCAAAATACACAAAGTCGGGTCGGCTGAGTGCCAAGTGTCAACACATCTTGGCATTGTGCGCCTTGTTTAGTGTTTGCTGGAACAGTCTGTTCCCGTCATAAAAACCCAGTCCCGTCACCAAAACGACACTGAATGTCTGTTGTTTTTTTCGGAAGGATTTCCCCCCCGCCTTGCCAGCAGAAATCAGGGGGACAGACAGAAGGTAAGGATTTCTTCTAGTATGAAGAGTAGAAGATTTTGTGTTTGTTGATAATTGGTTACCTGCACAAGCAGGTACCCAACAAGCAGGTAACAAGTGTAGGTAACCAAATATGCGACCAGATATCTACCAATTATCTGGCCGCGCTAATTGATGACGGGTTCATTATGAGAGAGAAATATAGTCATTTAAATATAATGCTAATAAAATGATAGTTTAAGTTGTGAAGTATTTTGATCTTGAGAACAAGCCTGTGCTTCCATTTATGATTAAGCTAATGTAGATTAGGGACCAATTACAATTTAGATTCTAAAAATTTGTAACCTTTAAATCAAAATTGCTCTGTTCCCAGAAGTCTTGTTGTCATGTAAAACAGATATAAAAAAAAAAATCAGAATTCTTCATCTTTTCTTTTTTAACCATCATGAGTACTAGCAACGGTACAAAGCTTATCTCAGAATAATTGCAGTGATGCCTGAAAATAAAAGAGTGCAATTTGCAGATGATTAAAGTATGGGTGAAAAAATTAGCCTCTCCCTCCCAGAGTCTCTCAGTGCTGAAAATATTTCCTGTGATTCAGTGTGATGCAAATCAAATGGCTTGTTGCATCCCCGAGTGCCGGAGCTGCCAGGCGTAAACCATTTAGCTGAGAGAACCGTTCCCATTGGTGTGTGTGTGTGTGTGTGTGTGTGTGTGTGCCATTTCACTGCCAACTGGGGAGAAAAAATGAGAAAGCATACAATGACTGGCTTTACCATCCCAACGTGCACGGGAGGCTGAGGGGAGAAGGGAGAGAATGGGAAAAGAAGAAAAGTAGGTGGGAGCATCACACGGTTGTGAGATAAATCCACCAGCTGCTCTACTTGCTGCTTCCTCTGCATGTGTTTACTCCCCACCTCAGGTTACCTCTCCGGTGATCTGGACCCAGGCCTGTAATTTCTCTTTCTGGAGGGAGGGAAGCAGATGTAGGTGGCAGGAGAGGACGAGAGACGGGGTATGAGCTTGAGAGCTAAATTTAAGGATGGGAGAAGAGGAAGTGGTAGCTGAGCAGATGCAGCACGAGGGGGCAGAATCCTCTTCCGCGCCCGCTCCCTCTAGTGAGTCATCCACAAGCAACCAGAGCTGGGAATGTGAGCGGCTCCCTCCCATGGCCTTGTGGGATATTACCGGGGAGTGATGAATGAGCGCTGGCGGACGGAGGGAAATGTGTATAAAAGGAAGCTCTCTTGGCAGATTCGGGTGGCCTGATTGAGTCTCTTTGATGTGAAGAACGAGTTGTGCCGCGTGGCCGCCACAGTTAAAGGCAGCGTGCGCAAAAATCTTCACATTTATTGATGAATGCCGTTGATTTGTCTGAAGGATGAGGCCCATGGTTTGTGGAAAAGACAAGCCCAGTCTCTGAAAGTCACAGAGATAATAATAATAAATAATATTAATAATAATGTTATTTGTTTTGCACCTTGCTAATCCTCTTTATATTGTGTGATGTTTTGAACTGCTGTGCAGACGCCTGCCGTGCCGCATCCAGCTGTTTTAGATGCCAAATTAGAGTTGAAACACTGAACTTGCTCTCTGTCGAGCCGGGAGGCAGGCCAAGTTTGGGCATATTTGGCTTAATTTCTGCCAATCTCTGCCTCCACTCTGTGTGCAGTCGCAGTGTGGCGCTTCACTGAGTCGGAGGCTGCTGCTCTGCCTCACGGCTGAGCGGGTGCCTCCCTTAAAGATGCACTGAAGTCAGAAGATTTTCCAGCCCTCGTCACTGCCAAGCCGAGGACCAGATGAGAGTAAGTGTTGCTCAGGCTTAATTTTCTTGTCTCTTCTTGGGAAATGTTCCAAATCGTGGCTTGCAGATGACCAAAACAGGAGCAGAAGTAGGTGGAGTTTCCAAACAAAAGTCTTAAAGTGAGGTGGAAGGAAGTTTAACCGTCTGCGTTGTCAAGTTAGTGCATCAATATTGTTTAAGTTCAATGTCTCATGGGCCAAAAATAAACAGAGCTACCATGTTACCACTGGATAGCATCACTTTGTGCTGTAGTTAACCACAGAACAAACCAGCTGCCTTCTGGTTCTACTTGGAAACAAACAAAAAAAAAAGCTCAGAAGCAAATCTCTGTGTCATCAAAGCACAAAGCAGTGATGAGTAATCCTGCGCTGAGTGCTGAAAACAGTTTGGGAATCAAAGCTTTGTTTCCACCAGACCTTCCCTCTTGTGCATTAACGTATTTTAAGAAATATCTCTATATTTTATTGTCAAAAGAAGAATAGGCCATGCCAAAACGGCTATAAATTTTACAACTTACTCCCTTAACACACTGGCAGAGAAAATACGTGCAGTGGTTGTTGCTGTTCACCTTTAAGTTTCTTCCTGTAAAAAATAAAACAGCATTTGTCAGACACAAATGCCATTTTGTGTTGGGAGATGCGTGAATTGCATTAGCCGAGCGATTTCTGACAGGCAGTTTTGCTCCTGGTAACAGGGGAAGGCCTTGCAGGTAAGCATCTGGATGATTTCCACTTGGAATTAATGGCGTGTGTGAGAAATCCATTACTTTTCAGCTAATGCCACACTGTGATGCTGCTGGGGCTTTGTGACATTCCATTTCCTCCAGTTTTCCCTGGCCAGGCTGCCAGGACTCCATGTCCTGTCATACTGTAAACAAAAGAACACATTTTCCTCCTGAAACACCCTCACTTTTTATTTGGCAAAAAATGTTTTCCTTTTTTTTATTTTATTTTTTTTACTTTTTTTACAAGTGCACTGCTTGAAATAGCTTCTTGGTCTGTGAGTGCGGGTAAAAAAAAAAAAGCCTGTTTGTGTAAAATATGCAGGAATCTTAATGCAAATTCAGTCTCTGGAGTTGGCACGACCTGATTACAATTCAACCAATCTCCGGAGAACACCAGTCTGTCCTCCTCGCTGTCACAAAACATTACAAGTACACCAGAAACGGACCACAAACTCTGAACGCTGCAACATTTTTTGTGCTTCTTTTTTCTTGTGTTGTCAGACGACCTGAAATCCTGTGAAGCGCGTTCAGCCTGGTTAGACTGCATATATATGCATATATGTGTATATATATGTCATATATAGATATATGATAGATTGCTGTGTCAGTTTCACTCAGCACAGGGCCTTTTATTACATCGGCAGATGAAATTATGCAAAGTGCGTTTGATAGGCACGCCAAAATGGATTTAAAGCAACTCTAGGTAACTTTCGGTGGAAATGGCGAAGTGACGAAGTAAACACGCTGCTGGCTAGTTTATTGATGTAGGAAAATACAAATAGTCGCCTAGCTGGAGCGCTCGTATGTGTTCAGGAAAAACATTAATATGAAATGCAAAACAGACATTGACAATAACGTCGTAGCAAACGTTCAACACTTTTATTACTTCGTCTTTCATCGAGGTTACTTATTGGGTTCCATTCCATCATTTTACAATCTTATGTATTTGTAATAGTAGTATGTAAGACCGCCTCTAAATAAACATGTGACGTTGCCGTTAAGTGGTTCGTCCTATATGTAAGACGACACAGGAAGGCGTGTCGGGTCGTGCTTGAAAGTTACACAGTGCAGTTACAGCCGGCGCAAACCCCCTCTCGCTGCCGAGGTGGCACCATTGATCCTATTAATCGTTTATCTACCGCTTTACTGAGTTTAGAATCATAATTTTATGGTCGAAAAGTTAACTAGAGTTGCTTTAATGAAAATAAATTGTGAGAAAAGTTTGTATTTCTCACATTTACCGTGTACAAATATTAGGGGCTGCGTTATTATATAACTATTGTACCTGCTAGTAGGCCTCAGATTCGTGTCCTAAAAGACCAGAATACCACCCCAGGTTCTAATCAGCTCTGCTGCCGCAACTCGATGCTAATACCAGGACTCCCTCCTGCAGGGCCCGTTCATTCATCCTCCTAACGAGAGGAGACGTCTGGCGGCAACTGACATGCGAACGCACAGCAGCTCCGCACAGGACCTTTGAGGTTAGTGAACGTCACACACCCAGAGGCAGCTTCTGACGCGGCACACGTTTTCAGGTTGTGTGATGATCAGGTGTTTGTTTAAAGCCACTGTGCTGCTCACTGCGACAGCATGCCTGCAGGGCACCTGGATGAGATGATGTTCCTGTGGAGTCCCAGTCAGCCCACAGCAGGGCAACACTCCAGTCTTTTCACATTTTCCGCATTAACAGACTAGATTTGTGCAGTGGAGCCCTTTAATTCCATGCCAACAGTCAGATTTGACGATAATCTTTGATTTATTTTTCTGTTTGGATAATTATTTCAAAGCACGAATCAAAAATGGTAGAAACCTATAAAGAGACAGCACATTTAGTAAAGGCATTTGCTGAAGTGTTCGACAAACAACTGCCATCTTGAGGACAATAATGGAACTGCAGCAGGAGTCTCCTGCGTCACCATTGGGTTAAAAATGAGAAAAGATGATTAAAAAGGCGCTACTGATTGTGAATATAAATTTACTGATTCAGTCAGAAACATTTTCTAAGTGCAAATACCAACAACATATATATAACAGGTTGCATTATTTTCTTATTAACATATTTTCAACAAAAAAAACAGAGCAAGCTGTACGTCACTTTTCAATGACAAATCAAACTCTTATCAAAAAGCCCACACCAAATTAGAAATAACATGATAACTGGGTCATCGGTCTTGTGGGAGCGAGGGGAATCTGTCTTCTGGCTCCTACTCTGCGAAGGTGAGCTCAGCTAAAACGCTACTTTCAATCCTCTCCACGTAATCCTGCCTCAGCACGGTCAAGGTGCTGAGCAAGGGGTTGGAAACGTGACGGACGCTGCTCCGTGCTCGCTCATTCTCCTTGTGCCCGATGTGCTGACCCGTGCTGTCACTGGCCACGTCCTGGCCCTGGTCGATCCCGTGGCCACGCCGATGACTCGCCATGGAGCCAGATTGAGCGTGTCCAAGTGCGCTTTGCTGACTTGAGTGTCTCACGACGGTCTCCTTCACCATTCCTGAAGTTCTCCTGGACGGCTGGAGGTGGATTCTGGCGTTGGGAGTGCGCAGCACAGACTCGTTTTCACATACGGTCTCGATGTTGATGCTCCAAGCGTCTCCGGACCCTCCTTCGTGACTTCCAGGTGCGAGGTCCATGCTGAGGTCAATGACCAGACAGTCCGAGTCCTTATCACTCGTCTCTGTATCAGCTTCTTCCTCCACGTTGTTCTGCTCCAGGCTGTCTTCCTCCCAGGCGTTGTCACACGACCTTCCGGATCCCCTTGCAGGAGATTCAAATATCACCCCTCTGGGGCCAAGAGACTGAAAATGTCTACGTTGGAGGTTGTTGGGGGTCACTTGGCTCTTGGGCTGTCTGCACATGTACTGTCGGACTGATTCGGGCACCAGGAATTCGTGCCGCTTTCTGCGGGGCACTAAGGCAGAGAGGCTCCCCGGGATGTAGTTCCCGACGATGGGCAAGACGGTGGTGGGCTTCAGCGCGGAGACAAAGTCCTCCAGTTCTTTGTAGGAGCAGTGGTCAGAGTAGGGCACCACATGGATATCGCTGTGGTTGAGGGGCAAAGGCCTGCTGGTGGGCAGGATGGCCAGCGTGGGCTGCTCCTTGTTCCACTCCTCCAGAGCCCCGGGCCTAACCTTAGACTGGTCCACCACGCGGATGCGGCCTGCACCCGGATCGGTCGTGAAGACGTCGGGCAGCTGCAGGACTCTGAGGGTCTGTATTCTCTCCACGCTCACCTCGATCCACGTCCTGAACTCCATCGCCAGCTCCACCAGCAGTGACTCCTTCCCCAGTGAATACAGACCTAGAAGCCAGTTTGGAGTTATGAGGGTCTGTGTTCTTGGCCAACAACTTCTTACAAACAGTACCTTCACAACCAGGTCTTACGTTTCTGCTCTTAATTATTCATTTTACTAGTTTTATTGTTAATATAGTAGTGGAACACTTTAGAATTCTACCTGTATAAAATGTGATGGCATGCATACTGTCAAACTACATTGATATCTGTGCAGCACCAGCCTCACCTATGACAATGGTGTAATCTGGGTGGCTGCGGATGATCTCCTTGATTTGCTGAGTGGCTTTCTGTCTGGTGGGGAGGTCGCGGTTGGGGTCACAGTTGGTGTTGTCCAGGTACAGGACGTCGATAGAGGTGCACAGGCACGGTTCACGAAGCATGGAGGGGGTGTATCTGAAGTCGCCTGAAAGGAGGAGCGTCAACCCAGAGGGTGATAATCATTTATGAGCTGCCTGAAGAAATGCACCGTTCCTATTGTGTATTCAGAAACTGACCAGTGTAGAGTATTGTGCCAAAGTAGCCTTGGAAGAGAAACATGACAGATCCTGGACAGTGGTTGGCATCTATTAGTGTGACTGTCAGTTTCTCCTTGCCGATGTCATCCATCGGCAGCAGATACGGCTCATCTGGCTCTAATGGATGGATCCACTCCTCTTTCACCTGGTGGGGTGGCACAGAAAAGTGTATTTTCTCCCAAACTGACAGTAACAGTGGCAAGGATGGAGAACTATGAGTCTACTACTTGGTTATCTGGATCACATTCTGTGTGCATAGTCAGATTTTTTATGTTTTGAAGGGGGATACAAATCAGTAAATGTATTAAAAACACAAATGGCTTGCTTCAGTTAGAGCAACTTCAGAAAAATATTTATACACAAATCTATAGACCTCACTTGCCTTTCATACCTTTAAGTTAATCAACTACCTTATATTTTAAAAATATAAGGTAAAAATAAAATATAAGAGGCATCTCAAAGTGCTCAGCACAATAAAAATAAAATAAAAACGAGTCACTGAGAATATAGCTATCATTTCACATAAATCTGATCTAGATCTGATGATGCACACAAGAACAAAAAGACAGCTACACAAGTAACTCACAGTTGCAAATAGTCATGTTAAACTATAGTAGATTAGACATTGTATAACACGACACTCAATAAACTAGCACTGAGACCGGTGTCTACAGCATTCTGATGAATTTTACCCCTAATTTAATATCACAAAAGGTTGTGATGGGAGTCCTATGTTGATACTGTTAAGTAGGAAATGAGCAACATCTGGTTTTGCTAAAAATGAGGGCACTAAACGCAGCAAAGAGCGGGTCTTGCAGTGATGTGCTTACATGAAACAGCCTCTTCATTGCAGCACACAAAGCAAACCATTGTCCGTTAGCAATCAAACTCAACATCTTTAACTTCCAACAACAGCAACAACAACAACAAGTTCCATGGTATTAGCCTCACCTCCAGCTTGAGTTTGAGGAGGTCAGCAGTGACGGTCGAGCAGTATATTGGCCGGTTGCTCCAGGTGGAGGTCAGACCCACCGTGTGGTCGCTGTGCATGTGGGACAGGAAGAAGAGCCGCGTCCCGGGGCACTTCCGCACCTGCCAGAAGTCGACAGCCAGCGGGGTGTGCGGGATGACTTTTCCGTTGGCGGACATGCTTTTTAGTGGCTCGAGACATCAAGATGTGTGACGTCAGAGATCACTCGCGGTGACTTCGGAGACGCGGACGGCTGTCACACTCTCCCTCGTTCTGCTGAGCCCACCCAAAAAGAGGAGGACAAACACAGGTTGGTTTCATGAAAGTGACGTCAGTGAACCGCTGAATCAGTCTGACGTTCAAGCCCATGCGCGAAATATGTTAATTAGTACAGCTGAGTATTTACAGCGAAGACCTTTGACACACACTGAAGAAAAAAAACATGTTAACCTGCACTAGTGCCGCAGTGAGGTGTCTGACATAATTCAAAGCACAAACCCCGAATGTTTACTAGAGAACGTCAGACACGAGAGCAGATGTTGCTCGGTACTAGTGGTGGAGCTAGCAGTTATTAGCGGTACCCTAAAAGCTGGCCCTCTCTAGTTTCGTGACGACAGTTCTGGTCATTGCTCGATCGCATTGTCAACCGCCAACATAAGACGAAATGTTTTGCGGCTGGCGCAGCATGTCGGTTTTAAAACACCCGCCCACAAATGTATATCCTCGTACACTCGTACCCGCCACCTCTGTTTTCGTTTTAGTGTCTTCTTCTCCTTATCCTGTGCATGATTAAATCCTGGCGTAGCCTCTACCGCCTACTAGTGGTTATACAGCAGCATAACAGGTTGTTTTTTTTATCATGCCAATATCATCCTTTTTCTCATGTACTTCTTATGCGTTATAGAAACTCAGTTTTTGAATGAGACTGTTGACACCTAACAAAAAAGGGATCTAATCCACAAACATAATGGAAAGGAACTGAACGAATTGAATAATAATGAACAATTTAAGCACAATTACCAATCAGTTATCTCATCTCAAGTAATCATTTAAGTCTGTGGAAAATACATTTTCTTTTACATCCGCCACCTATACATTCAGCGCGTGAGTAGTAGAACTGAATCAATGTTTCAATGTTGCGTTGAGATTTAGCATAGGTCCAGCAGATGGCGCCAAGAGAGAGGAAACGGTAATGATTTTATATCGGGGTTATGGTCGCCTTGTGATAGCTGGGATAGGCTCCAGCAGACCCCAGCAACCCTAAGTGCAGGACGAAGCGGGTAAAGTGGATGGATTATGAGTATGCTAAACAAACTAACAAACGAACAAGCTTATATGGGATATTCTGATTCATATTCTGAAAATACACAAGGTTAGTTACCACTAAAAGGGGAGGAAAATTGTACAAATATTTTTCAATGCATTCTCATTTTAAAACAAAAACAAATCGACTAATTTTCAAGAAAAGCAACAATCGAGGTAAAATGACATCTTAAATCAAGTTCACCTGATTGTACAGATTTCTCTTGATGCTTTCACAAACATATAAATTCCCACTTTCCCGTCATCACATCAGTCTTAAGTAAATAATATTGTTTGTTTGTTTTCCCCACTATAATCCAAAAGGTGGAGTAACCACTGAATGGGGCCGTTGCTATGACGACCGAGACCCTTTAGAGAAAACCATCCCCCTATGTTTGCACACTGCTCACTTTTCAGGATTATACCAGGAGTTGCTGCTCACACCTCCTTTATCTTACAGCGTGCACCCTCTCCTTTCACCCACAGGCACATTTATCATACCCTCCTTTACAGTTAATTATCGTCCGCACGCACGGACACATCCACATACGCGTGCGTGCACACACTCTCACACACTCACGACCCTATCTACCTTGGTGAGGTCTTACACTGACCTCCACACACTCCCCATCCCTTTGCACAGATTAACCCAAAGGCAAATGCTTTCTAAAACCTATCTTTTGATCTACTAATGCTCCCCGAAAGCTCCTAAATACTTCCCAGTCAGTCGCCTCCTCATTTATCTTCAGACAAACAAACACCTGCCACTATTTACTAATCACTCTACTAATCTGGTCATTCAACACCAAAATATTCCCCTATTTACTTCCCAACATTTCTGTCCTTCAAACAGCAAAACTCTGCTCCCAAAACCTACCAAACTTTAGTAAGCGCCTCTGCTGTGCTTTGATAGGCTCAAACTGGCCCCCACAAAGGTTCCTTTGCACTATACCCACACACACGCCAGGCGCACACACGCGCGCACCCCCTGTGGAAAGCTTCTGTAGATGGAGTGCACTGTGCAGGCGATAAAGTGAACCAGAGCAGGTTGAGCCCAGTACAGGGAAATCACTGGAGTCCCCGTTATTATTCACACCTTCTGCTTTGCGATAAGTTGCAACAGCTGGATGTCCTTTAGGTTATTATTGCGCATTGCAGCAGTCATGCAGCCAAGGTGGAGGGGGGGAAATGTCGGCATGCGATTAGTTTAGCTCTGAGTACAAGAAAGAAAACTAAAGAGTTATGACTTTTTTTCAAATTGACTTTGATGGACTGTGTTTATTTGGATCTGTGGTTTGATGTTTGTTTACCTGTTTGCCTGTCATTAACTAGTGAACACGCACAAATACTAGATCAGTTATGTTCATTATGTCTTCTTTCTTCATAGTTTCCATTTTTCCTCTTTAAAGACGAGGGTTTTCACAAGGTAAGCAAAGGAACACCTTGTCTTTAAAAAGGAAAAATGGAAGCTGTGCACAAATAGTGTGTTAAAATACTGTTAATACCTCTAATAAATTATAAACGTTGAAGAATTTTGTTGAAGTGGATGTCACATTGTTATTGCAAACACTTCAGTGCAGACCACCAAAAAAAGTCAAGTGATGAGAATAAAAATAGCCAGAGGTGTTTGCTTTTGCTCCAGCGAGAGGTTGCCGGGGTCAAGAGGATGAGTTGTCTTATCTGTCGTGTTGTTTTTCAGAGAAACAAAAAAAAAGCAAAGTGTTTGTCAGACAGCGGCAGCAGGCAGATGGCTCCACAGTCTGTGATCTGGTTTTTGAAAAGGCAAAACTTTAAATTCCCACATGTACACTCTCACTGACCTCAGTGAGCTGCAGCCGACTTCATCCCTTCCTGAGTTTGTGCTGCCAGGAGATGTGTATATATATATATATGTATATATATATATTCCCCCTTTGAAGTCAGAGTGATCTGTCAAAAACCTCTAAGTGTGATACCGAAAGGTTCTCACTTCCACTGTGTCTCTCCCTCCCGCCAACAAGAGCAACTGTAAACCATCTCTAGTGACAGATTTGTACAGTCAGACGCAGTGGCAGCGGCTTCATTCCTCACATCCCCTCCGGGATGATGCGGCGCTGCTGCTGCGCACGCCCTCCCGCCGAGATATTTATGGCTACGTGTGAGAGGCTGAAGAAGTCCCCGGGGGCTACGAACGTGTTGCCGCTAAAGCGAGCCGGTGGGAACGACACGGGCCCTCCTCCACGGCCTCGCCAGTGACTCCCCGATCCCCCTCCCATCCCCCTCCTACCCTGCCATCCCTCGTCAGGTTTTTCACAATGTCTTCCTTTGCGATGTGGCGGCTTTGTCGTCGTGACCTGCCTTTAAAAAAATAATAAAAAAAATCACTCAGCACAGCGGCATGATTGGCACAACCCACGACCCCCGCTCGACGACCTCCGCAACCAGAGAGGTGGAGGAGCTCAGGCTTTAAGCGCTTGACGTGCTACGCCTGCTAAATAGCGCCGCTTGATTCCGTCATACATGTGATTTGATTTGCTCAGTTCATTACATTTCCAGGAGCGGGGAGCCGAACAGCGCGGCACGCTAGTAGTCAGCTAACCGGGGAGCTTCCGGAGATATGCGGATATGTGGCACGAACGCGCGGGTGGGTGATGGGCCTCGCAGCTGGCTGTCAGAGCGGAGGAAAAGACGCGTCTAATTGTCCTCCTGGAGAGTTCCGCGTCCTTCTGAGCTCCTCCTGGTGAGGAGGGGGTTGGAATGAAAATCTAGGTTGTCAACGCGCTGACATCTGTAAAGGAGCGCTGCGCAAATGAGGAAGGTGCGAGAGGAGCGGCCCCCCGTCGGTGTCTTTGCTCAGAAACTGATCTCAGGTCAGCAGGTGACCTGAGCAGGTGTGAATGGTGGGAAGGTGTGAATGGTGGGAAGCCGACCACCAGTTTTATTCAAATTATATTCTGATGAACTAGGAGAGAATTGCTCACCTAAACTGGCTTTTGTGGTATTCTGCATGATGTATACCATGTGGTATCAAGTGTTGTCTTCTTTTTCTCCGTGTTAAAGAAAATGCAAAAACAGAATTTGCAGTGTGTTTGTGTCTGCGTGCATCTGTCTACGTGTGTGTTTGGTGTGTGTGTGTGTGTGGGTGGGTGATTAAAGTGATGTTTGCTACTCTGACAGAGCAAATATGTTTCAATGGATCCTATTGAACTAGTGCAATGTTGCGTGTGATGCATCTCATTTTTCTCCCGCGGCTCAAGCACCAGCCAATATCCATCCTCTGCTGGCGGGACGATCGGGGAGAGGGGGTTGAAGCTGCGTCAGGAGAAGTGAAAGAAGGGGTTGAAACGAATCCTCAAGTCGACATTTTCTCCTCGGCGCCGGGGTTGAAACAGACAGAATCGTCGGGGCGCCGTCGATCCTCACTTGACTGTCGGTGACAGCAGAAGTGTAAGAGCAACGGGAACATCTGGCTGCGTGACGTGTCTTTTATCCCCCCCACCACCTCCGCCCACACACACACACAGACACTCACGAGTGAGGAGAGATTCGTGTAGAGTGATGACAGGCTTTCAGTTGCCTTTAAGTTTGACACATTGACTTTTTCCTTGTACATCTTTTCATACGGATCACGAATCAGGACTCCCAGCAGTGGTTCTGCATTTAGAATGAATCGCTCTTGAAAAAAAAAAAAAAAAAAAAAAAGGGGCGAGGGTTATCAGTAAGAGGCTTTCAAGAAAACTGTCCACTCTCTCTTGAGCCATATAATGATGATAATAATAATAATGAAAATGCTTTATATTGTCTTAGGTGCATTCTTGAAAAAAAGACCAATAGACGAGATGAGCTGGTGCTGGTTGAAAGGCTGATAGTTTCAGGCCTCGGGTTGAAGTGGGCGAGTTGTTGGTGAGTAATCTATTACTCAGTAACTACTGTAATTAAACTACTTTTTTAGTAACAGAGTTATGTAACGGGATTACTCTGGCAAAACTGGTAATTATATTATAATTACTTTATCAAGTAATGATTTCATTACTTTTCTGAAATATTTTGCAAGCTAAAAATGTCTTATTATCCACAAAATGACTGAAATTTAGAAAAACAACAGAAAACAATGATGTCGCACTGATGTCGCGACGATGCACCAAAACAAGCATGGCAGCGGCAAAAGAAAAAACAGTGATTGGATTTGTAGCTGGAAATACAAACATTATTTTTTGTTCATCTCATCTAAATAAAACAATATTGTGGTTCGGTGTACCTTAAGTGCAGGAAACAAGACGTTCTCAACTATCACTTTATCCTTTTTTTTTTTTAACTAAAGTAATTAGTAATTAGTAATTTATTGCTTATGAAACAAAGTAGTTTAAGTAGTCATTAGATTACTTTTTAAGGAGTAATTAGTAATCAGTAGTTGGATTACTTTTATGGAGTAATCCCAACAACACTGCAAGTAGAAGCCACAAACTAGAAGTGGAAAGGTGTTCACGCCAGGTGTTTACATAACGCAAAGTCAATATCTGACACTCGTGCAACCGCGGCTCAGAGTTTTGCCGCCCCGGTTGCCCGGAGCACGGCTGCTTTCACTTTGCCCTTTGCTGGCCGCAGATGTTACGGAGTTGCAAGAAGCAGCTGTTCGTGCCAGTGGTGGCCTGTACAGTAAACCGTAATAAAAGACGGCATGAATAATTGAACGTAAAACCCTAAAAGAGACGGGAGGGAGAGAGGGAACGCGTTCTATCGTCTCCTGCACGGCTACCTAACTCCAGGAGGCCACGGAATGAATGAAAGTAATTGCTGGCAGCCCCCCATCACTTTTATTGGTGGTGGGGAGTGGAACAGAGAAAAAAAAAAGGTGGAGTCGATATTTTGGATAACGGCTGCGGAGTTGTTTTATGTCTGTTGTTGGTTAGAAAGGAGTAGCTGGCACATCTAAGAAGGCTTTTTAGATGTCTGACAGTCTGGCTGCTGAAGTAGATAAATGTCAGGATAACAGTTTGTTCCACTGCTAATGAGCACTGGCACACCTAGTGTGTCACCCCCCCCACCCAATTCCACCCTCTTAAAGGAACATCTTTAAATTCAGGCAGCACATTCTTTGACCTAATTTACACTGAAACACCATAAAACACATTTAGATTTTGGAGAAAGCTAAACCCCCCCGTGACCCTGAATTGGAATAAGCGGGCATAGAAGATGGATGGATGGATGGAGAACGTACACCCTCCTTGTACTTGTACACACTCTTTCACTTTACTTGTTGTATTCTTTGAGTGTACTCATATATTTTTCAAAAGGTGCATCCGACTGCACTCCCAAGTTGTGGGAAGGAGTAACTGGCATAAAAAGCTCCAATCCACCACAATTTAATTTCCATGTTCTGTTCATTCTCATATGCTCATTTTCATCCAGCACTTCAGTCAAACCCTTAAGATCTACAGAAACCAGTACATTTAGCCTTCTGTTTGCAGCCATCTAGAAAAAAAAACCCTTCCCGATAAAACTGAAACTTTGTTGGACCTTCAATGTGTTTGGAAGGTGACTGATGAAGGCAAATAGGGCAGTTCTCAAAAGCCAGATAAACATCTGGCTTGGAGTGCTCTCGTCAGCACGGCAGAGCTATCAGCGCTCTTTGTGACATCACAAAGGGAGTTTCTGGACATACTCACTGAAGGTAGGCCAAGTGAAAGAAGATAAAAGACTTCTCATTTCCGGGAGTTTGCTGACAGGATAGATACAGAGATCTTTGTTAAAAGTAAAACTAAAGGAAGTGCCCTTTGTGACCTCATAAATGGCTGATTTCCAGAACTTCATCCAAGTGATAAAGTTATACATCAGCGTTATAAGCTAATTATGAACTCTTACTACGTTTGCTTGGTCCACCTTTAACATTCTATGAAACCTTCAGGAAATTAAAAACATAATTTGTGAGTCCAGGAATAGACTTCAGTATCTTCAGCGAGAAGTCCACTTGCAGAACTGATTTGGGTAAAACTTTACTTACTAAGGAGATGGACCATAAGGCATAATCGAGCTTGTGTTTACATCCATAATGTGATTATTTCACATTTTATCAAGACCCAACATTTATTTAGTCCTTTAAATGTTCACCATAGGATGAATAAATTACTTAAAGAGGACTTTAGCTGGGGGTCTCTAATGTGGCTGTTTTAGCAGGTAAAGAGATCACACACACACACACACACACACACACACACACACACACACAAACGCAAACACACATGTACACGCATGCACCCCTGGGGCCATGAGTGACTGTCTTCCCCCACCGGCAGATTGAATCCAGGTGTCAGTCAAACCTTTGGCTAACAACTACCTCATTAGCTGCCTCCTAAGTGACACAGCACGACAGCGGAGCCCCTCCAGTCCTCCTACCATGCACCTGCGACAATTGATTCGCAGTAAATTAAATGGCAGCTGTAGGCAGCGCTGCAAGACGATCGATGCGCCGCCTCCGCAGTCTTCATTTACATAGTCATGTACAATCGATCCCAGGACGCTTTACAGCATATTCCGGAGCGGAGTGTTGGGTCGCCGCATATGAGATGAGATCATAAATGAGATCCGAAAAGACATTCAACTCAACTTAGAGGCATTTCAGCCAAAATATTTTATTAGTTTTCAGACTGAACTAAACTTCCAGACTGAAAGCAGGACATTTGTCTTTAGACGAAAACACGTTTTCTTTTTTCCCCCTTTTCTTTTTATGCCTCTTTGCCTCTGAGCATTGTTTTGTTTTTCCTCTTTGTTGTTTTAGGTAATAGAAGTGGTTGACAAATTTAAAACAAACAAACAAACAAAAAAAAAAAAAAACAAATTACCTTCCTGGCTGACCCACTTTTTTATTGTGCTCCAGTTATTAGCTCCAAAATTGGTGATTCGCATAGTGCGATAACAAAACAGTCAAAACTCTTCATGCAGATCCAGTTGGGCTGACTTGAAAGGCTCCATTCTGACTCCATCTCCTCCCCACAGGATGCTGCTGCCGTTCCTACTGTCTTACTTTTTTTTTTTTTTTTTTTTTTTTAGCTCGCTTCATCTACTCCAACCCAAAACTATTTCATCTCTTCGCAGACGTTTCGTAGCCCTGAAGCCTTGCACTTAGTTCAGACAACCACCAACTTAATGTTTTAGCATGGTACTAACACCATGCTACCACCTTGTTCAAGGGGTCTTTTAGAGTTGCAACACCATTTGTTAAATACTTTTTCTGCAAAAAAAAATTGTTCAGCCATTTATCATAATTTCTAGCACACTGCTGAAACAGCGTTTACTTCTTCCCCTCGAGTTCTCACGACTTGTTTGTGAATCAGTCGAGGGAGATTCTCATTTATGATCGCTGATCTCTCCATTCATGAGAGGCGGCGGTCACGGGCAATGACTCATAAAAGTTAAAACGGCTGACGGTTGCTCCCGGCTCCTAAACCACAAGCACGTATTCCGAAACCTGCTGAGTATCACGTTACAGTCTGTGTAAACCGAGGTCAATCAGTGTCATGTTGGGGGCCGGAAACAGCTGAGACAACAGTTTTTAAAGGTTTGGTCTGACGCAGAGGAGGTCAGGGAGGTAAGGGAGTGGTTTTGGCGTAGGGGGTGGACTGTAGCCCCCGAGGAGTTTTGATGTATTTTGGTTTATCAGGTAGATCAGGAAACATGCAGTCCAAAATCTCATAAGCAACATATTCCATATCAGGCTTGTGAGGAGACTAGTTGATGATTTAGCTCTCTGGGCACTCTTTTTCTTTTTTCTTTTTATGTCCTTTTTTTTTCATTTTTTTTTACGAGCGTGGCTTCCTTTTGACTCAATATGTCAAGAATTTATTCAGTGTTTATTGGCTTTGGCTGCAGCTTTTAACAGCTGCTTTTAGTTTTATTTAGCAGTGTAACGAAATGACTCCATTGGTGAATCAGCTGGTTTCTGGTGATGTGTCAACTAGCACAAGACAAACAGAAAGACTTGTACTGCCCAGAGTCTAGGGATGGATGGATGATGGACGGACGATGGATAGTGTCTTTATTGATATATTGGCAGACTGATTGGTGATTGATTGGTGTAGGAAAACTGCAGCTTGGCAGCAGTTACCTATAAATCAAAAACAGCATAACAACAAAACAAAAAAATTAACATTAAGTATCCATCCATTTATTTTCCAGGACATTATTATCCAGCAGGGTGCTGAAATCTACATTACCTGTCTTGGATTAGCTTAGCAGTTTACATAGAAAATGACAGGAGAAAATTTTAGCCTTGAGCAAGCATTTAAAAGCCACTGTGTAACTCCAAAGCTAATAAGTCGAAGTCAGTGAGACAATCACTTTGTCTCGGGGCTTGCAGCAAATGACTGAGTGCTGCGCTACGCTTGGTCCTGCTGAGGGTGACGAACACGCCGTGGCAGAGGAGCGATTTCCAATAACGGAGCAGAACGCCGAGGCTTCATTTGT
The DNA here is from genome assembly GCA_009823395.1 of Thamnaconus septentrionalis. NCBI lineage: Eukaryota > Metazoa > Chordata > Actinopteri > Tetraodontiformes > Monacanthidae > Thamnaconus > Thamnaconus septentrionalis. The sequence goes on from CM020512.1 coordinate 8,151,631, forward strand.
CCTCGTTACCACTTGTCTCATTTAACACGTAAAGGCTGAACCTCAAGCTGCGGGGGTCAGCGCGACAACTCAGCAGTTTCACGGCACGGACGCACCAGCAGCCGCCGAAGGTGGGTTCATTCATCAGGGGAGTCGCCTGGCGCTCTGTGAGGAGGAGCGGGTGGCCGCAGCAGCCATCATCATCAGGCGCGCGTGTTTGGGCGTGAACGGTCATTAACAACAGTGCGTGATGACGCAGGAGGAGGCAGGAATGGAGATAAGTGCAAAACCAGTGATAAAGTGGTTAACCCTCACTGAGTGTCATTTGCCAAGTTGTTTGTTTACACGTGTAGATTAGCCTGCAGCTGGAGCAGCACGTTGTTATTGAATTAGTTGCATTTCAGGAATCGCGAAGTTCATTTTTCACATCCTGTCCCTCTGCTGTTGGTCAACACCAACATGCGTTGCCACTTCAGCTGACAACATAGAGGGGAGGTAAATGATTTGCACAAAACAACTAACCGCGTGTGTCACACAGTTAGAAAAAAAAAGATGTAGAAAGGATGAATTTTCTTGCTTGCTTGATTGCTGGACAGTGCTTGTGTTCTCCAAGAAGGTTGTTGGTCCAACTCTTCTCTCCAGGTGCTCTGGCTCCTCCCACCCACAGTCAAAAGACCTGCAGGTTCAGAAGCTCTGGTGTGTCTGTGGGCGTGCAAGAGGTTGTGTAACTCTGTACGGTCCTGCAAGGAACTGGTGTCTTGTCCACTGTTGTAACTCCGGCCTTCACCTGAAGGCAACAGGGACAAGACTCCAGCACTGACATGATCCTGATGGATGGATGGATGGGTGGATGGTTTGAAGGAATCCTTCAGTGTGACCTCCATACATCATCTCCATGGCGATACAAGAGGTTTCTGTCTGACTCCTCTTCATCTCTTCCGTCTGCCGATCCTTTAGGGAAACACTCTGTGCCACTTTGATGGTTTTGCTCAGCTCCATCTCACATGCAGGCAGTGAAATATTAACACACACCGAAGCCACCGGAGAGCCGAGGTCGTAAGCAGGGCTCGACGTTTTTATCTTTTCTTTTCTTTTTCCTTTTTTTGCCAGGGAACTGTAGACATAAGGTGCCTTCTCACAGACAAGGCAGCAAAGGCACTTTGGCTCTCTTGTGTTAGTTGAATAGACAAATAGACAGGCAATGATAAATTTATTCACCTTTACTTTGATTTTTTTTTTTTTTTGAAGCCGTCAAATATGGATCACAGAGGAACTCGGGGGCTTGGCTCTTATCCTTGTCAGTGCAGCCGCCGCTGCACCTGGTGTCAGCAGAAGCTGCAGCACTTCTCTTCAGGTCTGAGTGCCGGTTTTCTTCCCTCTTCTCGTGCACGCTGTGCCAGAAAGGCAAAGTCGAACCACAGAGGGTGCGCTTTTCGCAGCATGATTGTCTCGACGCAACGCAACGCCACGAGCAGCCAATCAGGGTTGTGCTGCCGGTGCAAAGCTCCGCTCGCAACGTGTATCTCATTGTCAGCCGACGGCAGAGAGCGCTCTCATTAGCATTTCATGAGGCCCAGTTGACTGCAGAGTGCTGCACAGAAGCCAGAACTCTGCTGGAGTTGAATTAGCTTCCAGCTGAAGTCGGCCCTCCACCCCTGATGTTTTTTTTTAGCATCTTAGGATGAGGCTACAAGGACCGAAATGTCCAGGAGTCAGGCAATAAGGGAGGGGGAGGAGAAATAAAAAAAAAAATCTGGGTCTAAAGCCTTTACTGCAGAGCTGGTAACGGCTCAGGATGACAGAATGACTGAGGATCGTTTGACCCTCGCTTGCTTCTCAGGGACGTGACTTTTAGGCGAGCCTAGAAACTTGATTTTCCTCAAAGTGAACGCTCTCTGTTTCCTAATTAGTCTGGCATTAAAGTAGAAAAAGGGCAGTTGAATGTTTTTCAATTGATTTATACCGAAGCAAATCAATAACCTGCAGGACCAAAGCCTGTATTATATGGAGTGTCCTCGTATTTCCTCTGAAACGAAGTGACTGCGAGTGCGATATTTCAGCGCCCCCGGGGTCCCACCGCTGCTGCGCCGCTGCGGCCCATTAGAACTTCATCTTCTGTCGAGCCCAGAGAGTGTGTGTTTATCTCGGCGTTTCCTCCGATGAATTGCTTACAGCACGGGGAGTAAAATCCCTGGCAGTGACAAATTGCCAGCAGCTCTCGCCCTGTCACAAACTCTGAGGTGCACTTTATTAGGCCACTTTATTAGGAACCCTGGACTTGCAAGGTGTTACCTAATAGTAAAGTGGCAGCTGTGGTGCACAAGGCAGGTAAAAGATTGAATAATATATATTAATATGCATCTTTAAAAAGCTGCACAGAACATTTTTCTCTGTTGTCACGTGACACATGAACGCTGCCGCGCTGCGACCCATTATAGCTGCACTGCACGGCTGAGAGAGTGTGTTTACATGTGTTTATCTCGCTGTTTCCTCCGATGAATTGCTCAGAGGAGGGAGGCAAAAAAAAAAATCCTACCAGTGACAAATTGTCGGCAGCTCTCAGCGTATCGCAAACACGGAGACGCGCTTGTTCCCATTATGAGAAGGGATCGGATGGCTGCCCAGCAAAAAGGAGGAGGATATCAGGGGAGCCTTCTGCAAGTCAGCACTCCTGAACGCTCGAGAACCGTATCTCCGATTCCCAGAACCCCAGAGGTGGATTGTTCAGGATTCACCGAACCTGAGGTTGTTATGCAGAGACGGGCGAGAACGAGGCCTCTCAGGTGGCGTCGTCGTAGCGTGATGGCTTTGGATTGCGGAGAACGGAGGGCAGGTATCCCTCAGATCATCCTCACGCCTCGGCCGGGGGGGGAAAACGATTACCCACAAGCTTCTCTTCTCATAGATCGCACCACAGGTTTCAAGCATTTGACAAGGTGGAGCAGAGCAGAGCAGACTGCTTAGTAGAGTGTTTTGCTCAGTGAAAAAAGTCTAAATTCTCACCGTTGCAGTTGCAATGCAGTTAATGTCCTGGACAGATGAGTCCCACCAGGGAGGACTGCCAGTCTGCCTCATCTTTGCTTTAATGTTTTCCTGCAGAACACGTCTTCTTGGGCTTTTTTCCCCCTTGAATTATATTTAAAAGTTCTCAATGATGTTTCTTTCTTTCTCATTCCTTTGATTTCCTCCACAAAGTAAACCTTCCGTCTAACGGCGGAAGCGACAGCCAGCGTCCCTTCCTTCGCTCTTTAACCTTGAATCATCTCTACCTTGCCCCGCGTCAGATTCTATGACTGAAGAGACGCACAGCTGCCAGCGATCGATCGCGGCACTAACGGATGCCGTGTCCAGCGAGCTACCCGCTGTCACGGCAGGCTTTCATGTTGATAGTGCATTATTTCAAGAACGCCATGAGTGGCCATTTATTATTAATGTGATCGAAGGCACTATGTACAGTGTGTGCAGCTTATTTATATGGATTTCTTTTTTTGCCTCCCCCTTTATGTTCAAGCCACGTGTTATTTGAGCGTGTTTATTTTCCACCAGCGACTCCTGCAGCACATTTCGATAAAGCCGAGTAACTTTTCTGCACCGAGGAAGAGAAACCCGAAAAACTTTTTCAAACCCCATTTTTCTGTGAGTGACAGCGAGATAATGGGCGCTGTTACAAAAGGAAAAGGGAAGCCGTGGAACAAGGTAACAGCGTGTCCTCCGCTTGCGGAGAGACGCCACAATCGCGCTGTAATTAGCGAGACGAGTTCTCCTCGGAGCACGTCAGGTGACTCTGACAGCTGAAAGTGATGGAGTGCGGACAGGAAGTCTCAGGGGAGAGGGTATCGCTAGCTCTGCCACCACGGCAGGGCTAGAAAAGTGAAGATTTATCTTAGAACTCATGAAACTGATGGACACAATTTGGAAAATACACGTTCATCCTCTAATTAGATTTTTTAATGACGTGTTCTTGTTTTAACTCCTCTTAACTCTCATAGCGTTCGAGAAAAAAATCGTCCAGAAGCCGATGATCAAGGTGGTCACGCTGCAAATTCTGATCGCTCAAGTGCTTGCCGCATTTGTAGGAAAAAGGACCCGCCAGCTCCTGCAGGCTGCTTCTGCTACTGCCAGGCGTCAGCGGAGGTTCTCTGGTTTATTAGCGACAACGCTAACAAGGCATCGTAAGTCATTTGTGCTTCTCCGCGTGCAGAAATCGTTAGAAAGAGGCAGGACTGCTTGCAGACGGAGCAAAACATTACCCCAAAGTCGAACACACGGCCGACTCTGCTAACGTGCCGGCAAGCTTAAGGTCCCTGTCAGGTTTTTTTTTTTTTTTAGTTGCTCTGTCCGAAATAGAACAGTTCTGGTGCTGGTGGGAAAGATTTGTGGGACATTGTGGGATCTGCAGAACCTGCACAAGAGCCACTGTCGTTGGAGCCTCTCCAAAGACGAGATGAGCAAGCTGCGCTGCTGTCCTCGCAAACGGCAGCGCCGCAGCGACACGCCAGGGATTAGCTGCCTGATTCCTGGCTCAGCTTAGTGTCGTCCCTGATTGTGTTCTAACTGAAATGACAGTTTTGTTGACTCCCCCCCCTAACCGTCCCCCGTGCGGCCACTCTCCATGTAATTGGCAACGCCTTAATTTCAGCGGGAGCAGATGGTGAAAAATAAGACACCGGCTTATGTTGGTTGTAAAAAAATAAAAAAGAAAGAAAGAAGTAAGTGTCTGTGTGTAGGTGGATGGTGTGGGTGACTGTAGGCTTCATTTAGTTATAATTAGACGCGAAAGATAAAGACTCAAAGAGGCGTCAGGGAAAAAAGTTGCCATTGAAGTGGAGATGAAGCAGAAACATCACACAAACGGGCAGGTGACGCCGGACAAGAGGAAGAGGACAACTGGATTGGGACAAACAAGAGGGTTGAAAAAAAAAAAAGAGGGACAGCGAGTGCAGCGCTGTGATGAAAGGGGAGGCGGAAGAAAAACTCCAGCGTGCCAAATCATACATTTTAACTGGCGGGTTGGCGGGTTGTTGTCGGGGCTGCTGGGACTTGAAGGCAGGCGTGACCTGTGATTGGTCTCGCTGGGAGTAAAAAGGCTGAGATTTCTGAGTTCAAACGTGACAGCGCTAACAATAGATGCGGAGGAGCAGAACACAGACAGACAGACAGACGGCAGAGAGAGAGTCAGAGAGAGGGGGAGAGAGTGAGTGAGAGAGAGGGTTTAAATATTCATTTGAATTCAAATTTAGTTTTCTGTTTTTTTTTAAAAAAAACAAAAAAAACAAGCCTTTCTCTCTCCTTCCCGCTCTGCCTCCTTCTCCATCCCTGAACGTTGCCTGAAAAGTTTTCCATTAGGTAGACTCCCCTCACTCCCTGCCCTGCGCGTCCAGCTCATCCATAATTCAGCAGGTTCGTCCCTCGCAGCAGCTTCCTGGAGGCTGTGCAGCCGAGAGGGACCATCGTCCACTGCTGTTGCCGCCAGCGAAGATCGAGGGCCGCTGCTGCTGTCGCCGATGCTCTGCGGTGCAGAGTCTAATTAACTCGACTTGACCTCTGGGTATCGCGCTTAAAACCCACCATGTCAGACACAAAGTGCTGCTAACACGTTCCCTGAGAGCTGTGGCCAGGGAAGTGGACAACATTAATTTCTGATTCACTGATGTGGGCGTCGGAGCGACAGAGGGAAAGGTTTTAACCCCTTTATTTTTTCAGTAGCGACTGAACATCCTATTGAACAAAAAAGAAAAGATACCCTCTCCCCCTTCATTACCTTCGGTGCAAGTCGTAAGATGACGTCGGCACGCAAGACACTTGGACATCATATTTAAAGTTCAAATGTGGCGATAGATGAGTGTGGAATTATCCTCCAGGGGGCGCCATAGAGCTCATGTTGATATTTCATTGATGGTACATTACACCTCTTCTACCATCTGAGGTGATTAGATGTGAAGGACCATACATCACGAGTGTCAGGCCTTGATGTACAACATTAATGTAATGTATTGACTTCAGCTGGTTTTTCAGTGAACCCACAGACAAAACAGTCCTGTTTGATGTCACAAAGGTGGCAAAGTCTTTCCTGATATCACCTCATCACCTCATCACCTTGGCTTTGTCCCCTTCCAAACACATTAAAGGTCCAGCAAAACATCTGTTTCGACAGGAGATTTAACTTATTTATTTATTTATTTATTTATTTATTTATGTGACAGTTGACGGTCCTGTCACTATGCCGGGGGTTTGAAGCCCGCCCAGGCCCTCTGCATCTTGCCACATTTATCTGTTTATTATTGCACCACGCTGTAAACAGAGATCTGAATAAGCTGGTGTCTGAAGATCTAGATTTGTTAGTTTTAAACTAGTTTTTTTTTTGTTTGTTTTTTCCCATGTACTGTCTGGCCATAATAACAAGCAGAAATGTGACTGAATGTCTTTACGATGGCTGACAGATTGATCCATCGAGGAGAGGTAAATTGTTCCAGGAGAGTCTTCGGAACGGCTTGGCTTGTAAGAGAGTATTGGCGTTGGCATCTTGCTCATCTTCCTCATGATTCTTCTTTTGAAGATTTGTCTATATGTATTTCTCAAGATCTTCTAAGTTCTCCTCGACCTCCAGGCTTCTTGGCAGGTATCGTTTGTGAAATATATCTTTCCCAATTGGGCTGGCAGGAAAGTATTAATCTGAAAGTTTATTTACTGTTGACTGGGTGTCGCCATTTTGGATTGTGCCGAGGATCTCACAGCATCAAGCAAGATCCTCCACCCTATCCGAACTTGTTCTTTTTATAATAAGTGTAAATCATGTGAGGCTGTTTCACTGCAGCCCAGAATAAAGAATAATTCTTTCGGCTTTATAGCTGGCAGTTTAATGCTGTGACCTTTGTAGGTTTTGGACGAAGGGTAAATTATGTCTGTTGGCTTCATTAGGTGACATTTGTGCTTGTGATAATGTCAAGTTGCTGCTTTAGTTTTGGTATATAAATATAAATTAAAAAAACCCACAAATTTCCTTGCAAATTAAATCCCACACCGCTTGATTGTTGATATGTCGACAATGCCAATGCTGCATGGTCAGTAATGACCTGTGGGGATGTGGAAGTGTGAAGTCAGAGCGCACCACTTCCTGCCACTGGGGGTTTTTTGTTTCGCACCTTTAATCAGGAATCTGTATGCGTGGAAGCGAGATGTCGTGACCTTGCCGGAGCTCTCAGAAACTTCACGAGGTGCTTTAACACAAATTGATAGAAGACCTTGGCTCACATGCGGATGTATTATTCATGTTCATTTATAGATGTAATGAAGAGCGTCTCACACTTCGCGCCTCCGAAGCTCTGCGATGGCAAATTTGGCATAAGTGCATATTTTAATTTGACTTTGTGACTCAGCAAAAGTCAGGCTGACGAGCTGAGACTGATCTTGTGTATTTTTTTTGCCACCTCAGATTATTCAAATGTCTTTTCTCATTACTGTTTTGAGGCACACAAAATGTATTTGCATTGCCTGATGCTTTAACTCCCACACACACCCCTGAGCCAAAACTGCTAATAGGAAGAAGAAAATCCAGTGTACCTGACCTTTGACCCACTCAAAAATAGTTGATAGAGAAGGAGATGGTCTCTGGAGACTTGGGCCTCAGAGCAGCCGTCCTTCTCCCTCGGTGTGCGAGTGTGTGTGTTTGTGTGGGTTAATGAGAGGCTTTTTTTTTTTATCAGCGCTAAGAAAAAAAAGTGCTATATAAATGTAGTTTATTTACCATTTTTACCACAGGGGCTGGTGCCACAGAAGCGAAAGGTGTTTTTATGTGGAGGATTGTGACACCAGATGGAGTCGTCCTCAGGAGACACAGAAATGTCTTCACCACCTGTTCTTTTGTCTATTGGAAGCAAAAGAAGAAAAAACTGCAACCGACACCACAATCTGCAGTATTTAAACAGACAGCAGTGTCATCAAAGAGGTCAATGCAATCACTTGCTGACATTGAAAAAAACAAAATCAAACAATTAGCTGCTAACAAATTCGCCCTAAAATAACCTGTCCTAGGACTAGTAACCTAGTACTGCTAGCACTTAGTGGAGGTGATCATCCATCTGGCTGGCTTTCCTAGTTTAACAGGGGGCGTAGGCTGTGTGACCCTATGAAAGCCAGTGGACCTGGAGAGAAGTCATGCAGACATACTTAGAACATGCAAAGGCCACACAGAAAGACCCATCGCCGACCGCTGCATCACCGCGCTGCCCTACTTTGTTCCTCCCAAACAATGTTTTATTCATCACCTTCTCACCGTTTCAACTCTGGAATCCTTGTACAGCTTGCCAACTCACCAACTTAACATTTTCATTTGGTCTTGGTTTTCCAAGGGATTCCACGGCTGCTGCCCCAGCTGCTGCTAGTTCAGAACAGTGGTTGTTACTGTTGGAAAAATGGCAACAGAAAATATTTCTGATTGACCAGCGTTGTTTTACTTGAATCCTGATTAAGTTCAGCACCGCTTTAGTCAGAGATGGTGCTGCTTTCGCTAGAGCTTTCTGATAGATGTGTGAGATAAAGCCCACGGACGAAGGAAGAGCTCCATCTAGCGTGCCGACCTTTTCAATTTAGAATTGATACCGTTTGAGTTGAAAAAGCAAAGTTGTCCCGAGCCCATCCATCACTCCTGCGCCCGGTGAGCGGCCCAGGCTGTGACGAGCCAGTGTTTATTATGTGCGAGACGCAAAGCTTGTTGACGTTTTATTGGCTGAGGTTGTGTTGACGCCGCATGCGTCTGCTCATTTATAGAGGGCGTTTTTATAATGGCAGCCGAGGAAACCAGCTGACCGCGCACGTACATGACACTTATTGATTGTCAGGGGTGCAAAATGTGCGTGGAGCCGGGCCGGCCAGCTTTGTCATGGTGGGAGTTCGTAGAGTTTCAGCGTCAGTTGGAATATCAATGCTCTCCTGTTGAATAATTCACCATGTCATAGAAACCAAAAGTTACAGAATTCTCACAAACACGCAGAGAGACGCCAGCGGCGGCTCCGTTGCAGTCCTTCAACACCCTTTCAGCGAAGCGAGTCAGTCAGCAGTTTGCGCCGCCGCCAGAAGTGACAATGATGGGTTCGGAGTTTGCCAACAGAGGCTCTTCAGTAGCTGGGGGGAGACTAACAGACAATGAAAAGGAGGTGGCAGTGTAATTGTTCCTCACACTCTCACTGTGCTTCCATTGCCTTAAAATTGGTTCCGTATTGAAAAGATTCCAGTTCAGTGGGCGATTCTTCGCCTCGAAGCAAACAACAACCATGCCAGTCACGCTCTGTCCAACGTTTTGACTGACTTGCTATTTATAAATCTTGATGTTGTTTTTTACAATGCCTATCTTATTTCCTGACAGATTTTATTTGCATCATTTTTATTAGCTTGCACTTTTTCCACAGTGTAGGGTGGTTAATAGGATATGGTCTCTGCTGCAACTGGAACATTGTTCTTGGAAACCAAATAGACACAAAACCAAGCAAATCAGGTAACAAATGAGGCATGAAATGGCACATCAGCAAAAATTACTTTTAGTAATACTATTTAACTACTACATTTATTAATTGGTAAAAAGAAATTCTTTACTTGCCTTCTCATTTTGGCAGCATTCAATCACAAAAATTTAGATTGTCCTGCCGGTAAACATGTTAAATCACAGACCATCTGTTCCACTGCACTTTGATATAAACACTCCGCACGATGTTTCTCAGTTGAAGGGACAATTAGATCTCTCACCCGCTCCCCTCAAAAGTCATTTAATGTTGTTTGCAGCCAATGTCCAGATGCCTGAATGAAAGACAGGAGCGGCTCAGCTGCTACATTAAAAGCCCCCCCCAAAAAAACTGCAAAACCAAAAACTAAAAATGCTCCCACTCTTATTCTGATATCTGTTTCCATAGAAACAAAGCTTGAATTCCCGCATGGCGAGTGCCGGGAGATGATGGAGAGGAGGGTGGTTGCGGGGTGTGTGTGTGTGTGTGTATGTGGGCGTGGCCTACATCAGGACCGGGAGGGAGCGGCGGTTGGCTCCCTCCTGACAAACCATTTAATCACCGGCGCTTGCACGGCTGCCACATCCTCTTTGGGCAGGTCAGCGGGTCAAAGAGAAATCAGAGAAAATTTCCAATGAGCATGCACAGCCTCCTGTGACATTTGCATACAGAAATGGAAATCATGCATGAAAAGATAAAGAGAGAGCGAGAGAGTGAGGGGAAAAAAACACCCTCACAGCGGCGCATGCATACTGAATGTATGCATGCATGTATGGATGCAATCTCCATGGCGCAGGGCATAAATCAATCCGCCTTGTTCAATACAGACATGGCTGGAGGAGACACCTATCAAATGAAGCAATGTCCGTCAATGAGTCGCAGGAGCGACAGCGTGCGTCGGTTAGACACATTTCCTGAATCCCTGGAGAGCCCGAGGAGGGCGTTTAAGAAGGGGAGTCGATACCTGAAGGGTGATTGGCCAAAATATCTCTTGTCTCCCAGTGGATCGATCTGATTTGTTACTGAGCAGCTTTAACACAGCGTTAACCATGATGTGCGTGTGTTTCCATATGGCTGCGCTCCGTCCAACAACTCATGCCAGATGCGTTTTAAAAATAGCATGTTGCAGATGCAGCTGGAGTCATAATAAAAAATAACAATTTTCAAAGAAGATTGACACCATGTGGTTCAAATAAACACAAGCGCAAAGTTAAAAAGATGTTTTGGGTAAATTTGATTCATTTGGGTGATGATTGGTCATCTGAAAATTCTTGAAAACAGCTTCTGTTGGAGGATGACAAGATGGGCAAGACTCAGTTCTGTGAATCCTCAGTTTGGAGAGCTTTGGGCTGAAGATCTCCACAGTTGCACTTGTTTTTATTCTGCTTTTGCTATTATAGTCATAATGGTCAAAAAAAGAAAATCCTGTTTGTTCATGAAATCAGTCCGGGCTAAACCTGCCGCGTCCGCCCCTGATGAAAGATGCAGTTCACGGCTCCACGCTGATGAATTCCATGATAATTTAATGATGACAATTCGAATCACTGCGGGGGGAGAGAAAAAAATACGGTGCCAGTTCTCATTCTGAATATTAATAATGCATCCTGGCATCTCACTATTTATCTTCTCCTCGTCTGGTGACAGCGGCGCTCGTGTGACAGAAAGCGCTTCACAGCCAGCCGGCACAATAAGCGGGAATAATGCATTACACAGGGCTGGGAACATTTCCTGTCTTAGCACCTTTTTTTAGGCTTCCTATTCGGAGAAACACACACACACACACACACACACACACACACACACACACACACACACGCCTTTCTCTGCAGATATTGCTCCATATTCCCTGATCTGCCAACAGTTTCCTTCAATTGCAATATTGCTTTTACATTGAAACTGCGAGTGGCCATTAAGTGCTGGCAGTTTCTCTCATTAATAAACTATCATGGCTCCCTCGAGAGCGTGGATAGTTTGACAGTAGTTCAGGGTGGCGAGATAAGGGAGACCTTTTCAAGTCAATCTCGGAATTCTCTTTCATGGAAAAGGCAAGGACGTGTTGCGAGAGCTTGACGGGAAAAGGCTGTTTTTTGAGTTCAACCTTTCACTCGCTGTGTTTCCGTCTCCAAAATGAATCAAATTGTTCTTTGCGAGGCCAAACAATCTGAGGGTTTACCGCCAGACTGAACTCTAATTAATCTGGCCAGCAATCAGTCTGACTGTGCAGCTATTTTATGGCCCTGCAGTAAAAAAAAAAATGGATTCAGCAATTTCAGTTCATGAGGTGTTTTTATATATATATATATATATATGCGGAGCTTTACTTCACTGTGTTGGAGTCTGCTGTTTTTGGGGTCTCTTGTCAGTGTATGTGACACTGATTGCACGGTGAATAATTCAAAAGGGGAAAAAACAACAACACACGTCTCCTCGCCTTTGATAAATAAACTGCTCCCTGTTTTTGTCAGAGGAAATGTTTGATGGCTGAAGTGGGAGAAATCTGCAGCAGTCAAATATCATGTGACATTTGTTAGTGTTAATACTGTAAATAACATGGTCATTAATGGTATTGATAAGGTTCCACATTATACCCAGACTTGGATCATTATATTCAAGCCTGGACTGGTTTTTATTGTTTTCAGAACTGAATGTTTTTACATGCACTCACTGGAAACTGTAGCAAGAAACAGGAGTAAAAGGGGGAACCTTTGTTTCGACTGTTGCTGTAAAACGAGACAATTCTGCATAAATATGGGACTTAGATGTTGACGACTCCACCAAAACAAACACACTGATGACAGTTAATCTTAGTTTTATAGGATTCAGGAACTGCTGAGAGACCAAATCTGCCCATCAGTCCATCAGCCGTGCCCATCAATATTTCACAGGGTCTCCAAAAGGATGACAGCTGACAAGGGGTGATGAAGACCAAAAGTGAGAGCCGAATTGATTCTCAAGTCAAGAAAGTTTTTTTTTTTCCCAGCCGAACTCAGTCACGAGTTGGCTGCTCCAGGTCTTCGGGGATGAGGAGGAGGAGGCAGCGGCGGCGGCGGCTGCCGCCTTCATTTCCACTCACATTCACGCCTGCGAGCAATTAAAAGTTTTTATGTAGCTCATTGTCTTAGACTGTGGGAGGGAGGTGCTGAAAAACCCCCAAAAAACTTCAGAACATTGTGGAAAAAGCACAATAAATGTTTTGCTGCTTTTCTTCCTGGCAAAATAATGGCAGTGTTGTGATTCTCAAAGCAAGAGTTAAGAAAATGTTCTTGTCAGAGTTTGGATAATTTTCCAAATCTAAATTCATATCACGTTACGTCAGGGTCCGCCTGCTGTTTAAACGTTGACTTTGCATTTCAAGGGTCTCCAGTCCTCATCAGTGTGCATTGAGTTTGAAAAGGGAACATCCATTAAAAGGACCCAGATCAGCTGGATCACATTCAAATTGGACTAATTAGGTTTTGTTTTTGTTAGTTGTTTTTTTTTTTTTGTTCTTTTTACTACTATTGGTGCCCGCTAGCTCAACCATCTATGCTTCCTTTGTCTCTGTTGCCAGGATGCCCACTGGTTACTCAGTGCAAAGACAGGGAAATGGAGCTTTTGAATGGATGATGGATAGGCAAAATTTATTTAAGTTTAAAAATATCATCTATACAACCTGCAAGTCTGTATTGAAAACAGCAAGTTTTCTTGGGTATCTTTACAAAATTCAGCTCGTAGACATTCTCACGCCTAACATCATCATCTGGATTCTTGTGTGACACAACAGAGAATTTGGACACACATAAATCAAAGGGATAAAATTCCATCATTTCTCCCCGGGAGTTAATTTTACAAGCACCAGCGTGCTTTCCTTCCTGACCTCCTTCCTTCCTTCCTTCCTTCCTTCCTTCGCCAATCGCGGCTCGAAGAGAAACAAACAGATGGAGGCCACAATTGGCTGCAGTGGCCACGGCTACTGTATTATGCAGGGCACAGACGCATGCATGTGCTTTCGAATAATCACAGCATGGCTGCCGGGTGATGAAACGCCTCCGATGAGTCTAATCACTTCCATCAATAATGCTGGGGTTAGGGTTTGTGTGCGTTGCCAAAGTGTGTCGGCGTGTGATACTGGAATGCAAAACAACACCAAGAACCTCAAACGCAGCCTTTTCCTCCTCCGCCGCCTCCTCTTCCTCCTCTTCTGTGTCTTCCGCCGCCTGCTCTTCCTCCACCCCCTTTTCCTCCTCCTCACCGCCTCCCCCTCCTCTTCCTCTTCTTCTTCCTTCTTTCTTGTCGACGACTGTTGTTTGTGTGCAGACACTTCACTAAACATTGGCCCGCCACAGCAGCAGCGCATCCCGCTGTAGAATTAGACTCGATAATAAATTCTCTCTTTTACAACGACCGGCTTCTGACAGCACATCCCCCACCCAAAAAAAAAAGAAAAGAAAATTCACTGAGCCGACATCAAAGAGGCTGGAGCTCTAGCGGAGTGTCTCCCCCTCCGCGGAGAGCCAAAACTACACGTTTGACCCACTTTTCCCGAACTCGTTGGAGGTGCATCGGCGGCAGCAGCCGCCGCCGCCGCCGCTGCTGTTTCACACCATGCTGAAGTGACACATGCAAACGAGGCCGCGTCGCACCTACGGATTCCAGATTGACGACCGCTCCTCCTTGATGAATCGGATTCATTAAGGTTTTTTCCTTCAGCCCGACGAGGCCTCTTTCATCTTTTCCCTCTCATCCTCGTCGTGACCAAGGCAGCTCCTAAAAGTGACGCCTCTCTCACTCTGCTGCCCCTCTGTCTAATTACACTCTTTCTGCTTGTCGCTGCTTTCCAGCTGCTTCCGGCTCAGAGCTCAGACAGGGTTCAGCAACTTTCTTCTTCTTCGTCTTCTTCTTCCCTTAAGAACTGAGAATTATTTTGTTCAAACAGAAAAGCTGACGTGTTTTGATTTGAGTCATAATTATTTTGGATTCGTCGGCTTCCCTTTTTTCCTCCGAGTAACGTGTGATTGGAGTGAAAGCTGTTTATGCAGCAGTAACCCACCTGCCAAATAATAATCACGACGGCAAAACATGTTATTAAGCGCTGTTAAGCACCTCGTTATCGCTCGGAAAATTGGCGGTGAATGGCTGACTTGTGAAAGCTGTGATCATGGGAGGTCTGTTACTACGCATGCAGCTTTGAAGACGTCTAATCTTTTTTTTTTTTTTTTTGCAGCGTTAATAAGAGCACATGTTGGCCAAAAAGACATTGAATATACCCCCTCATTACCCAGAGATCTTACGGAGAAAATCAAGACTAATCATAAATCTTTTTTCATTCATTCATTCATTTATCTATTTATTTATTTATTTTTGCATCATTAGCAGCGACTGACTGAGCCCTGTGGTCGACCAACAGAGTGACACCAGCAGTAAAGCTTAACATCCACTATCATTTTTGCTTTAGAGCAGCACATACACTTCTTAATGGACTTTTTCCAAGCTGCTTTTGTGCTCTCCAGTTTAAGCTCGTAAAAGTTTTTATTGCTGTATATGTTCTGTGTCCGCGTTCATTGCTGTGATAAAGTTTTACTCTCCCTCTTGACCAGGTCACTCTGGAAAATGAGTTTTTAATCTCAGTGAGTTGGTCAGATAAAGGATTTTGGAGCCGGGACCAATGTCTATTGAGCAGCGTTATCCCTGCAGGGCACGTGGTGGAGTGACGGCCTGTCATCTGCTTTTTGGATTTCTGTCAACTCTGATATTTTCATTTGGGCTTTTTGCGCATTTGAAGCAGATGCATAGCCAATTATGGTAAACTTTCCATCATAAACGGTAAACCGCAGGGTTTCTAAAACCATCCATTCAAGGCCAGCCTGCGCAGTGGAACTAGAACTAGAGCTAGCCAACCCACAGGCATGAAAATAGAATCCCCTTCCTCACCAACACTCATTTGCCTACAGAGAAGCTCTCAGTGTAACCATTTCATTGGTGTGTGGGCGGCAGAAAATTATTTTTTGTTACTTTTTTTATAGAAGTTTCTGTGGTATTAGATGAGGTGTTCACCCACTGATCAAGGTGGCTTGGAATGAGTGAATAAGGTCAACACCAGAGGTGTGAATAACGTATTTAACCTTGCCACTGTGGGTGAAATGGTGCTACTTCCTGCTGTGGGAGGTTAATGGTGCACTAATCTCATTTGGAGCCCAGTGTCGGGTGACACAAAGGCAGGCGAACTCCGGCGAGCTGAATCAGGAAGTTTTGCGGTTATGGCTTTTGGTGTTTGTGAACGTTCCTCCTTTTCCCTTTTCCAGTTGGAGAAACACACACTGGGGAACCATCGATGGACCGCTAAAAGGAGATACAGTAATTTGAACAGAACAGTCTTACAGACTGAGTATATTCCAAAGCAGTGCAAACACAGAAAGGAAAACTTCAGGGGATAAATAATGTTGAGGTTTTAGTCATTTTTATACAGAAAACTGATGCTGCTGTCATGACTCAGCTGCAGTTTTCAGCTTTGCCTGAGCAACAGGGGTGTATAAACTGGATGCAGAATGAAAAAGCGTTCCAGTCCAGTTAGATTTCATAATTACTTCATTTAGCAACCTAACTTTTCCTAGCTAAGAGAAACGCATTCAACCCTTTGTGTTTGTCAACGGCTCCTGCTGCTCAGTGCGATGTCACGGAGGCTTTCAATTCTGATGTTGTTCACATTTTTTTTCTTTCAAACAAATATGATAGCTCCTCCGATCAATAGTACATTATAGCTCGAGACACGGCTGACCTTGTTTTGCAATTCAAGGTGCCCCGCTGAGGCTACGCGGCACCTGGGAGTCTCGCTGCAAACATTGCGTTGACGATAAAGTCTGGAAGCCGAGACAAATTCCTCCTACGAGCGTCACCGGTGCTCGGCTATCAACACATTATCCTGTTTGCTTAACGAGAACGAACCTGGGCAAACAGTGCCGTGTCACAGCCCAGGCCTGTGTTTTGGATGAATAAATGTGGGTAATGAGGCCTTTTTTTGAGAGAGAGAGAGAGAGAGAGAGAGAGAGAGAGAGAGAGAGAGAGAGAGAGAGAGAGAGAGAGAGAGAGAGAGAGAGAGAGAGAGAGAGAGAGAGAGAGAGAGAGAGAGAGAGAGAGAGAGAGATCCTGCCACATGGCCTCAGAGAGGAGACCCGTCATGGTGCAGAATTTGCTTTTACACACTGGGACCGACAGCCGCACAACAAAGCTTCACCTCCATTTCTCCCCCCTGGTTTGTGGTTTTAATTAGCAGTTCCTGCAAGACCAAGGGAGCGGAATGCGTGCAGAGTTCCTGGGTCTGGCATTTTGCTCACATTGTCCTCCTCGGCTCTGTTATTCCGTTGTTGCTGCTGCTGCTGCTGGCCGTTAACGCGGCGCCGCCGACCCTGATTCGTGTCTTGCAGCTATTTCATGCAGAGCAGCCACAAGGGACACGTCAGAGTCTGAGTTAAATGGTGCGTGATCACTGGGCTTTAGTGGAGCGGCTGCCAGGTGCTACTTTAGGACTGTGCTTCCTTCCATCCATCCTTCCGTCCTTCCAGTAATGCCTTTGTTATTGTTATGTTTTTTCAATGTTCAACCAGCAAAATGCAAAACCTTTAACTTGACTTGCAAACACAGTGTTTGCAAACTCACTTAAATCCTGCATGTCGGGAAATTTGCCTTCTTTGAGTCAGCTAAAGATTCCGCTTTGCCTTTGACAGAATGAAACATTTGTTTTCACGCAATGTTTTGCGTTTGTCTTTTTTTTTTTTACATAGTAGAAAAAAGCCAAAACTTAATTCTTAACTAACTGACGTGACGTGTAGCTAACCCTTCACCAGTTCAGTATCTAATGGTAAAGGGTCCGCCCTGAGACCGGAGGGTTGTGGGTTTAATCCCTGACTTGGTCATAACAAAGACAAGAGATAAAAATCATACCCTTTGGTTCCCTGCTAGGCACTCATTATTTGGGGTGGACTTGGGGGTTTGAATCACCCATGGGTCAAATACGGTGGCCAAATTTCCAAAT
The DNA here is from genome assembly GCA_009823395.1 of Thamnaconus septentrionalis. Taxonomy (NCBI): domain Eukaryota; kingdom Metazoa; phylum Chordata; class Actinopteri; order Tetraodontiformes; family Monacanthidae; genus Thamnaconus; species Thamnaconus septentrionalis. Next base: position 8,169,112 of record CM020512.1, read on the forward strand.
TCAGTGGGACTTTAACCTTTAACTTTAACAGGTGGCCAACCAGGCTGACTTGCTTAAATGTGTTCTTATGTTCGCCCAATTACTTTCCAAATTTTTGCCTCTCTCTTTGCTTCCTGTTTGCTCTTCGACTGATGGATACATAAACGAGGTGACTCCGAAGGATTTAGACAACGTTCCATCTGGAGTGCCAGGTCACGCTACCACAATATTTATTCTGTCCTGCCTGGCTGCCTCCCTTGCCAGCTGTAGGTGAGATGGATGAAGTCTTATCAATTGGCCAATCCCAGTAGAACCAGCCGTGACGGTCTAGCCGAGGATTTCTGGGTCGGTCACCGATGAGCCGTATCCCACACAAAGTTGATTCATTCCTCAAAAGCTGTTTGTTTTGCTTTTTAACATACTGAAACAACAGGCATCCAAATCGCTCCCGCAGCAGCTTAAGAAAACACGTGCAAACGATGGCGTCTTCATGAAGCAACTTTCAGCTAACCACATCGAAGCTGCCGACGCGGCTAACCACGCAGAGTTTATGCAAATACAGCAGCTGTTTAATATTCATAAGAGATGTGTGGTTTTTACAGACACGTTTGTTTTGCGTTTTTTCTCCAAGCCGGAGACGCGGTTCGCCACTTTGTTCCCCGGCAACGTTTCGCAACCGTGGCGTGTAGCTGTGCGACGTGCCGCCTGTTTGTCCCTTTCGTTTGTTTGTTTGCAGCTGGTTTTATTTTAATGAGGATTTACACTTAATTTGTCTTGTAGTCTGTCTGCCTGCTCTGAGCTCTCCCGGGCCATTTAATGTTAATTTAATGCATTTGTCATCATTAAGCGAGCAGTCAAATGCACTCTCCTTTATACGGTTTCACGCTCATTGTTATGAAATAAATTATTCCTAAGCAAATAAATGACATATATAATTATATGTGTGTATATAATATATATATGATGCTGGGTTTTTTACGCCTGAGCACAATGACCTCGATACGCGGTTTTGACTCACAAGCGGAAAACAACTACAGCCGTGTTCGCTTAAACTACAAAGAGATCCGATGAAAGGGAGTCGCCGGAGTTGCAGATCTATTTATTCTCGTGCGTGCAGCATTCTGGAGAATCTTTCCGTGCTGTTGCCAGCGGGCGGCTTCCTTCGCGGCAGCCACGCACCTCGTCAAGCGCAGGAGGCAGCGCCGCTGCTTCTTTTATCCCCCCCCGAGACGCATGCGGATCCTCGACTGTGCCTGCTGTCCTGCCACTCTGACCGAAGGCCCTGTGAGTGGGGCGGTGCCCGGGTCAAGACGACCCATCCGGAGTTGTTTTCCTCTGCTCATCCCTCGCAGTGTTTCCCCGGCGCCTTCCGTCATGAACAAGCAGCTAGTGTTTTCCTGCAAGGCGTGCTGGCTAATCCAAGGTGCCGTGCAGGTCTGCTTGCTTAAGTAACGCTGTAGCCGCCTGGTTCAGCCGTCCACTAAGACTCTGTTGCGGCAGGCCTTGTTGTTCATCCTGTTTCTTTCTTTTTTAATGGAATGCGTGATATTGCTTTTGAACCCAGCTTTGGGGACACTGGGGAGGAAGTCGCAGTGTCATTGTCCCACAGAGTGTGTGTGGGGACAGCAGAGTACAAGGTTTACCATCCAGGCAGTTGAGGCCTTGATATAAATTGTGACATGTTAAAAGTTTGATTTGCTTTACAAGCTGGAGAAGGTGATGGAAGGGGAGGGGAAGGGGAAGCGTGCGAGGGGAGGGCGTCCTGCTGTGCCTGTGTGCATTAGCAGGTCTGACTGTAATTCATCTGAAGAGCAGAAGATAAAAGATCTCAACCTCACAATGAGGTAGCTCCCTAAAATCTCTGCAGCCTGTTTTCTTTCTCCTTTTCCCCGTTTTTCCTCATCTAGAATGTCACATGCTAACTGTTGACATTTGCTTCAGCTGAGGTGAACGTCTGAGCCAAGTGAAAAAGAGGCTCTTTGCCGGCCACATGTCCCTGGGGAGCAGCCTTTAAAATAATAAAAAAGAAAAGAAATAAAGGTCTATTCAGCGTCTTCATGGTCATGCTGTGGAGGAGGACCCGTTCATCTGTCACGGGACACTGCTTTATGCTGCTCCAAGCGGCCTTCACCTCCTTCCCTGCCCCTCGCCTTCTCTTTCAGGCTGGAGGCTTTATTGTCCTGCAGCGTTGGCAAGTAATCTATTACCAAGTAATCCACTACTGTAATTAAACTACTTTTTGAGTAATGGAGTATTGTAACTAGATTACTGTGGCAAAACTGGTAATTCATAGTATCTTTATCAAGTAACGATTTTGTTTCTATTCCGAAATCTCCCAATTGTTTTAACAATATGGGCTGTGCAAAAGGCACCAGTGCTGTCCATGAGTTTGTTCTGTGAAATGTGCAGTTTGTGCTCAGGGAGCACACATTCAGTCATGTCAAGAGGACAGATGCAATATTTGGAATTGCAAAATTTGCGCTTTAATACAGTTCATTCCAAAGTACTGAGCAACTGTTGCTTTTTCTTTTTATAACTAAAGTAATTAGTAATCCTTTACTTATGAAACCAACTAGTTAAAGAAGTACTTACATCACTTTATTAAAGAGTAATCAGTACTTGCATTACTTTTATGGAGTAATCCCAACAACACTGGTGTCCTGCAGGCTTGTTGTTGCACAGAAAAATTCACTCCGTTCTGAAGCCGGTGATGCTGCGCATGTCCCGCCCATGAGAAACAGATTTGGTGACGTCACTCCAGTCAGTCCTGACCCTCGACGACGGTGAACGTTTGTCTTCTACAAATGGGGCTGAAATCGTGTGGTGTTGTTGCATATACTCAGTCATGAGGGGACGCCAGATAAGAGGTTTTGGCGTGTAAGCGGCTTATATACCTGTTATCATAATGTCCAGACTGTGACATACCCATTGGCCTCAGACACCAGAGAGGACGTGACGGGGGCGGAGTCAACGGCTTGGCCTCTCTTCTCTGCCTGCAGCAGCAGCAGCAGCAGCAGCAGCAGCAAGTCCTCGGTCACGCGGTGGCCATGTCGTTGATTTGCACGTCTCTGTGACGACGCCGTGTCACACGAGCCTGATGAGAGAGATCGGACATGTTCAGTGATGATGGTTTGGTGTTTTCTCCACCCGTGTCAAGACATTAGGATAACAGATGCAGATTTTAAGGTTGCAGAAAAAAAGGGTTTTATTTAAACTAAGAGCCAAAAACCAAACTTAGGGTGTCCATGAGAGTAAACTATGAACAAAAACTCTCTGGGAGACTTAACAAAACACAAACAAGGGGGTACAAAAGAAAGCCGTAGAAAGGAACGAACACATGAAACAACAGACCTGAAAATAGCAGAACAACTTGGCAAAAACAGGGACAAAAAAACACAATGATCCAACACAGACAAAGGGAGACAAGGACTATTTATGCACTGGGGACAGGGTAACACAGGTGAGAACATTCAAGGGCAGGGCTGACAACGAGGCACAGGTGACAGACATCAAGCATTGAACACAGGAAGTAAAACTAAAGTCACTGATGACAGAACAAAACAGACTTCAAAATAAAACAGGAAATACATGGAACATGACAACCTGCCTGGGTGCCCACGCCCAGCCTGGGTACCCCTCTCAACATCATCATCATCATCATCATCATCATCATCATCATTGTTACGACTCGAGCTGTATTTGCTGTGTCTCAATTCAGGGTCTGCATCCTTGAAGTATGCATTTTGAAAGGAAGTTGCGTCATAGCACTGCGCGAAGGCTTGTGCCAATTCCCAAAAGTCCGAAGGACGCTCCAAATGCGTACTCGGAATGCGCCCTCGTTTTAGCCGATTTCCAAGGCTGCACCGCTACTATCCTTCGCGTACTTATGTATCCCATGATGCTTTGCGTGCTACTGCAAAGCATCGTGGGATCCTGCTAAGTCAGCTGAAATTAGCGGCATGTACTGGCAAAGACACTTCCTATAAATTTAAGTATTAAATTTCACATAAAATATTCAGTTTTAACATCGTGTTTTTATTTATTTGAACATCCAACGCCATCGTTAGATGGCGAACCAATGGTTAGCTTGATGCTATGAAAACGTCACTTCCGGGGTTGGCCAGCAGGAGGGAAAGGCGGTGACGCAACGAGGAAATACGCCGAAGACTAGACCGTCCCGGGTGGTTAGAGGCGGCCTCCGCCCGGTAATTTATTTTATTGTTACTTCCAGCTAACCTTGACCTAAGTGGGAACGTAAAGAGTTGGGGGCTCGTCCGGGATCTTTCCATTGCTCCTCCGGAGACGGGAAGAACGGTAGGGACGGGATCGTTTGATTACCCTTGAGTAATCTTTTGTTTTCCTCGTTGACTAAGTTCCCCTTTTTTTGTTAGCAATAAATTGTCTTATTTGCCTAAAAAAAATTACCGGGCGGATGGGAGGGAATAAGGCAATGGAGGTCTGCGAAATAGGCAAATAAGACAATTTATTGCTAACAAAAAAATGGTGAACTTAGTGAACGAGGAAAACAAAAGATGACTCAAGGGTAATCAAACAGCTGGTCGGCTAAACAACAACTCAGGAAGCCGCTCCTCTCCTGCGAAGCACGGCACACTGACACACAAGTTCACAGCTGAATTCCGCCGGCGAGCGAGAACAGGAGCGGGCGAGAGCAGGCGAGAGAGACATCCTCTTCCTGCAGCCTTTTATGCAGCGCCAGCTCAATTGCACATTCGCCACACCTGTGCAGGTAAATTGATGGACGCTGCGGAGAGAGAGAGAGAGACAAGGCAAGGCCATGTCCCACACACACAATACGGCTCCAGCCCTAATCATCATCATCATCATCATCATCATCATCATCATCATCATCATCATCATCATCATCATCATCATCCCCAATACCATCCCCTTAATCTGCCTTATCCTCAACATCCTCCTCAACATCCTCCTCATCATCATCCTCATCTTCCTACTCATCCTCATCTTCCTACTCATCATCATCCTCTTCCTCCACCTCCTCCTTTTCCTCTTCTTCATTCTCCTCATCCTCCTCCTCCTCCTCTGCTTGAAGGGATACTGAAGATTTCTCATTTCTCTGCATTAACACAGTGCCAACAGCAGATTGCTATTGGAAACAATAAAGTCTTGGTTGCCACCCAGCTCCTCACACTCAACCATTAAAAGTGTTTAACCAAAGACCAAACCCTATTGGTCCTCGTACTGCACCGTTATAATAAAATCCAACTATAGAATAATCAAGCAAAAGGTGACATTAAGAAGAAAATGAAAAGAAAGTAGAGGAAAAGGGAAAAAGTGACCAAGAGCCGCTGCAACAAGCTCAACAGTCTCTCATCTTTCATCAACCTCAAGTCTTTTATCAACCTTTGACCTCGCCGGCAAGCTGTTGCACTGGGAGTTGTTTTGTTTTTTTTCACTCTCCCACACAGTCGGCTTACAACACATTTCTCAGTGGCTGTGAGACGCATTAAGAGCTCGTCTCCCAGCTGCTGAAAGTGGAAAACACAATTGCAGCCTGGAAGTCAGACTCCAGATCCATTTTGCCCAAGCCGCCTGCGAGGGGGACTGCGCCGTAATTTGATGAATTGAGAAAGTGTACGAAAAGGACAGGAAAGGCAGAGCCGAGAGCCCAGAATGAAAACCGGCCGTGTCGGTCCGAGAGCGTTAGCGTGCTGTGCTGCTCTCAGCAGCGATCGACTCCGGCCTGCATCGCCGCCGCCGCGCTCACACTCATTAAAGTGTTAGGAGCGCGGCCTGGATGCCAACCCCTGCCAGCGCACCATATGGCACTCTTCTCGTCTCACTGCTGCTCCGCTGACCTCTAAACCTCACGTCGACATGGAAACCGGCGTCGGTGGCCGTCCTGTTGGCGCTCGCTTCCGATTCGCCAGCAGCGTCTCCCCTCCCCCCTCGTCCGCCTTTGTTTTCCTTTTTATCCTGGACGACTGGCCGGCCGTAAACTCTGTGCCGTCGGCATCCCCGTGCGCAATTATGCACAGGGAGTGAGAGGCCGAGATGCCCTGACGCCCACGCTCGAATCTGGCACAGCCATAGAGGCCGCTGAGCGCCTGCCTGCTTGTTGACCTTCTGGCTGCTTGCGATGCTTGACGGCTCTTGTATCACCTCAAACTTTTTATGTTTTCTTCCAATGGCAGGATGAAGCTGCTGAACAGCAAACAAAAGCCAAATATCCTCCCGACAAGCATCCCAGTAATCTGGAGGGTTTTGTGTGTGTGTGTTGGTGATCGATAAATCTGATACACTTAAAAGTTTGCAGCATGGTGATGTACAGATAATTTTAGTTTGTAAGACGACGGGGGGCCTGCGGCTCAGAATGGAAGTCTTTGAAGTGTGGCACGGATGAATATGTTTAGAATGACCTGAATATCTGTATTACTGATTTATGCTCCTCCGAGGCGTTTGGGTTAACAGAGGTATATTTTAGGAAAGGAGGAAAACACGTGCGCTACGCATTGTGTGCCTCTAATCCACTGCCTCTTCTGTCCACATTGATGCAAAAAAAACAACAACAAAAAAAGCATTTTCTCAGCATTTGTGTTGTTTTTCTTTCTTCGCAGCCCACTTCCAACACCTCTTATCAAAAAGAATAACCAACTCAGCTAAAAGCCCATGTGCCCTTTGAGAGGGCGGAGACTGGCGATGTGCAGTGTGCTAGTTCAGTTCACCTCTGCAACACCTGCCTGCAGGTCCCACCCAAGGCTGCCATGTTTGTTTATGCATGGTGAATTAGGACAGAGCTGCGTGTGTGGGCCAATATTGGATGACCGAATGTGTTTGTTTAGAAGAAACGTAATAATAATCATAATAATAATAATAATAATAATAATAATAATAATAATAATAATAATAATAATAATTTAAACTTATAAGATAAAACAAAATGCAACCGGAAAGAGGAGAAAAATCCCAGGATCCGCAGTAATTTCCATGAGAAGATGCACCACCCCACGAGCTCTTTATTTCTGCCATTGTTATAATTATTTCTGGCTGCACCTCTCGGCGGAACATCACGCAGCAATTTCGGCCAATTTCACAGATCTTACCGACCCAGAGAGGGGAGTCGCACGCCTGCGCAGAAGCCGCAGCATGTCGTGCGCGCCTCATCCCACAAGGCATCTCGCCCCGCTCGAATGTTTCGGATTCCGAGCGTCTCTGAAAGGGGACTTGAGGGTGGACCGACGAGACGATGGGCTGCCCTGTTGGATGACGGGCGGGGGGTGCGCGTGGCGAGGAATGCTGCACGCACAGAGCAGGTGTATTTAGTAGCCCGTGCGCGTGGGACGCGCAAGGCAGCGACGCGCAGCATCCGCCGGTGTACAGTTTTACCTGCTCCAAGGAGCGAAGAGAAACCTCATCATCTCCTGGGCATGAGGCAACTTGCTCCTGCAGCCTTTCGACCTTGTTCTAATTTCCCCCCCCTTGCAAAAGCTGCGTTTTTGGCTCCGCGGAAGTCGCACGTGGTAAGCAGGGGAACAATGTGGGCACCGTGAAAGTGGAGGACGCGCGGCAGCAGCTCGTTCTGGACAAAGAGGAATTAAAGAAGAAGGCGCGCAGGAGCGCTCGTCGTGTTTACAAAGCTTCACATCTCGGCTCCGCCGCACCGTGAAATCCATCTCTGTCTTATCGGCGGAACGGCGGCAGTCATGCCTGGGGCACTTTTCACCGCGGAGTCGCTCTACATCGGCATGGAGGTGGTGATCGCGCTGGCGTCCGTCGTCGGCAACGTGATGGTGGTGTGGGCGGTGAAGATTAACAAGTCCCTCCGCGACACCACCTTCTGCTTCATCGTGTCCCTGGCGCTCGCTGACATCGCCGTGGGAGCCCTGGTCATCCCGCTGGCCATCACCATCAGCATCGGCCTGCAGACGCACTTCTACAGCTGCCTGCTGGTGGCGTGCACGGTGCTGGTGCTGACGCAAAGTTCCATCCTGGCCCTGCTGGCCATCGCCATCGACCGGTATCTCAGGGTCAAGATCCCCACCAGGTAACCAGGAGCTTTGAGTCAGACTGGTGTCAGTGGTGTGCTGGTGATGGAGACTTTTTTTCTCGGCTAAGCTGAATCTCGATCTGACGTGCGCACACACAAGTTCAGGCTGCTGGTATTGATTTCCTGCTGGATACTGTTTCACAGGCAGGATGCGTCCGTCCTGCCGGATCCCTTTATTACGCACATGAATCTAAAATTTTTACCAGGAAATGAACGGCGGCAGACCAGAGCGTGTCTGATGAAAGCGGCGGCATCCTGAAAACAGTCCACAAGGAGACGGGCAGGGGGGGAGGGTCAGTACTGGAGCGCACGCAGGAGAATGTTGATGTGTGTCTGCCGAGGGCACCTGGGAGGTCGGGTCTGCTGTCAGCACCATTCGCTTCCTGTATCTGACGCCCGGCACCACTTCACTTCCTCCGGGTCCTTGGGCCTGGCTGAAACAATAGGCACGGAGGGCGGCGGTGGAGATGAAGGTGGCTGGCAGAATTTCATCTTAGAAGAATCACGACCGTGATATTCATCTCCTGTGCACGAATCCCCTTCTTCCAGGCTGATGATCTTGTGTTTTTCATTGCAACTTTTTCTTCTTTGCTGTGAAGCCCCTTGACACCCAAGTGCTGTCCGCCTGCTGTCGGAGCTTTTTCTTTTCCTCTATTCCCACGTCTTGTCAAAACAAGTCTTTCCCCCCCTCTGCAAATTGAGACCTCTCTAATATGTGTTTTCTCAGCAGCGCTCCCCATGTGCTAATTCTCCCATTTTCTCCAGTGTCGGATCGATATTTCCTGATTGTGTCTGAGCGAGGGGGGCCTCTCAGGCGGCATTTGTGAACAACAAAACTTTTTACCATGACAAACACGCACCTAGTGAGAGGCATGGCGTCCCTGATGGGCAGTGTTGGCGAGTAATCTATTCCTAAGTAATCCACTACTGTAATTAAACTACTTTTTTAGTAACAGAGTAATGTAACGGGATTACCAAAAATGGTAATTATATCGTAATTACTTTATCAAGTAACAATTCCATTACTTTTCTGAAATATTTTGCAAGCTAAAAATGTCTTATTATCCACAAAATGTCTGAAATTTAGAAAAACAACCGAAAACAATGATGTCGCAGATTCATGATTTAGCCGTGCATTCAAGTCATTGATATGCAACGGCGCACTAAAACAAGCATGGCTGCGGCAAAAGATAAAAACAACAATTGCATTTGATAGCTGGAAATACAAACATTATTTTGAGTTCATCTCGTCTAAATAAAATAATATTGTGGTTTGTTGTATGTTATGTGCAGGAAACAATTTTTCAACTGTTACTTTATCTGATTACTTCTGAAAATAAGTAGTGAAAGTAGTAATTACATTACTTTTTTAGGAGTAATCAGTAATCAGTAGTTGAATTACTTTTATGGAGTATTCCCAACAACACTGCTGATGGATGGTCTGATTTGCCGTGTTTGTGTTGCTGCCTCTAGCTGCCTGAAAGAAAAGGTTAACTAGTTGTCCTCCCCAAATATTTCCATCATTAAACAGCAGCAGTTAGTTGTACAAACAAAAATGATTTACCACCAACTTGTCCCAAGTGTTGTGTAATTCTTCAGCCTTTTATTTGGCGGCGTTTCCTGTTTCTGTTTTCTTTCTGTTTTGTTTTGTTTTTTTCACGTGATGACGCTTCTGCAACATTTATTTCGCAGCTTATGCAGCTCTCCAATGAGCATGTCCATGGTTGCTATGATACCATATGATGCAATTGCAATATGAGGATACGGCTTTATTGTCCTCACAAGGAAAATTTGTCTCGCCGCACATTTCGCGCCTCCACAGAAGAATGAACCATAGCAACAGCGCAAATCAAATAAAAACAGAAAGGGCTAAAAAAATAATACCCCTGCGAAACCAAAGGAAGATAAGAAACCTACAGCGTTATTGCACAAGCCAGGCAGGCTTAAAAAAAAAAAAATGACGGCTCCGAAAGGTAACCTGCGCTGGCGCAAACAAGTTTAAGGTGATTTAGCTGAAGTTTGTTACATTCGGAGGACTGATGTCATAGAGTCGTGGGCAATATGAAGGAGCACCGTAACCCAATTTGGATTGAAGAAAGTGGCCATAAAAGCAGCAGTCAGGTTGAATTCTCCCGATGCGTGTTGGCAGAAGCTGAAGTTAGGGCTGTGTAATAACCGCAGAGGAGCGATGGCTCCCTCTTGAAACCCTCTCTGTGATTAACAGCAGCCCTTGAAATCAGAGTGATTAAGAGAACCTCCCGCGTGCCGCTAACGTGCTGCTGTGATTTGCAGATACAAGCGGGTGGTGACCCCCCGGAGAGCCGGCCTGGCCGTGGTGGCGTGCTGGACGGTGGCCTTCGTCGTGGGACTCACGCCCATGCTGGGCTGGAACAACCTGAAGCGCCTGCAGCAGAACGGCTCCATCAGCTCCGACCTGGTGATCACCTGCCAGTTCGAGAACGTCATCAGCATGGACTACATGGTCTACTTCAACTTCTTCGGCTGGGTGCTGCCGCCGCTGCTCCTCATGCTGCTCATCTACGCCGAGATCTTCTACATGATCCACAAGCAGCTCAACAACAAGAAGCTGAGCAGCAGCCACGCCGACCCCAACAAGTACTACGACAAGGAGCTCAACCTGGCCAAGTCCCTGGCACTGGTGCTCTTCCTCTTCGCCGTCAGCTGGCTGCCGCTGCACATCATCAACTGCATCACGCTCTTCTGCCCCGAGTGCCAGAAGCCCATGGTGCTCCTCTACATCGCCATCCTGCTCACCCACGGCAACTCGGCCGTCAACCCCATCGTCTACGCGTTCCGCATCAAGAAGTTCCGCACGGCCTTCAGGAAGATCTGGCAGCAGTACTTCTGCTGCAAGGACACGCCGGCGCTGGAGATCCAGCCCAGCGACAGGAAGGAGATGCCGGCCGTGGAGCTGCCGCAGAAGGTGCTCAACCTGGAGCCCGTGGAACAGCAGCTGCCTTCCCCTGAGCAGCAGGAGCAGCAGCAGCCACAACAAGAGCAGAATCAGGAGCATGAGGAGGAGGAGGAGGAGGAGCAGGAGAAGAACCTGAAGAGTGAGCCTCAAGAACAGCAGCAGCCTGAAGAGCATCTGCCCTCACCGGAGCAGAACTCAATCTGAGTTGGATTCCATTTGGGAGCAGTCGTGGTTCTCCAGTTTAGAGGTCTGCTAACCAGGAACACGCAGAGGCAGCTCGCATCACAAGCTTGAAACGCTGGAATATCATCTTTGTTTTCTCAGGTGTAGGAGCATGGAAGAGGAGGATGAGGAGGAGACGGAGGAGTGGAATTGTGTAGAAACTGGCAACCAGTGCTTGGTTGACTGTGGTTGTCTTAAGATGGTGAAAACGTTTTTTAGCGTCAGTGTATCGATTTTTTTTGTGGTTTGAGTGTCGCTCAAAGAGAGAAAAAAAAGTGCTATATAAGTAAGAGTGGTTGGTCAGTATCTGGATGACCAAAGGTGAAACCCGGGTTGAAAGTATTGCCATTATTAATTTATTTATTCTTTAATGGAGTGAGCAGGTTTGACCTTTTGCTGCAGAGCTGCACTGCGTGTTTCAGCGGAAGATCCCGAATGTCGTTACGATGTGGAGAGCAGGTTGCAGCAGTGGCGCAGCTTGAGCACCGCTGGAGACGTTTGTTTGTCTCCAGTAACAAGGTGGGAGTTCCTGCTCAGCCTCTTCTGTTTCTTCTTGGTTTTTTTTTTCCCTTTTTTGTTGTTGTTGTAAGCCTTTAACCGAAACCCTGCGGTGATCCGGCCGCTCTGATCCACTTCAGAGGAGATGGACGAGGATGAGGAAACGCGCCGGCGGCGGCTCGAGGGAGATTGTAACCTTTTTAACAAGGAGCGTGCAGGAGGCTCCCGCCTGCTGCTGCTGCTGCTGCTGCTGCTGCTGCTGCTGCTGCAGGAGGACGATGACAGCCACTCAGAGGGGGGGAAAAAGACAAGACGCACTTAAAAGCTCGTGTTTATCTTCCTCCCCCCCCCTCCATGCCAGCTGGCGGTGGGAGCAGTCCCCTCCTGCCCCTCCTTCCTTAATGGACCCTCGTCGCTCAACTCCCCTTCACGCGATGCGCGCGGGGCGTCCGCGGCCTCGCTCAGGGGTTCTGGAAGTTCAACCGTGAGTGCGCGGCGGGAACAATGGAAGAAAAAGATCGTGGTGAGCGTCCTGCTTCCCGCTGGAAGCTTTTCCTGCTCCACGGCCCTACAGGAAGTGTGCGGATTAATAATTAAATTGCGTTTCATGCCGCCGACTGAAAATCACTGTATGAGAATGTAAAGTTGATTTCTCTCTCTCTCTCCCTCTCTCACTCTCTCTCTCTCTCTCTGTCTAAAGACTCAGGGGGCGCCGATGCTCTCCTAACCCTCAGTGGGTGACAATCTCTACTGTGTCTGTTGTGAACTTGCCAAACGACTCTTGGACTTTTCCGAATGGTCGAGACGACGAGGTCGACTCGAAAACCTTTAAACGCCGCCGCCATCCGTAGCTGCAGCTGTGTCTCTTGTTTGTGTGTGTGTGTGTGTGTGTGTGTGTGTGTGTGTGTGTGTGTGTGTGTGTGTGTGTGTGTGTGTGTGTGTGTGTCGACCACAATGACTGTATATAAAGACGTTTAGAGTCGGGGCAGGGAGGGAGACGAAGGGGGAGGGATGGCGGTTGGATAAATGATGTATAAGTGAATCTGCTCTCCGGCGTTGTTTACATCCTCTGGCCGACTGTTTGGCTTTCAATAGAATAGTAAAATATCAGTATGTTATCATAATTTGTCACGTCCCAAGTTTGATTCATGGCCTCGGACACGCACGCACACACACACACACACACACACACACACAGGAGGTGTGAATTTATCTTTTGCAATTTATTCTGTGATCACTAAGGGATGCGCGTCGATGCTGAATGCAACGCACGTGTTGCGCAAGACGCACATGTCTGAATGCAAACGTCAATGCGCTTGGCCCCGACCTCCCTGACTGAAGAGCCCGGGTGAAAGAAAAACCTTTTCAAAGCTGTTGGAAGATAAAATAACGAGGCAGCGGTTACGTTTATCTCCTGGCCTGGCGGTCCGGCACGATTCCCATGTGCATCTGACTTACTGTAAATGGCCTCAGGCGAATCATTTAGCAACAATGGATCCCCAGACGACTTCTGCATAACATCCTTTTCTTCTTCTTCTTCTCCTCCTCTTCCCGCACCTCTGCGGACATCTTTCACAGCTTTGTGTTTTCCTTTTCTTTTTTTTCATGGCACTCTGACTATTTATAGCTGACAAATTTAGCAGCCGCTTTGAGAGTGGTAAAGTCAGAGGATGGGGCTTTATTTCATTTATTTTTCCTTAGCCACAACCCAAACAGAAGTGAAAGCAGAGTCGACCTAAATTTTGTTTCGCGACGACAACTTCAGATTTTACGTAACGCCTCCCCTCCCTCCCCCTCTGCGTAAACAAGCAGCCGTGCCGCCCTGAATGGAGGATTTTCTTTTTCTCTTGTGCATCAAATCTGGTGCCACCAAGTCGGCAAATGTTTATTTGAAAGCTCCATTTTTATAGCCGGAATGTAAAATGTCGTCTTTGGCGGGTGGCTGTAAACAGAGGGCTAAATATGTTTGTTTTCTGGCGACGTGCAGAGGTTTCAGAGGGTCACGTGAGGCTTTTTTTTTTTTATCATCGGAGCACAGAATGAAATTATCAGCTTCTAAAGTGGGTGTAATGCGGGATGTCAATGAATGCTTGAACACCAGATTTACTCTCCTCCTCACCCATTAGCGCCTCGTGACATCATCTTCCTCTCGGCGTGTCTTGCAGCGCGGCGCTGCTTCCATAATTCCCGTTCTGGTGAGATAACAGTGAAGCGTATCGCAGCTCTGACACCCATTCCCTCCTTTCACTAAATTAATTCCCTCGGTGTTTGATGCCAGATACCGACCCCTCACCCACTCACCGACCCCCCCCCTTCCCATAATCCCATGGAACAGCGCTCGCATCCCGAAGGTCTCCGCCCTTTTGACTGGAGAGCAGATACTCAGCGGGCGACGTCTCGCAGCGGTAACTCGGCCTCGAGGAGCTATTCTTATCGCCCAGGATTGATCCTCCTGTACGAGGTTTGCGGAGGAGCAGGCCTGGGATTGAATATCAGCTCCGAGACCAACTTCCTGATAAGGACCGCATGTAAACGGGGAAAGGCAATACGCTGGCTGCACCTTTCCAGTGGAGTAGCGGCGGCGGCGGTGGTGGTGGAGGTGACCTTCGTCTGAGATGACCTGTCGTTCTTCAGGGCTGAAGTGGGCGTTAACCGCCGGTCCTGGGGCGGTTAGAGCCTCTGATTGGATCCGAGCAGAGCGTGTTTTGAAACCGCACTCATGCCGGTCACTGTTTGACTCTGCAAAACCCCATGGAGTGTATTTAAGAAGGCGGCTGATGACAGCAGCCAAACAACCCCCAACGCCCCCTTGCAAGTGACCTCCATCCATCTGCAGACACACACACACATTAGCGTAATCAATACATTACCACGGGATGGTTTGTTTTTCAACAGGGAGACGTGTATAGCTCCTGTGCATTAGCCGCGGCGGCGAGGCAGAGCCTTTATGTCCCGGTTAAAGACTTTATTTTCCTATTAAACATAAAGAGCCGTTTGGTCCACCTGCGCCCCAGCCGGCCAGCCGCCAGCCGCCGGCGTGAACAAACAAGCTCCATGTGGCCTCCGCCGCTGCTGCAGTGACGGGATGGAGACTTTTACAACCCTTCCCAGGAGCAGCGGCGCAGGTCTGAGGAGGACGAAGCAAACAGCAACACCGGCAGCCCCCTCATCACCGTTCAAGACGTGGTAAACAACAGTAAAAGAAAATCGACATGAAACATCTACATGGAAATGTACAGTCTCACGGATGCACGGTTTGCCGTTTCACAGGGGGAAACAATCAGTCGTCAAGCAGAAAAGAAAAAAAAAAGCACAAAACAGTAGCATCTGCGTCACTCTCATCTGTGAGTGTGCGAGTCGGAGCGCAGCGGGGACGTCGGCTCTTCCAACTGATGAGCCAACTGGCAGCAGACAGAGAGAGAGAGAAGGAGAAAAAAAAAAACAAACTTGCGGGAACCATCAGGGGATCCTGGCCTATCGGCATGCGGCAGCGTCTGCCTTCATGCTAAATGCGCTGTAACAGAGGGAGAGCAAGAGAGCAACTATCCATCCGCCTTTCACCAAGCAGCTCCATCGCTGAGACAAAAACCTTTCTGGAATATCTCAGAAAAAAAAAACAAACAACTAACTTCCCCGACCATCAATTATTCAGCAAGCAGCTCACAAAATTAGATCAGCGTCAATACTCCATCTTCCTCGCTCATCACGTCTCTGCCTCGGGAAATGAGTGAAAACGGCCTCGGGCGAGGTTGTGAAATGAGAGCTCCTGTGTGAGCCTGGGGTGGTTTGAAGGATTTTTATCACGGAAGGTGTTTTTATAGATCGCAGTAGGGCCTTCATGCGTTATTTGGCGAGCTTGTTCCCTCTTTGTTTACATCAGAGCTTTTGTAACGCAAATCTTGATGCTGCACTTTTTTCCTGACCGAGTCTCCCCGCCGGAGCTCCGCTTCTTCCCCCCTCAGCCTGGTTCACCGTTCTGGCCGCATACTGCCATCTGCTGGTAAATAACGATTTCTGGGCCATCATTTTGGATTCCCGCTCTGTTTGCCTGCCCCAGCGTCAGGTTTGGCCGCTTCATTGAGGTCCGGATAGCCACTTGAATAACTTTCATCCAGAAACATCAAATAGGGGCTCAACAGTCGGACTTAGCTAATTATCATCACCACCAAAACACCAGTTCTAAAATGTGGATGTTGGATGAAAAACCCCAAAAATCAGATGCATGCATTTGCTCAGTAGATTTAAAAAAAAAAAACTGTCATCCATACACCATTGTTTTGCTTGATGCATTTCAAAATAAGAAAGTGCTTCGAAATAGGCTGTAGGGGACAATTTGTAGTTGATCAACTGTGTCGGTGTGTGTCTATCAGGTATTAAGTTGAGAGCTTTGAAATCAAGTGCAACTGCTGACAAACGTGAAACCATGTCCATCTCTTAAATTTCATTAAATAAATACATTCAATAAATTAATAAATTCAGACACGGAAATGTTGGGAGTCACAGGAATGGATGGAAAAAAGCTGCTCTGTCCCTTTTCCTGGTTTTTCCCACGTTCTTCCTCCTCCTCCATCTTAAAAACCCCGCAGGCCTGGTCGACGGGAGAGAAAGAGTGACCGGGGGATTTTTCAGCATTTAAATAAAACAAACCAGCAGCAAAGTGGCCACTTCGCTGCTGCAGGTGCAGCCACATCAGGACGTTTTTGCTGCATGTGTTCCCGGAATGTGACGCGGCCGTCATTTCGGCGTCCGCATTTGTCCGTTTTCCAGCGGCGGAGCATTGCGTTTCCACTCGGCCGCATGGGTTCAAGTCTCGGCGGCAACCCCCCCCCACCCCCCAGACATGCGGTTAGCGAGAGGCAGCAAACACACATCAAAAGGAGGAATAAGTGCCAGCCTCAACAAGTCTGCCGAGGCAGCTGGAGTGCTGAGCCTGAGTCACAGTCGGCCTGCTGTCAGCTGCTTATCCTTTATCAGGAGCGGGAAATTCCCTCCCTTTTCCCCCATTTTTCTTAAAAACTGGGCCTGCCTGACCTTTTTTCATATTTTTACTCCTTTTTCTGACGATGGCTCTCACGCCGCCACTTTCTTGACAAAGCACTCTGAGTTTTTTGTTTTCGCTCCAGTTGACAGGGTGTTTTTTTTTGTTTTGGTGTTTTTTTGAAAAACACCCTTCCCTGAAGTGTCGCGGCCAAGTTGCTCCACACTGGGTTTCGACGAGCAACAATAATAATCTTTGGCGCAATCAGGAGCGCGCCAGCGGCGTCCCTCCCTGCGGCGGCGCTGTTTACGCCAGAGGAAGTGAGGCCCGTTAAGGCCGTGGTGACGGCGGCGGGAGCGGCCATCCCGGCGGCGGCGGCGAGCTGATTAGCCGTTTAACAGCGAGCGGTTCTTCATAAAGTCAACACGGCTCCGCCGCCCTGCATTCTGCAGCCCTCACACACCGCACTTGTGGTCTGCCCTCACGCGCGCCGCTCCCGTCCCAACACGCCCTCGTCCCCGCGGCGCTATTATATAATTACGTGACACACATGAGAGACCCGCAGCATTCCGAACGTACGTCACCGGCGTGGGTGTACACCAGAGGGGTCGTAGTGGATCGATCACACCTATCATCATTTCCCTCCTCGTGGCCTCCACATCCATCATCCTCTGACCAAAAGTCAGGAGCAGCAGCAGCAGCAGCAGTTGTTAACCCCCTTCATCCGCCTCTGCAACCTGCACGCGCAGAGATGCAAACACTGTGTATGAGTGGAGTCATAAGCCCATCTGGAGTTTGGCAACGTTACGATCGCGCATCAGACAACGCGCAGAGCGAATGCACAGCGCCTGTCACCAATCCAGCTCCACTCCCTGTCACTTCCTGTTACACTGCGCTGCTGCAGTGTCCCAATCCTGTGAAACACCTTAGTGGACACACAGGAAGTGCCTGTGGACTCATTTCTGCTCGGACATTACCACAGAAATCTGACAGACCCGGCCGGCTGATGGGAAAAAGCAAAGCGGTCACACCACATTTTGTACAAACTTCCTTTTGGTTTCATTGCTGCTTTCATCCGGTTGATCTGTCAGCTGCCCTGAGAGACCGCCTGGCTGCCGCCAGTCTTTCTGCATCTCAGCGTAACACTGATGTAATATTCCAAAACCAAAAGCTCAAAAGATTAAATCAAGATTTGCACGATCGATTCGGTCGTTGCCTCCACTTTCATCAGCATTGCTGTTCGCTCGTTCCTCATTCCGACAGGTGAATCTGTTGTATCAACTCGATTGGGCAGTGTCGGGATGGGGGAGGGGGACTGAAACGGGGTTAAAACACACACAAATTGACAAGTATGTCTTTTAATTCACTGGCATTCGACCACGTAGAGGCCCAGAACTGTGCCAAGTTCACTTCACAGTTTCATGTGTCACTATCCTGTGAGTGGTGACAAAACAGTCCGGGAAACTAGCCCTCTGTGATGTCGCAAAGGGCGCTGATAACTCTAAACAGCTTAGTTTGACTGTTAACACATGCCGATGTGAACAACATGATGCATTGTTTCATTCCTTCATTCACGCAAGTTTGTCTTGACTCTGGTCCGCTGTCAGGTTTTCATGGCGTCTGACTGGAGAAAGAGGCGCGGTGCTTCATGTTTACATCACTTCTGTAAAAACAAAATTAGAAGTAGCAGTGAACTTTAACGCATTAGACACTAGTACACGGCTCCCAGTCCAACAAATCTGTTTTGGACTTTTGGGCGACTTTGTCTGCGGTTTGTTGTGAAAACGCACAGGGGCATCCCACATTGCCGCGGTCACAACAAAGCCGCGATCACATGACACTTCTGGCGCCCATCCGAGTGCATTTGTTTTGTACGCAAAGCCAAAAGCGAGCCGTCTTGCAGTATTTCCACGGGAGGCTGTAAACAGAGGGCTAAGGATGCTGTTTCTTGGAGCTATAATACCGACTGTTTGTTTTGTTTGTGCGTGTTCAGAGGCTCCTCCGCTAGAATCCAGGGTGGGAAACTCAACAACGTGTAGAAACATCAACACTGATGATGCCCTCAAACTGAAACTGATGGCCTGGGCTGTTTGACAACTCGCTGGGAGCAGCTCGGCGCTGCTTCGGGGCAGACATGAGTCAAAGCTGAGGCCTCTTGTTCTCTAATTCAGATGACTGTACTGAGCCCTGTGCCAGCTGCGCCGAGCTGATTCACTCAACTATTCCTGCCAATCTTATCGGCCTGACTCGTGAGTCACGGCAGCTGTTTCGTATGTGCAAACCCCCCGTCTCCACCCCGGCAAGTCGTTCTTGTGACATTGGGATGTGTTTATGTTTTGTCATCCCACCTTCTGTTTGTTGTGCAGCCTCAAAGCCTCCTTCCTTCACTCATGTGTTCACTCCTCCTCCTCCTCTGCCAATCATTGTGTACATTCTCTTGAGAAATGAACATTACACATAAAAAAAAAAAACATCGGACGCAACGTTAATCCCCATCTCAGTTTGGCTGTTATGATGATTATCAAGTCAGATCCGGTTAAAAAAGGTCAAGGAGTGATGCGGAGGGGAAACTTCTTGGAAAGCCAAGAAAAAAAGAGAAAAAAAGAGCTGTTTAGTTGCTTCTGAAAACAAAGCTGTTCCCAGAATAGCAGCACGGCTGCAGCAGACTCAGCAGGGCCGGGTAAAGTACCTGGCCATGGGGCAACTGTCTCCACACATCAAACACAGTGACACTCGGAGGGCCCGTGTGTGTGTGTGTGTGTGTGTTGCAAAGTCTACGCGTCCTGCCGCAAAAGTCAACAAAAAGCAGCCATCATAAAACACGAGCGCAGCAGAAAGAGGGAGGCCGGGCCAATAAACCACATCAACTGTGGCGGACTGGAAGCGCTCGGCAGACTCGCGAGCGGCCCGCTAGGAACATACTATAAGACGTAAACAGTTTGCTTTAACAAGGCTGTTGGATGGTTGCGGGGAAGGGAGGAAAATAGGAGGAAGGTCGCAATTAAGCAGAAAGTCGTGAGACTCGCCGTCGAGCCGAAGTGCAACCTCGGACGGCTGCAGGAAAATCCAAAAAATATATCATGTACATCTAAAAAATGTTAGTGTATATAATTTTACCAAGTTACAGGCTGTAGGTGAAGCTCTGCAGACAGTTTTTCACATACCGAAATCAAATCCCAACACAGAGGCCGTGAAACGAGCAGCGAGGGATAAAGACCTGATAAAATTATGACTCTGTGTTTTTTGGCAACCTCTGAAAAAAAAAAAACAGCAGACGTTTTTTTTCTTTCTTTGTTTCTTTCTGTTATATTTTGGGTTCTGACGCTACTCGGTTAACCCAATCAAGACGATCCCGTCAGCATGAATTGCGAGGGTCTCGCTGCGCTACTGTAATTTTTTTTCCATCGTTTTTTTTTTCTTTCTTTTTTTCTATGCGTGACGCATTTTTTGGGCAGCGCAGCGCTGATGTTACTGTGCTGCCGCGCCAACAGGAAGCGCCGTGATTTCGGGGGCCAATTTTGGGAAGCACGCCGCAGAAAATGTGATTATTTTCTCCTCTTATTTTGAGGTTCAGTGCCAGACGTCTTTGTTGGAGCAAAGTGGCAATGGCAAATGAAATGTGGCGTTTGTTAAAATGCTCGGAGCCGTGTTCATTAGGCCAGCGACGCCGTGTCAAATCAGAGGCAGATGTGTTCAAAAGAAAGCCTGGAGATCCTTGGCGGAGCCACGTTTAACCAGAAATAACCTTCCGACTGCATCTGAATGAGCAAGAAAAACAAGAAAAAGGCTGTTTTTGTCTGAATGTAATTTTAACCCACTAGACTAAAACAAGCCAAAAAAAGTAGCACAGCATGTTTTATTGACACCAGCAGGAAACAAATGAAAACCATTTAAAACGTATTTGCAATAAAAAAAAAAAAACAACAACTCCACAATTTGTTGGGTTAATGCGTAATTAAATAGCAAAAGAGGAAAAACAGGCTAAAATAAAACTGGACTTGTACAGCTTCATTCTCTTGATGTTAAGATTCTGGCAGAGAAATTCACAGCAGGTTGATGTTCACTCACTGGCCACTTTATTAGGTATGGTTTGCTAGCGTAGAGTACCTAGAATAGCGCCCAGTGGTGAGTGTAAATACAAACACACCGCTCCAAAGTCTGACGTGTTGTGTTTTCATTCTGCAGCCTTCAGCTGGAGCCAGTGGTCCATTCTGACCTCTGACCTCTGACATCAACAGGGTATTTTCTCTTTTTGGGACCATTCTCGTGATACCCCAGAGACGATTGTGCGTGAAAATCACAACAGCCACTTGAATCTCCCCGTTTTCCCCCAATTCTGATGCTCTTCAGCGTTTCATCTTCATGTCTAAAAGCACTGAGTTGCTGCCATGTGATTGACCGACTGGATATCTGCGTTAACACAAAATTTAATATTGCACTTTTTTTTTGCTAGATTTACAAATGACAAAGAAAGAGCATCATCATGGTGACACTGTCTTGGGAGGTGACAAATGTCTTGGTGAGTAGCCGTTTGTTTGCCATTCAGACAAAAGTTAAACAACTGGGCTGTTGGTGACGTGCGGGGTGTTAGACTGAGTCAAATATCAACCGCAGAGAGAAACCACAGACATATATATGAGGAAGGACACTGTCTTTCATCAAAGACATCACACTTCCCGCTCATTAAGACATTTATAGGTGCGCGGCTTTTGCCATATAAGGCAAGTCAAAACTTGTGAAAGGAAATATTTCAATCCCTCCAAACAAGAAAAAAGTTTGTCTGATTTGATAGACCATTGCTGGGCTTGAAGACAGTTGTTTGTTTTTGCTGCATACGAAAGAGGTTTAGATGTCAGCATTTTTCTTTTTTAAAAAAAAAGGCCCCATCTGCAGCTTCGGCTGTTCATGTGGTAGTGCAGTGAGTCAGAGTAGTTGGCTGAAACACTTCCTGCGACGCATCCATCCTTGATATTCATACGACCCAAAATATCGACAGATTCAAAGCTTGTGTCTGCATACACACCAGTTAACACATCAGGCCTCCAAGAGATCATCGACCTTAGACAGAGATTGGCTGAGGCGCTTTTCAGTATAACAGAAAACAAACATATTGAAATATTTACTTTTTTTTGTCAAAGTGTAAACTTGATAGTAACGGATTAGTGCTCGGGAGAAGGAGAAGTGCGGGCGTGAGAAAACAGCGACATGTCTACTGGAACACTCGTTGTACAATCAGCGTGAACAAGCTGAAAATGAAATTGGCTCATGTTGAATTTTTCCAGTCATAAAGTTGCGCAGTGATGATGATGAAGTCAGTGCTGTAATAGTGCCCAGAATCACCTGTGCATGCACAAAATTTAATGGTAGAACACTTAAAGTGATCACCATCAAAGTGCGGAAGATATGCTTAGAAATAAACAAAATTTAATGATGAACTGGCGACTTGTCCAGGGTGTCATGCCTTCGCCCAGACAGCTGGGAAGGCTCCAGAGACCCCCGTGGAATAGAATAAGCGGGTATAGAAGATGAATGAATGAAAATGTTTTCATTGAGAAATATTTAGAATTTTCATTTACAAAATGGGTGAGACCACTTGAAAGGGGGTCACATTGTGCTACTGAGTTTGAAATTCAATGTTTTATGACATGCTCTTTTATTGTAAATGCAACCAAATTTGACGCACACCTTTATTAAAAGTTTGCAATTGATGCTAAATGTAAATAAATTACTAGAAATGCAAACAGCTATATTATCTTTTTTCAGTTCTTTTAATTTTTAAAGTCAGTATGTTTTCATCCAAGTATTTTGTTGATTTGACCTAGTTTAGGATTTTTTTTTCTTCAGGATCCAAATCCATGTGCAGAGGCAACACATTTCTATTTATGTGAAAAGTGGAAGCCATTCTTTTTTTATCATTATTATTATTTTGAAAAAACAGAAGTGTGGTGCCAGGTCCCATGATGGCTGTGTTGTTTGTAGCAAGTGTCAAAAACCGCTTTTCATGTGAAATAAAAGGGCGGTGACAGTGTCACAATCACGACGTTCAGGCTGTTTCATGAAGGATTTCAGGAGAGGAGAACTTTTACAAAAAGATTTTTTTTTCCAATTCTCTGATCAATTGTTCGATTTCCACTTTTTATTAGCCACTCCATGCCTATTTATAAATACATCATTGCATTCATAATGTTTTGCTGTCGTAATATATTTTTTTCCCAAAAAAAATAATTAGTAAACCACTCGTTAGCTCTTAGGAAACTCAATGTGGCTATTTCGGAAATTCCCCCTATGTGCATTCATCCAAAACAGTCCGTCAAGAAAAAAAAAATGGTTTGAGGTTTGTGGGAGGTGCCCACGAGGCTGGGTGACTAACCCTTTGCAACATATAAAAACAGGAGCATGAGCACGACAGGGCAGAGACAACAACGGCAGCCAAGCTGAGCAGGAACCAGAAGAAGAAACACTGAAGAAGGAACTCTTTTTAACTCCAGAGGTTTTTTTTTTAATTGTTTGTCAGTAGAAATCTGCAGAAGAACTCATCATGAGATTCTGCGCTGCTCTAGCTGTCTGCTTGGTTTTGGGGATCACTTTGCAAGATGGATGGAGCCTCCCTGTCAAGTCGGTCTTTGTCACCTTCCCAGGAGACGTCATCAAAAACATGAGTGATGTGGAGCTGGCAGAAGTGAGTAGCAGATGGCTGCTTTCTTTTTTCTTTTCTTTTCTTTCTTTGCATTTTTTTGCTCACAAAATTATGAGCCATCAAGCTGTGCAGGCGAGTAATTACCTGCCCATCCCGAATCACCCTGCTGCGGAAAAGAAAAAAACATGCCCGTTTTGCTGAATCCAAAAGGCAAAGGTTAGAGGCATAACGCTGCCTGCTCCATTTGGATCCCCATCACTAACGTTGTGCTCTGTGTGTGTGTGTTGTTCTGCCAGAGTTACCTGAAGAAGTTTGGCTACATGCAAACGCTGCACCGCAGCGGCTTCGAGTCCATGGCTTCCACCACCAAGGCCCTGAAGAAGATGCAGAAGCAGCTGGGGCTGAACGAGACCGGGGAGCTGGACAAAGCCACGGTGGATGCCATGAAGCGGCCCCGCTGCGGCGTCCCCGACGTGGCCAACTACAAGACCTTCGACGGGGACCTCAAGTGGGACCACCAGGACGTCACCTACAGGTGAGTGGAGCGTCCGAGAGCGCCAAGGGTCTTTTCCCTCAAAGAGTCTTTGCCGTTGTCAGTCTGAAAGCCGGACGTGCCTCTGCCCTTCTCCGTCAAGGGTTTTGAACTACTCCCCCGACATGGCGAGCTCGCTGATCGACGACGCCTTCGCCAGAGCCTTCAAGGTGTGGAGCGACGTGACGCCGCTGACCTTCACCCGCCTCTATGACGGCACAGCCGACATCATGATCTCCTTCGGCAAAGCCGGTAGGTCGACTTGTGCGCTCGTGTGTCTATCCAATCTAACCCAATCTTGACACAGTCAAAAAGTCTGATCACGATGTTACTTCCTGTTCAGATCACGGGGACCCTTACCCTTTCGATGGCAAGGACGGACTTTTGGCTCACGCTTACCCTCCTGGTCAGGGTGTGCAGGGAGACGCCCACTTTGACGATGACGAGTTCTGGACTTTGGGAAAAGGCCCAGGTAAAAACCAGACAACGCGGAAATGCGTGTCGCTGTCTCCCCCTTGTGTTTGTTTTTTTGCATTGCGCCAAACCCACTCTTCCCCTGCCTCCACAGCTGTGAAGACGCTCTATGGGAACGCGGAGGGAGCTCTTTGCCACTTCCCCTTCATTTTCGAGGGCAAATCCTACAAAACGTGCACCACCGAAGGCCGCACAGACAACCTGCCGTGGTGCGCAACCACAGCCAACTACGGCCGAGACAAGAAATACGGCTTCTGCCCAAGTGAATGTAAGTTTTTCAATCACACTGCATGGGGGGGGTTTATGGGTCAAAGGTTGTCCCACGAAGAGGAACGCTAACCACTCGCCGGTTCTAATACATCCTTCCTTCTTCTCTCCCTGACAGTGCTGTACACATTTGGAGGAAACGCCGACGGCGACAAATGTGTCTTCCCCTTCACGTTTTCGGGGAAGGAGTACAACAGCTGTACCTCAGAGGGCCGCAGCGACGGCTACCGCTGGTGCGCCACCACAGGGAACTACGACACTGACCAGAAATACGGCTTCTGTCCCAGTCGAGGTGAATATCCCGCACGGCAATGCGCAAATGCACCGTGCTCGTGGCCAAAGTGTCTTATTGTGTCTCACTGTGAACATCTCTTTCTGGCTAGAAACCGCTGTGATCGGTGGCAATTCTGAGGGGGAGCCCTGCCACTTCCCCTTCACCTTCCTCGGCAAACAGTACGACTCCTGCACCAGCGAGGGCCGAGGTGACGGCAAGCTGTGGTGCAGCACGACACGCGACTATGACACGGACAAAAAATGGGGCTTCTGTCCTGACCAGGGTAGGTGACATAAATACAAGTCAGATACAGAGGGGTGAGGATTTTTGTTGTTGTTTGTTTTGTTTTTTTGAGTTCTTACCACTTTCCTTGCTGTTTGTCGTCCAGGTTACAGCCTGTTCCTTGTGGCAGCCCACGAGTTCGGACACGCACTCGGCTTGGATCACTCCAGTGTGAGAGAGGCTCTCATGTACCCCATGTACAGCTATGTTGAGAACTTTGCTCTACATCAAGACGACATTGAGGGCATTCAGTATCTCTATGGTAGGTCTGGCAAAAAAAACAAAAAAAAATTAAAACAATCAAACTGATTTTTTTCATCATTAACAAACTCTTTTTTTCTTTTACAATTAGGAAGTAAAACAGGACCTGGACCATCCCCTCTTCCGCCCGTTGAAACCACCACTGACTCCTTCCCGGATGAGATGACCACTGAAGCGTTTACAACTGAGACTCCCACCACCACGCAGCCTGTGGATCCAACCAGAGATGCCTGCAGGCTGACCCAATTTGACAGCATCACTTCAATTGGGGCTGAACTTCATTTCTTCAACAAGGGGTAAGCAAATTTTGTCTTTTCCCTTGTGTCAAACAAATGAAACAACTTAAACATGACTTAAACATGAGCTCATTTTTTGTAACCCGTCAGAAATTACTGGAGGATGTCCAGTCGAACTGATGCAGGACCCAAGGGACCCTTCTCTATTTCTGAGAGGTGGCCGGCGCTGCCAGCAGTCATCGACTCTGCATTTGAGGACCTTCTGACCAAAAAACTGTACTTCTTCTCAGGTAAGGAACTTTCTTACACTACGTGCCATAGTATAAATATAAAAAGTATAAATTCTATTTTATCCTAATGATAATTTTCCTCCCACAGGCACCAGATTCTGGGTATACACAGGGAAAAGTGTTCTGGGTCCACGCAGCATCGAGAAACTCGGCCTCCCCAGTAGTGTTCAGAAGGTGGAGGGAGCCCTTCAGAGGGGCAGAGGCAAAGTGTTGCTCTTCAGTGCGGGTCAATACTGGAGGTAAATTCAATTAGACTTTCACTACAGGTGAAGGTTTTCAGCTCACATTTAATCCTCTTTTCTGATTTTGGTGGTAAATGTCAGTCAAACTGCCTGTCAAACTTACAATTAAATCACTTTTC
Organism: Thamnaconus septentrionalis; assembly: GCA_009823395.1. Taxonomy (NCBI): domain Eukaryota; kingdom Metazoa; phylum Chordata; class Actinopteri; order Tetraodontiformes; family Monacanthidae; genus Thamnaconus; species Thamnaconus septentrionalis. The sequence goes on from CM020512.1 coordinate 8,195,364, forward strand.
TCCACATAAACTCAGGCTTGATGTCAAGGCCCAGAAAATCGACAAAGGCTACCCCCGGCGCACAGATGCTGTGTTTGGTGGTGTCCCCAATGATGCTCATGATGTATTCCTGTTCAAAGGTACACAAAATATTGCTTCAGTTTCTTCTGCCAAACGAGGCACAATAATAAGAAAATACCTGCAGATCCATGTAAGAAGTTTAATTCTTTATATTAATTAAACCTCTTTCTTTACATCTTAGGACACTACTACTTTTGCCGGGAACGCTACTACTGGCGCATGAACTCCCGCAGGCAGGTGGATCGTGTTGGATATGTGAAATATGACCTCCTCATGTGCTCGGATCCTTCAGGCACTTCCTACTGAAGGAGCTGCCACACCGGGCCAAGCTGACAATTATCTGTAGAATTGTTGCTTGTGACAATATGTTCTATTCAGATGCCAAGAAGAATGTCTTGTTAAAGCACATTTTATAATGTGTGTTTGCTTTATTTGGGATGTGAATAATTAGCCATACACAACGTTGGCTGATTCTGTTACAAATAATATTGGCCAAAAATAAGTTAAAGGCTTGAAGGAAAGCAGGGTTTTTGCACTCAGTAGCAGTGCCCTGCCCAAAGTCATATAGTCTGAGACATTAAATAATCAATATATATGTGGTCAAGATACCACATATCAGTTGTCTGACTGGTTCAGACTCTTGACAGTATTTAATTATTTTTGCTATTTGTAGCAATATCTATTGTTTATTTGTGTCCTAAAACATATTTGTTTGTACCATTCTGTGTTTGTGAAAATGGCTCTTAAGCCCATTGCTTGCACTGGAATACAATGCATGTCTCTTTTACTGGAACTATTTATGGGACAGATGCATTTTGTATTAAGTTTTGCCTTTTAATGCAATAAACATTCCTGGAGAACAACATACAATTTCTGTCTCAATGGTTCATGATTTGCTGACAACACAACACTCCTGGGTCAGCCTTAATGCCGAGTCAAGGAAAGAAACACTCTGAAATGTTTCGGGATGGGTTGAATGAAGAGGTTGAGGGTTCGACCCCTATTAGTCCGTGTCCGGCAGCCCAAATGTATAGAAAAACGCACCAGAAATGGTCCAAGGAGGAAAATATTAATTTTATACATTAAGGAAAATTACAAACAGTTAAATTTAATTATATTGGATACTATATGTCGTTTTCGTGTAAGTGCGTAGTATTTTACATTTAAAATAATTAAAGAGAATCTATAATGCATCCGAAAACGGGCGCCGGTTAACATGTATTACTCCGCATTCTGTTGCGTAATGCGCCTTCCTCCAAAAACAATAGTCCACCACATAATAATACACATCAAATATTCTTACTCAGAAATGACCACAAAAAGCAATCGACAAAAGACACAAAAACACATAAGAACGTACAGTCGAAAAACGGTGGTTGAACGATGAGCTAGGTGACAAAGAAAATAATAAACAAGATCCGGTCGCGAGGACAGGAAGCAAGGAGAGTCTCATGGCGCCCGACTAGAATGAAGCTACAATTATCGCTTCGTAATTCCTGTTCCATTTAACGCGCGTACACCGAAGGATTCGACTGTACGCGAAATAACACGGTAAGAAAAATGCAGGGCGATTCCGATGGCCGGGTAGAGGGGTGTTTTCATTTTCTTCAGGGAGAGCATTTGGGCGGTCTGCCGCGGCTCAGGCCCTCGAGGTCCCCAGTAGAGCTCTCAGAATGCCTGAGTGTAAAAGCGGCTTGAGCGGTGCAAAATGGCGACGCGATGCAGGCAGGGTTAAGGGCAGCTAGGCCCGTCTTGAAACGGCTATCGCACGCCGTGTGTAGGACGTTGACGCGTTTGATGTGTCGCCCTGGGCTGAAGCAGTTCCGTGTTCGCCATTCAGCATTGTGTTCGATCACTCAAATTTTGAATTTATGTTACGAGAGTTGTTTATCCGCTGCGTGTCTGCCATGTTTGCGGGGCTGTGACACCGAACGTGAGTTTGTGAGCTAAGCTAACGTTTACTGTCTGGAGATACTTGAGCTGCTCTACTTCGATCAAGCATTTCGCCAAGGCAGAAGGAGTCCCGTGAATTCGGCACACTATCCTCGGTCTTACAGCGACTATCCCCCCGCATTAAAGGCAATATAAGGGGTGATCCGTCAACTGATGCTCTCTCAGTGGCTCCTTTCGGGAGAATGGCCAAACAACGACACTGTGTTGACCAAGGTGCCGTGCCGAGAGAGAATAGTGTATCTGTATAAAAACAAAATGGGTTTAACTCCATAATAAAACGGCTTGTTTTGTTCAATTTTCTGTACTGTCTGTATTATCTGTGTCTGTAGTTTGCCAGTTTGGGATCAATAAAGTACATCTATACAATCAGTGCAACACAGCTGTCAGGAGAACTCCACTAAAAATGACCCCGAGTGACACCAAGTACAAAGACAAACCTGTACACACACTCTTGATAATGCTTGCGGATTTGAACCTGTGAAGATTAACGTATTTTCTATAGTTTTTATTATTTTACACTTGTCTCAGAATTTAGCTTGTTTTTGTTTAAAAAATAAATAAATATGTGTGTATATATATATATATATATATATATATGTTATATATATATATATATATATATATATATATGTATATATATATATGTATATATATATATATATATATATATATGTATATATATATATATGTATATATATATATATATATATATATATATATATGTGTATATATATATATATATGTATATATATATATATATATATGTATATATATATATATATATATATATGTATATATATATATATATATATATATATGTATATATATATATATATATATATATATATATATATATATATATATATATATATATATATATATATATATATATATATATATATATATATATATATATATATATATATATATATATATATATATATATATATATATATATATATATATATATATATATATATATATATATATATATATATATATATATATATATATATATATATATATATATATATATATATATATATATATATATATATATATATATATATATATATATATATATATATATATATATATATATATATATATATATATATATATATATATATATATATATATATATATATATATATATATATATATATATATATATATATATATATATATATATATATATATATATATATATATATATATATATATATATATATATATATATATATATATATATATATATATATATATATATATATATATATATATATATATATATATATATATATATATATATATATATATATATATATATATATATATATATATATATATATATATATATATATATATATATATATATATATATATATATATATATATATATGTATATATATATATATATATATATATATATATATATATATATATATATATATATATATATATATATATATATGTATATATATATATATATATATATATATATATATATATATATATATATATATGTGTATATATATCCTGTTAACATTACAATTAATCGTCTCACATTAAATTAATTTTTAAGTTATCAATCACTGGTCAGACATACAACAACAACAATACAAAAAAGTCACCTAAATACCTGTTTTTTCACTCTTTTTGAACAGTTATGGATTCAGAGGAGAATGAGGTGGAGAGCAGCAGCGATGCAGGTCCCTCTGGGATGGAGGAGCCGTCTGAAAGTGGCATGGGCATGGAGTCATCAGAGGCCATGTCTGCTGACAGCAGTGATGCTGCTGCCTCCCATGCACAAGCCCCAGAGTCTGACTGCCATGTTGGGCAAAGCTCTGAGAGCCTTGTGGTAAGCATCTTCAGTAACTGTGAGGCTCACTTTGTAGTGCATATGTGGTTAATCATCAGAAATTTCCGTGAGGTAACTCGGTTTTCAAACTGCAGGAATTAAAAAAAAAAAAAAAAGTAGAGTAACTTCCAATTTGAATGAAAGTATACTTACAGAATAAACTTATGAAAGAACATGCATGGAAGACTTGTAAAGAGAAACATAGGGAAAAATAGAATAGAAAAATTCATGTCAGAAGTAACATAGGTGTATTTTGCTGTTGTTGTTTTTTTTTGGCAGGAATTTCTTTATTTGTGACTTTAACTCTAGAAAATGTTCCAAGTGTGTTTTTTTTTTGTTTTTGTTTTTAAAGCCAAACACTTACAACACCTCACCATTAACAAAATTATTGCACAATATTCCTCTCACTTCAAGGTGTTCATCCCGGAAACCAGTTCCAGTACTGACATCAGAGTTTCATCCGTCCACCTGCCTGACTCCTCCTCGGTGGCCCAGTCCACCAGCGTGTCCAGCGTCTCCACCGTGACGCAGTCAGTGCTGGTTTCTGAGTCGGCCCAAGTTCTGGTCCACTCCAGTGCCGTGTCTGACGGAGCCATGATGGTGTCCGACTCAACTGCATCTACCTCATCCGATCTGGGCTCTGCCATTGACAAGATCATAGAATCCACCATCGGCCCTGACATCATGAACGGTATTTCCACAGCCGCTCCCGAGGATGTGTCACTGTGGACTGCTTAGGCAGAAGATTAAGCAGAAGATATCTGACCCGGCTGACTGTTGTTTTTCCAGGCTGTATAGCTGTGACAAGCGCAGAAGATGGACGAGCAGAAACAACCCAGTATCTGATACTGCAAGGGCCAGATGATGGTGAGAGCACTTTTCCCGAAGTTACTGCACCAATTTTGAAGTCAAGTTAAACTTTCAGTCACTCAATCACTTCTAATCCTATGAATGTAATCAACTCATTTGTTTTCACGTTCATGTGCTTTCACTGCTGCAGGTGCTCCTATGGTAGCCCAGATGTCGTCTTCTGCCCTCTCTAACCGCATAGCCATAGAGGCTCTCGCCGAGGGCCCCACTTCCACCTGCCTGGACCAGGGAGACCTGCAGGGCCACCTGGAACCCGACCAGCCTGACGATCAGCCCGGCCACTCGGGTTACCCGGAGGACAGCAGCAGCAGCCAGCCCGACCAGCCTCAGCACTCCCACCCCTCGCAGTACATGGACTGCAGCGCGGACGGGCCGGACCAGACGGAGGAGTCCTCGTCCTCCTTCGTGGAGTGTTCCAGCGAGGAGCCGGACCAAACGCGCTCGCGGTCGGGCTTCCCCGACTACGGCGAGGAGACCAGCAACCAGGACCTGTCCGGATACGCGGAGTGCAGCGGCGCCGATTCCAACCAAACGAGCAGGGGTCACTACGTGGTGGAGTGCAGCGCGGGCTACCTGGAGTGCGCAGTGGATGACGGCGAGCGACCGCACCATTCCCGCAACTACATCGACAGCAGCGAAGACCACAGGACTCAGACGGTTCGGCCCTACAGCGCCGACTACGGCGGGGAGTGCGTGGCGGCCGCGGACTCTGAGCAGCCGGGCTGTTCCCACTATCAGCGGAGGGTCGAAGACGAAGACGAAGACGACGAGCAGAGCCAGAACCCCGACCAGCCGCAGCACTCCCAGCCGCCGCGGCAGCTTTACATGGAGAGCAGCAACGGGCCAGAAGCTTCTCTCTACGCCGACGACAGCTCCTCCTCAGACCACCCGCTGGCAGACACGGCCGGGTCGGCCGGTCTTCCGGAGGCCCTGGAGTGCAGCGAGAGCCAGCCGGGGCCCTACATCAGCAGCAGCGGGACTTACACCGCCAACCCGGAGCCCGAGATGACGGCACCGCAGCTGTCGCCCGGCCCCGAGGAGCCGCAGGGCTCCCAGGGGCCACGGGACGGCGTCGGGTTGGACCGGGAAATGGAGACGTCCACCGTAGCGGAGGGCTCCAGGGACGGAGCGCCGAACCTCGCCGAGCTGGAGGAGATGATGGAAGTGGTGATCGTCCAGCAGTTCAAGTGCAAGATGTGTCCGTACAAGAGCGCCTCCAAAGACACCCTCATCAATCACATGAGGGACAAACACTTCAAACCTGCAGGTGAGCTGTGATCAAAGTATATCACGTCTTTGTTCATGGCGTGTGAGATATACACTTATGTCTTGGTTTTTTTGGTTTACAGGAGAAATGTCCCAGAAGCGCAAGCGCGGTCGACCTCCCAAGAAGGAGACGTTGGCCCGCCGGCAGGCTGAGAGGGAGGAGGCCGAGGAGAAGAAGGCGGCAAGGGCGAAGTTGGCCCAGAGCCAACAAGCCGAGGAAGAGGAGGACGAGTTGGTGGACGCCGGCGCCATCGAGGATCATGAAGGTCGGTGAAAGAACAGATTCAGAAATGAACCGCGAGAAGAGTAAGAATCGCATCTTCACTTCCTGCCTGCTGCTCCTCGTCTCAATGCCCAGTAGACAGCGACTACGACCCGGTGGAGCAGGACTGCAACGGGAAGCCGGCTGCCATCCCGAAGAGACCCTCGCCGTCCATCTCTTCCTCCTCTCAGCGACGGCCCCGGCGGAAGGTCGGGCGGCCCAGGAAGTACAGCCTGCTGGAGGAAGGCTTCAACGGCCAAGGTTGGTTGGGCTCACAGGAAGAATCAGCTTTGGGCCTCACATTAGCGTCTTTACTCACTAGCTGTGTTTACATGGACACAAATAATCAGAAGCGACACTTTTGTATGGCTGGAGGAAGGAATAATACGTTCAATGTAAAGGCAAGGCAAGGAAATGCAGTTTTGTTTATATAGCACATTTCATACACAAGGCAACTCAATGTGCTTTACATAATTAAAAATTCAAACATTTTAAAAGCATTTAAAAAACTGAAGAACAAAGACAAAATGCAGAGAAGAAAGAGACAGATTAAAATGCATAAATAGAGCAGCAATAAAGAATAGAAATTAAAAGATGATAATAAAATATAATAAGATGAACAAAAGCACTTAATTATAAGCATAAGAGAAAAGAAGACTAAAGCACTACGAGTGCCTAGAAAAGTGCAATATAAATCGTATTATGATTATTATTACTATCATTGTTGTTGTTGTTGTTGTTTTCATTATGTCCGATTATTTCGCCGCCGTCACAGAAGCGGAGAGCGCTGCCAAGAAGCCTCGGCTCGGCGGCGGGGAAGCCGGGGCGGACGGAGAGGCTAGCTCATCGGAGTTAAACAACGGCGGCGCGGCCAACGAGGAGCTGGCGGAGGCGGCGATCAGCCAGTCGGACACGGAGAACAACGATCCCTCCTCCAACTCGTCGCCCGAGGAGGAGCTCTTCCACAGGAAGCGCGGACGGCCGTCCAGACATTTCCTTCGCAAGAAGTACAAGAAGTACATCAACAGGAAGTGAGCGCGACCGTTCGAAACCAAGTCGCCTTGTGAATTGCAACCCAGCCTCTATTTTCCGCCTCATCTCTTTGTGCGTTTGTCTCGCAGCCGCTACTATAAATCCCTCAAGCCGCTCCTCAGGCCCCACAACTGCTGGATCTGCGGCTCGCGCTTCCTCACTCAGGAGGACCTGCGCTTCCACGTGGACTCGCACGAGGGCAGCGACCCGGAGCTCTTCAAGTGCCTGCAGTGCAACTACCGCTGCAAGCGCTGGTCCTCGCTCAAGGTGCCCGTCGCAGAGGCGCGCTCGCAAACTAGCCCGGCCGACGGTCGCACGCACGCATGCACTGACTGTCCAGTCTTGTCTGTCCTGCAGGAGCACATGTTCAACCACGAGGGCAAGAAGCCGTTCAAGTGCGAGCAGTGCGACTACTCCAGCGTCTACAAGAAAGACGTCCTTCGCCATTCAGCCGTCCACAAGAAAGACAAGTAGGCGGTCCAGTGGCACAACTGCAGCACTGCAGAGCACCGCACAGTGGTTTCTGTAGGGATGCACCGGTAGCACTTTTTTACTGCACGAGTAGAGCACTTGCATCAGTCATCACCGATAACCGAGCACTTAATAAGGCCATTGCCATTATAGAATAATTATACATGTACTCATATACATACACATACAACTGGCATCCGTGTTGTGGTATCAGCACGTATTTTACTAGTTTGAGTACAATACTCAAACCCGGTGTCGGTGCATCCCTAGATTTCTGCAAGGTTTTCATCACGTTTCCTTCTTTGTCTCTTCCAGGAGTAAAAAGACGGATTTGGTAAGTGATCCTGGCTCTTCATACATACACACTTGCACGCACACACATTTTAAGTACCTTATTTATGTCCACCTATATACAAAGTGCAATAAGGACATAAATACTGTCAGTGCAAATACATCACTGGTAGTCCATCAGATACATTTGTGCTTGTATAACAGTTAATGTACACATACAATCAGGAGGCTAACAGGCAGCAACACTGTGATACCACATCCAGTCTCTGGGTGCAAGAAGCAGCACCTTGTCCATACTGAGCGGCCACCAATGATTGCAGATACGGAGTAACATCTTGTTAGCTGCTTAGCTTTTCTCTTAGAGATACCAGCCATCTGAAGGCCTCTGACCACTAGTTTAAGAACACACACACACATCTTCACAGCGGATGTTTCATGTCCAAGCCCATATCACTGCGTTCTCTCTCTCTCTCTTTCTCTCCCTCCCTCTCTCTCTCTCTGACGTCTCCCTTCGCTCGTCCGTGCAGGCGAAGGTGTCCGAGTTCATCTGCCCCGTGTGCCACAAGGTTTACCCCATGCAAAAGAGACTGACGCAGCACATGAAGACGCACAGCTCGGAGAAACCACACATGTGCGACAAGGTCGGCCCACCGGAAATACTTTCGATGTTTCAAATCGCTCCAAACAGATCACAGATCATGAGGAAATTAGTTTTGGACTCCAGCCTCCAGTATTGTGTCCAGTATCCAGTATTCCAGTGTGTCAGTGTATATTGCTGCATTCAAAATACAGTAATAAACCACCATGATGCATGTATGGTTACCTCTCTGTGGCCACATATACGACACGTGATGAGTTATACGACTGCTGACAGTGACAGCATGCTACTAGAAACAGGGCAAAAACACCTTCATCTGAGACCACAGTTTTCTTTTATGAAGTGCCGTGTTCAGCCTGGCTCCCCTCTTGCTTGATTTAGTTTTTAAGGAGAAATCATATTGTAAAAGCAGTGAATTTTTTTTTTTTTGAATAATCCTTTTTGCCTCGCAGTGTGGCAAATCCTTCAAGAAACGCTACACGTTCAAGATGCACCTGCTTACTCACGTCCAGAGTCTCGGAGACAGCAAGTCAGTACTCGGCTCTGCTTTTACAGTGTGAAACCAGCTGTTCAGGTCGAGGGTTTTGACGTGTTGCCGCTCACGTGACAGGTTCAAGTGCGAGTTTTGCGACTACACCTGCGAGAACAAGAAGCTGCTGCTCAACCATCAAATGTCCCACACCAACGACCGGCCCTTCAAGTGTGAACTCTGCAAATACTCGACGTCCAAAGAAGAGTTCCTCGTCTCGCATATGGCCATCAAACACACAGGTAGGTTATTATGGCATTATGACCATTTTCAGAGTTGTGAAGCAGGCACTTTCTGAGAAAATCGTATTGTGAGGAAACACCTGTGTCATGAATTTTCGAACCTTTCGGATTTAAGATGATATTTTTTTTTTACGTTAAGTATCAAGTTTTTAATGATCTAGTCTGAATCTGTTTTTTTGGCCTCCAGGGGAGAAGCCCTTCTCATGCAACATGTGCCACTTCATGACCAAGCACAGGAAGAATTTACGCTTGCACGTGCAGTGTCGCCACCCGGAGGCGTTTGTGCAGTGGTGCATGGCTCACCCCGAGGAACCAGCCAGGAGGAGACGCAGGCCCTTCTTCACCCTGCAGCAGATCGAGGAGCTCAAACAGCAGCACGACGAGACGCAGGCCTTGCAGAACACCATTGTGAGTCACGAGAGGGCTTCGGTGATTAATCGTAGACGAACTTCTTTGTGCCTGCGCTGCATTTTGTGGCGCTCGGAAGATGACCCAGCATCTTTTAAATGCGCCTCGGTTAGGTGACGGTGGATTCCGCGACGCTGCAGGCCATGCAGGGTCTGGAAAAAGCCTCCGTGTCCCAAGATGCACTGGGAAACACCACCATCATTTACGAACAAGGTTGGTTCTCTTGACTTTTCCACCGACGTCTGCGGTGCTCAGCTTGATGTACTCCACCGCAGGCTGACATTATTCCTCTCTATGTCCCCCTACAGGTGAATCCGGCGATCTGTCAGCCCAGAACGCACTCGACCTGCTGCTGAATATGAGCAACGCTCGGGAGCTGGTGGGAAACGCCCTGCAGGTCGGCGCTGCGGCCCATCGAGAAAAAAAAACCTCTCTTTTACCATCGGTGGTCTGTGTTGAAACACCGGGTGGTTCTGACACTAGGTGGCGGTGCTGAAGTCCGACGGCAAGGGTCTGGTGAGCGCCGCGGCGCCCGGCCAGGGCCAGAAGGTCGTGACCTTCCACGTCTCGGAGACCGGCGAGGCGGTGCTACAGGAGGCGTACGAGGCGGCCACGTCGGAGGGGAGCGAGCTGGCGCAGATCGCCATCGAAACCTACGAGGAGGGGCAGGAGTTCAGCGTGGTGGAGCAGCCTGCCGAAGAGACTCACAACACGGAAAACGGGTAATTTAACACGTTTTGTTTTTTTTCTTTTTTCCGTCCCCACTGAAGACTGCTGATGTCACCCGCCAATCACGTGACTTGACGACTGTGTTTGCAGCAAGGGCGAGAGCAGCCCGGCGGCTCAGACACTGGAGGTTTCTGCAGCGGAGAGCCTGAAAAGCGAGAAGTTCTACCTGACCTCGGCTCTCTCCGACGGCGTTCTGCAGCAAGTGGAGGTAAAAGCGGCGACCCGCCGCTTCCCATCCCCGGGACGCGAGAACTCTCTGCTTCATGTTCTTTTTGTTTGTTTGTTTTTTTCTAGCTGAGCACCGAATCGCCAGCCTCCCCCTCCCCCGTCAGCTCCCCCAGCGTCAGCGTCAAAAGGTTTTCGTGCAAAATCTGCATGGAGTCTTTCCACGGCCGCTCCGACATGGAGAACCACAAGAGGGCGCACGTGGACGCCAACACCTTCAAGTGTCCTGACTGCGACTTCATCTCCACGTCCTGGCCGGAGGTTCAGGTAAACTGAGCACCGCCGTCACCACTTCAGCACGCGTGTATGTGTGTGTGTTGTGTTTCACTCCCATGAATCTCCAACTCATGTCACGATCTTCTGTCTATGAACCGAGTTCCATCCTCATGGCTAAATATTCAGTTTCTTCTTATCGTAGGACCACATGGGCCTTCATTCCTACCTGCGTCCTCACAAGTGTCCAAACTGCAACTTTGCCTCCAAAAACAAGAAGGACCTTCGCCGCCACGTGATGACGCACACCAATGAGAAACCCTTCCCCTGCAAACTGTGTGGACAAAGGTGCCGAGCCAATCGTCTGCTGTTGCCACGTCACAGCAAAGAGCCGACAGCGACGCTAACGCTTTGGTTTTTGTTCTTTCTCGTTCTTGTTATTATTGTCGTATCTCAGGTTTAATCGTAACGGCCATCTCAAGTTCCACATGGAGCGTCTCCACAATCAGGCCCATCCGACTCGCAAGAACCGGGCCGCCACGCCTCAGCAAACCATCATAGTGAACAGCGACGAGGAGGCGCTGGCCACTCTGCAGTGTAAGAGATGCTTTCTGTTTTAACAATAATAATAATAATGATAATAGATTTTATTTATAATGCACTTTACATTTGTGAGCAAATCTCAAAGTGCACAGTACAATTATATATAAAAAAAAATAATCAAACAACAGATGAAGAAATCAATAAGTACAGTCAACAGATAAAATCAGCTGTTTTGAACGTTCGAAGGTTTGCTAATTTATTCTTTTGTGTGTGTGTGTGTGTGTGTGTGTGTGTGTTTGATGTGCTACCTGCAGCCCTCCAGGCACATCAAACGGCCATCCTCCCTGAGCGCCTGCAGGCGCTGGGACAGGAGCACATCATCGTGGCCCAGGAGCAGGCGGCGTCTGACCAGGTAGAGTTTATATTCCACCTGCTCACAACGGCAGGAGTCGTCCTTTCACTTTGGCGTGGAGGGAGTTTCCTTTCGCTTTCCGCTCACTGTCACGTGCCTTTTTTCCCAGGAGGAAGGCACATACATCCAGCACATAACCACCGTCGACGGACAGACCGTCCAGCAGCTGATGACCGGAGACAACCAGGTGACCGCGGCGTTTTGTCAGCGCAGCCACTTCCTGTTTCAATTTCTCTAAATTGCCCTGATTGCTCCTCCCTCCAGATCCAGTACATCATCTCGCAGGAGGGCGTGCCGGAGTTGATTCCACAGGAGTACGTGGTGGTGACAGACGGCAGTCAGATCCAGGTCAGGGGTCGTCCTCCACAGCAGGGCTTCGCACAGTGGGTGCCGCCATGACGGCAGGCCAAAATAATAAGATAATAACTGCAAGTTTCCTATGTCACTTAAAGAAGAATATTATGTATGCAATATTAGACATATTAATTGTATTAAACGTATTAAAATCATATTCATAGATTCATTAACCTAATCAAGTTTGAATATTTGATTAATATATTTGGATTATGTCAAATTTACTGGAATTAATTTTAATGTATTAAATACAGAATTAAAAAAAAATTCAATCAATGTTTAATAAAGTTGGAATAGTTTTAGTAGGAAGGCATATACAAAAAAAGGCTAAACAGTAGAAAAAGATGTGTAAGTGAAGATATGAACATATGAAAAAGAAAATGAATGGGGTGTTTTGGGCCATAAGAGTTTCAGAACTACTTTTCTGCAGAGATGTGGGTGATGTCACTCCTCAGACTCACTTGTCTGTTTCTCAGATGGCAGATGGACATATTATCCAGTACGAGCAAGAGGGCGCCATTGTGCAGGAGCAGGTAAAAAAAAAAAAATTAAAGGTCTTACAAAAATGCAAAAGGCCACCAGAGGGAGATTTTTTTTTTTTTCATCTTGACAAAGCCTTGACTTTTCTCCTTGCTGCACCTCTGGTCAGATTGCTGTGACTCAGGACGGTCAGATCCAGTATCTGCCAGTGAGGACGAAGCAGCAGATCGTGAGTCCTGAAGACCTGGAGGCTGCTGCCCACTCTGCTGTGACAGGTCGGCTTTCATTCAGTGTCATGAAGTTAATCATTTTGTTTCTGCCATTAACTTTGTTTCTGTGGCAAAATATTTCGTCTCATTGTAATAGTGTGTGAGTTTGTGGAGGTTAACAAACCTGGGTTAATATTTCAAGCATACTATATTACTCCTGTTTTTGGATCTTTGTTTTTCACCCTGGACTCCATAAAGCAGCTTAATGTCACAAAAGTATCCAAAAAACTGTCCAGACCTCCAGAAAACAGAAAAAGTTAGCCCTGTGTTTAAAGCCTGCGTTTAGAGTTTCATGCTAAAAGTGTTGGACCTTCCACACATTTGGAAAGGGGCGGTGAATGAAAAAGCAGCCGTAACTCATTTTCAGAGCCTCCTACTCAAAACATATTGACTTTCTATTCAGTTTCATGTCTTTAAATGCTGCAGATCAGGGTTCTAAAGATGAACTTTTTGAGTTTCTTGCAAGTAAAAATCTCATTTTCTACCAAAGGCATTAGTGACAGGTCGAAACATTTTCTCTTTGCAAAAAAAAAAAAAACATTTTTCAAATCCCTAAAATGCCCACGTACCTGGTGAAAAGACACCCTGAGACGAGCTCACTGGGAACCCCCTCTGTCTTTGCAGCCGTGGCGGACGGGAGCATGGTGCAGACGCAGACGCTGTATACCGAGGCCACGCCGGAGCAGCTGGAGCAGCTGCAGCAGCAGGGCATCCAGTACGACGTCATCACCTTCACTGACGAGTAGAAATCTATCCAAAAAAAAAAGAAAAAGAAAAAAAAAACCTGCCTGGATGACACAAACCACTAAGAGCTGACGAGTTCAGCGACCTCATCTTCTTCACAGGCTCGTCTGGCTGTGAGCTGAAGCATCGTGTCTGTCCTGTTCAATGATGAACTCAGCTTTTTGTTTTATGTGTTGCTGTTTTTTTGTTTTGTTTTTTAAAAAAAGGAAAACTCCTACACTTTACCATGAGCAAGGTTATTTAAAGAGTCATGAAAAGAATGCATTTCCTCTGTATTTATGAAAACGAGCTGTGTTCAGTGCCTCTACTGCTTCAACTCAGAAACCATGAAACAAAAACCATGTGATTGTTCAAAAGATGTTGAAAATCCAACTCGGCACCCGAATGACGTTCTTTCTTCGGTGCCGCACGGCGACCTGCGATGGATTGATGTGGTCGTCCAACCTGAGGTGGCATTGTGTTTACTGAGCATCCAGTTTGTACATAGTTTGCCTTCTGTTCTGTGTGGAGGATGTGAGTGTGTGCGTTTTGTGTGTGTGTGTGTGTGTGTGTCCAATTGGTGACTGAGAAATGTTTAATAAGCCAAGAGCTGAGGCCAAATAAAAAAAAACTTTTTATTTGAACATTTGTATGTTTTTTTTTTCTTTATTTGTTTAATTCAAATTTGTCCCCACAGCTCCTGTGTTTGTTCTGAAAGTTGTTTTCTGCTTTTAAAATCAAAGTGAAATTGAAGTGTAACTGACTTCATAAGGGTTGAATCAGGAATGTGAAGGCATCACAGAAACTGACAGACAACATTTGCTCTTCTTATTCGTTCTTTTTCATCCCTCATCAAAGCATCTTGATAAACATGAGTTGATCAGTCAGTGATGTCAGTGATGTGATTTCCTGCTCACTCGATACAAACAAGTTTTCATGCGACATCATAATGTAAACGCTTGACATTTTTAAAACTGTAATTTTCAGTTCTAACCTCCCACATTATGGAAGTTTGCAGCAGAAATATCCATTGCTTCCCTTTTCTCCCTCCTCTGTTCTTCCTCTTTTCTGGGCGGAGAGCAAGGAGGAGCTCAACCTTTCCCAAAATAGAGCAAAACAAAAAAAAAAAAACAGAAACCTGAAAAGCACTTAGTGCAGCCAGCAGCGGCAGCAGCATCAAGATGAAGATTTGCTTTGTTTTCCTCCTCGTGCTCCTGGTTCTCCCGCCTCGCCTCGGAGGCCAGCAGACCATCGAGGAGTTCCAGCACCTGGTGCTGAGGCTGACCTTCTTGCCGCTGTACAACAACTACCCCAAGTCCTGCTGCAAGCTCTACCCGGGCGGCTGCTACAAGCTGCTGGACAGCCAGGGCTACACCTGCGACCTGCTGAGGGGGAGGGTCTCCATCGCTGTAGGCAACGGCTGGACCGATTTCATGATCTCCAACGTGCAGCTGCAGGACGGCGGCTACTACAGGTGCCTGGTGCTCTACACCGACAACCGCATCTACACCGACTACTTCGTGGAGGTGTCCGGTAAGCAGTGTTTTCGAGCAGTCTATTATTAAGTAATCCACTGCTGTAATTAAACTACTTTTTTAGTATCAGAATAATGTAACAGGATTACTCTGGCAAAAATTGTAATTATGTGATAATTACTTTATCAAGTAACAATTCCATTACTTTCCTGAAATATTTTGCAAGCTAGAAATGTCTTATTATCCACAAAATATCCGAAATTTAGAAAAACAACCGAAAACGATGTCGCAGGTTGATGATACAGGCGTGCATGCGACGTCATTGATATGCGACGACGCACCGAAACAAGCCTGGCGGCGGCAAAAGAATAAACAGCAATTGCATTTGATAGCTGGAAATACAAACATTATTTTGAGTTCATCTCGTCTAAATGAAAGAATATTGTGGTTCGTTGTACGTTATGTGCAGGAAACAAGATGTTCTACTTATGAAACAAAGTCGTTAAAGAAGTTATTAGATTACTTTTAAGGAGTTATCAGTAGTTGGATTATTTTTATGGAGTTACACTGCCGGTAAGGGGGCGTGGCCGACCACACACCTGGACCTGCACCTGCACAGGTTGATTGTTGCGGATTAAAGCGTCATTAAGACTCAACGCTTCTACGTATATTTTTTTTCAGAGGTTCCAGCCCATCGCACACAGTCTGTGGTTTCACTCACAACCACCAGCAGAGTTCCCACCAGGACCTCCGCATCACTCCCACAATCCACCGGGGCAGTTGTGGCCGAGGACCACAGCGAGGCACGCAGGTGAGGTTTTTTTTTGTTTGTTTTTCCCTTCATCTCCGTTAAACGTCCCGATTGTGCAAAGCAGGATTAGTTTAAAAAAAATATTACAGGAAGGAGATTTTTATTTAAGTTTTCAGTTTCAAGAGTTTTAAATTGAGATTTCATGAAAGAAAAGTTGATGTAAAAAAGACAAAATTTCGTGAATAAAGTCGACGTAAAAAAAGAAAAAACTGACGAGTAGACTGGATGGATGGTGGATTAATCCAGTTACCCACAGTTAACGAAAACTACTGAAAACAGGTGTATCCCACAAGGTTCACCAACTGTAATCAGGAAAGTGGCGAAAACGGAAGTACTCCACTGGACTTGCCTTTCGACTTTATTCTCGACATTTGTACTTATTTCACGTAGACATTAATTTGCAAAAGGTATTTTTATTTATTTTATTCTCAAAATTTCGACTTTAATCTCAAAATGTCAACTTTATTCTCAAATTGGAAAAAATTACATCTTATTTTTTTTTCTCTAATCCCCTAATTCTCTTCCGTATGATTGAGAGATCGTATTTATTTATTTATTAATTCATTCATTCAGTGTTTTTTTTGTTTTTTTTTCTTAGAATAAATGTCTGTTTTGCCTTTCTCTCGGTCCCTCCCCCCCAGAGCTCCTTGGAGCTTCAGCCTGCCACTCGCCGTCGTCGTGTCCATCTCTGTGATGATTTTTATCATCTCAGTCGTGGGTTTGATCTTCTGCAGACTCAAGGTAACACAGCCAGGTGAGCGCGCTGTCCCCCCGAAACCACCACGACAACAAGAAAACAAGAAAATCCACAGAAGCTGCTAAGCAAACGACCAAACAAAAAATGCTTTATAAGTTGTGAAATCTTCTTAAATTTGATTGTTTCTGTGTGTGTTTTCAGCCAAACACGAGGAAGCGCTGTGTGAGTCACTGACCACCGACGTGTCGGTGAGTGTCAAAGAGGGAACATGCCGCCTCTGTGATTCATTGTCACTCGTTTGTTTTTGGTTGTTTTTCCTTTTTTTCACTTGCATGAGTTTGAGTGGCTGTGCGTTACACTTCTCCTCCGACCCTGGCGCCTGTCTCCGTGCAGGAGAACGGCAGCGTCGTCTACACCACGGTGGACTTCAAAGCTCCCCGCCGGCCGGCCGAGCGCAGCGCCAGGACGCAGAAAGCGGCCAAGGGAGCCGCTGACTCAGCCCGCGGCGCCGAGCATGATGGGACGGTGGAGTACTCCATCCTGGCCGTCCACCAGTGAGCTCCTGCCGAGCCTCGGAGAGAGTCCATTTTAAATCTGACCCTTCACTCTAAAATGATAATGTGGCATTTGGAATTTGATTTTTTTTTTTTTTTTTTTAAGATGTATATAATTCAAGACTGAAAACACATTGTGATGTCTGACTCATCCTCAGCTTTTGGTATCTGTTATATTTTTGTTATACGCTCACTGGCCACTTTAAAAAGGTACCTAATAAAGTGGCCAGGGAATGTACATACAGTACACATATGTATAGTTTTATACGCTGATTAAGGTCAAAGGTGTCGTTGATGTTTTGGTTGTAACCAGTGGTCACTTGTGTCTTCCTGTTGTCTTTCCGTGGTCTCAAACCAGTGTGCCTACTCTGACCTCTGACCCCTGACATCAACAAGGCATTCCCTCCCCCCACGTGACTGCCGCTCATGTTTTGTTTTGTTTTTTTCTTTCACATTGTGTGTTGTGGAATTGCTGGACGCTCATTAAATGGAGAAAATCTGCAACCGAAATGTGCTGAACGTTGCTTTCCGTGAGTTCTGTTCTCAGCGCCGCAGTCTCGCCTCACGGGTTGTGACATCGGTTTATCTTTTGTGATCATCGGCGCGTCGTCTGTATCAGTTCCTGCTGCCGCAGGAGATAAAATGTGGTCCCTCTCTCAAGTGCTCTGTATCTGGTAAGGTCTTCATTTCCAGACACAAAAGAAAGGCCTGCGATCCTCTTTGTACTCCTTGTGGAAGATCAAGTTCCTGTTTTGAGCATGTGAGTGAAAAGACTATTCTTATCTGTCTGACATTTCAGTGCTGCACCACCAGCACAGAAAAGAACAGCTTCTTTTTGCTAAGCCCTCATTGTTCTCGACCCAAACCGACGCTGACACTCAGTGAAATACGCTTGTTTTTATTTTTGCATTGATGGCACTTCTTGCCGTCCCCGATCTGTGGCTTTATTTTGCGGCTCCTGCAGGGGAACGCAACCACTTAGAGACGGTCCGCCGGGTGCCACGTTTGCATCAGGCAGACTTGGCGAGGCCGATGTGCTTAGAGGCGGCGTCAAAGGCGGCGTAGTACTCCCTGATGAAGACATCGCCCAGGATCCACAGCTGCTGCGAGCCGCCCCGCCCGAAGCCGGCGGTGCATTCGTTGCCGCTCTGCAGGGGGAAAATAAAAGGGGGGTTTACTGTCTCCACAGCTTCACGCCTGCTGATTTTTGCTGTTTCTTTCCTCCCCGTCAAGCAGGAATCAAACCGACCTGAAGCACGTAGGCAGACGCGGGGATGGTAAAGTCACGTCCGTGCAGGCTGAAGGTGACTTCAGGCATGCTCCGGACCTTCTGACAGCTCACCGCAGCCTGCGAGAGGAGCGGCGGCAGGTTTTAGAGGTGACACAGTGAAGCCGGCTGAGGTCGTATTTATTGCCAGTTTCCAGCCGAAACACAAACGCCGTCCTGCTGCGGTTGTTTTCATTTGACGGCGTTGACGTCAGAGTGTTAAAAGGTCTGTTTACTCTATGGTTCACAGGCGCTTTAGGGAGGTGGTTTGCTTCAGCGTGTTGGCATGACTCACTTCTCCAAAATGGTTGGTCGAGGCTCCAAGCCGGGAGCTCAGACTGTCGATGTCAGCAGTGGGGCCGACGATGAGGGAGGTGCCCGTGTCGATGATGGCCTGGCAGCCGCCGGAGCAGGCCACCGTCTGACCGGCGACTTTCACGCTGCAAGAGAGAGCAGAGCGGGGCTGGCATAAGTAAAGCACGCGTTCCCTCGGTAACCAGCTCCTCCATCTTGCCGTCATCCAGCAGAAAGCGTTTTTTTTTAGTCAGCCTAGAATTGCGTCTGATTTCGCAAATGGCTGCCAGGAAATAAATGCTGCTGCCTTCAGTGGCACAGATGCTACTGTACGGTGCAGCTTGATCAAAAATAGGGTTTTATTCTCACATAAAAACAGAAGCGGCTCTTTAGGCTTTTTTCCTCTGAACAATAGCATTGTTCAGAGGAATTGCTCCCTCAACGCACCCAGGAAGTAGCTATGAGGTGATGACACGTGGCTGGTTCTTAGCTGTCAAAAGCGGGGTTGGCTGACTTGAATGTGACAGAGTGCTCGTCCAATCACATTCCAGGCTTTGCCCACACTTTGCTTTTATCAGGTGGATGCTTATCAATCCTTCCATCAGTTGATTTCCTAATGATAGTTCTATTTAATGGTCGTGGGAGTCTTTCCATCTGGTCTGCCAGGGTTACTTCTCTCATACCTGTCCATTTTGACCTGCCAGTAGGTGGCGGAAGTCAGCGGGATCCATGTGATTTCTCCAACGTAGTGGTTGGGGTCAGTACCGCCAAAGACCACCTCACTGCTCTGCTTGTCAGTGCTGCAAATATACAAAAAAAATGTTAAAGAAATAGGGCAACATTTTCAAAAGCCGCTGAATGACGCGCAGCTTCTGAGCTTGCGAGCGTTTCACCGTCCTCCCCTCTCACCCGCCCAGGTAGACGGAGAACAGCGGCAGCGGCACCAGGTGCTGTCTGACCATGTTGTCGAAGACCGGCACCACGTTGTCGGCGGCGATGGACTGGAAGGCCAAACCCAGGATGCCGTCGGCAGGCATGTAGGTCATGAAGGAGTCCTCGGTCAGACTGAGTCCCAGCACTTGACCTTTGACGACGGCGCCGCCCACCTGGAGCGCGGAACGGCAGAGGTTAGTCAGTCACCTCCCTGACGATGTGGCTGTTGGAGCTCCAAAACACACAGTGTCATTCGTTCCAGGCTCTTCTTTCTCTCTCTCTCTCTCTCTCTCTCTCTCTCTCTCTCGCTCTCTCTCTCTCTCTCTCTCTCTCTCGCTCTCTCTCTCTCCCTTTCTCTCTCTCTCTCTTTCGGGCTTTACCTCCACGGTGTCACTCCCCAGGAACCCCGTCATGCCGCCAGTGCCATAATTGATGGAGAGACCGCGGTTGCCCCATTCGAAGGTGGAGGAGAGCAACGGGTAGAATTTGTTGTGGTCGTCTGCAGAAATGCGTGTCAGTTTTGTGCGCCACCTCTCGTGGTGTGACTCATATTAATAACTGTATATTAAAACTAAAAGAAAAAAAAAGTTTGCATGACAAGTCAAATCAAAACTGTGACCCTGAAGGGGCAACACTTTTGATAGTGAAATGCAATGACTGGCGGCCAATAACACAACTGTAATAATAGAGCTGGGTTATGATCGCATGAATTCATCTCTACGTGTCGACTTGCCAGTTTTACTTCATGAAGCCCAGAGAGAAAAGCAGACAGAGGGCCCTGCAGATGGAGCTCTGCAAAATCTGTTCCTTCTAAGTGACTTGAGTAGGAAAGAAAGATGTGAAACCGATTTGATTTAATATATTTATATTAAAAATGGAGAGGGGGATGTTGCAAATTTCAAATTTACTAACAAGAAGAAGAAGAAGAAGAAGAAGAAGAAGAAGAAGAAGAAGAAGAAGAAGAAGAATGCTGAGTGACACTCACCACAAGCCTGGCTGGAGCAGAAGGCCGAGGGGACCCACAGGTTGGAGGAGCCCGTGTCAAAAATGACGGTGAAGTGCTGCGGTGGGCTGCCGATGGAGATGGTGCCGTAGTAGGACAGCTGGAGGAGGCATGAAGGACGTTAGAGCAGCAGTTGGAACACTGTGGACCACAGTTTTTTTTGTTTCATACGTCGGCGTCGTTGGTCAGGGACTCGGAGCGGCTGAACTTGGCCATCGGGTTGTAGGGATGTTTCTTCCTGTATTCCTCCCACAATCCTTTCTCCTTGAGGGCGTCCTGGGCCGTCTTTCCCTTCATCAGTGGCACCCTGCAGGCAGAGAGGTGATTTTACAACCACCAAGCTCATGAGAGAGAAAGCTCCCCCAAACAAAAAACCTTAAAAAAAACCCATAGCTCAGCCTCATAGTAGTCAACCGAAAGATTTTCCCCTTGAGGGGAGGAAAGAAAAACAGATGGATGGAGACCCATAGAGGAGAGAAATGTCACTGAAGCAGGAGGTGTGACTCACTTGTGGAGACACTGGGCCAGAGCTGCAGAGGCCAGAAGCACGACAAGCCCCTTCATCATCCCGCTCGCTGTTTGTCCCCGACAGTCGGCGAGTGCGGCCCCCTTTATACGCAGCGTCAAGGTCGAGCTTCCAAACTGCCCTTCCTCATATCTACGCACCTGTAATAGCCGAAGATAACAAACCCGCCATGCGACAGCACACATTTATCAAAACGAAAATCTTGCTCACGTAACAAGTACTTCAGTACTTCGAGCATGACTGGCCCTGCTTCAAAGTCATATTTGGAGAACTTTGCATGTTGTTTTGTGCTTTTTCTCATAACAAAAGAGTGAAGCATTTTGCTTCTCTGTTCCCACGACACAGTTTTCTATTCAATGGTGATCAGGAAACATCCCAAAAGGTTGTCGGAACATGTCGATAAATAATACAAACATCCAATCATCAAAATACATGTTTAAGAAAAGTTTGATTAGGAACATTTCTTGTTGATTATTTTTTTGTTTAATTTTTAATTAAGATTAAGAGAATATATATCGTCTAAAAGAATTGCTTTAGTGTATGTTACATTTAGTTTTGCCATTTGACAGAAACCTTATGATTTAGCTGAATCATCATGGACCGACTGCTACGGCCACTCAGCCCCTTCAGCTTGTCATTGAATTTCAGTTAAGTGTTTCTTTGTGACTCCCTGTGACCTTCATCCTAATCAGTCTGTGATTGAAATAAGCACCTTAAAATCATTCCACTGTGATAACAATGTCTGTTTAATCAAGTAATGGAAAGACAGACAAAATAAAAAACACCCAGCCCTGCACAGCATCATGTTCCATACGATAGATTTATTGGCAATAATATTCATCAATTTCTCGGCATAAATTAGCATACAAATGAGAGTGACAACCAATCAGGGGGTGCTGAAACGACTGTTGACCGGTGACTTGTGTGGCGTCGACTGCGGCTCCCGCCAGGCGAAGTGCTCTGCTCCCTCTGCCGCTAAAAGTCCATGTTCTTGAAGTCGTCGGTGCATCTGTACCTGTTGTCGGCGTAGCGGGCGCACGCCAGCTGCGGGAGGCAGGGACACGTGTGGTGCTGCCGCTTGCCTGGGTAGGGCACCTGGGAGCGGAGGGAGAGGGACAGAGTGAATCTGACGCTCTGACGCCTTCAGCTGGCCGGCGAGTTGAGTTCGGGCTCCCGGGTGGAAGTGATGAACGGCCCTGATCGCCCTCGGCTCGATGCCGGCAGATCAATCACCCCTGCAGCTTCCTCAGCAGCTTTTCTCAAGTTCAGCCAAGCTCAGCTAGTGCTGGGCATCAGGGCCAAAAAAATCATCATCATCATCGTCATTGTCATCATCATCATCGTCATGTCATCATCATCGTCATTGTCATCATCATCATCATCATCATCATCATCATCGTCATTGTCATCATCATCATCATCGTCATTGTCATCGTCATCGCCATCATCATCATCATCATCATCGTCATTGTCATTATCATCATAATCATCATCATCATCATGAACATCGTCATTGTCACTGCCATCGTCATCATCGTCATCATCGTCATCGTCATCATCATCATCATAAACATCATCATTGTCACTGTCATCGTCATTGTCACCGTCATCCCCGCCATAATCATCATCATCATCGTCATCATCATTATCATTATCATCATTGTCAACATAATTTTCGTCATCATCTACATCATTATCATCACATCATTTTCATCATCATCATCATCAGCGTTGTCACTATCACCACCACCACATCATCATCATCATCATCATCCTCATCATCACCACCACCATCATCATCCTCACCATCACCACCATCACCATCATTGTCATCCTCATCATCCTCACTATCATTCTCAACATCACTATAATTATCCTTCTCATCATCATCTTCATCTCAAAAGTTGCAGTAGCTGGGGAAACAACAAGTGTGGGCCACAGACACACACAGACACAGACAGACAGACAGACAGACAGACAGACAGACACACACACACACACACACACACACACACACACACATGACACGATGACGGTGACAGACAGACAGACAGACAGACAGACAGACAGACAGACAGACATGGTGGCGGTGTGATGGTGCAGGAGGACGACTGGGCCGACCTTGTGACTGAAGGGGTGGCACTCGTCTCCTTCCACGCCTCTGGGGAGGCACATCCTCAGCCCTCGGAGCCACAGGCTGACGGCGCAGCAGAGGCCGAAGCCGCACTGGGCGTCTCTCTCGCAGGCCTGCGGGTGGCGACACACAGGGACACACGCAGGCAGTGAAGAACAGAAGCGCGGGGGGACTCTTTTGATGCCGGCGGCTCTGTTTTCTTTTGGTTTCAAATATGCAAATGCGGAAGCCCCGCCGTATTTGTGCAGCCAAAGCCATTTTCTCTGCTGCCTATCATCTCTCTAATCCACTTACAAATGAATGCCAGTTGCAGGAACAACATAATTTCCTCCCATTCTTTTCCCCCAGTGGATAAAGCGGAGGAGGATGTGGTCTCCTGTTTGTCCATTTTAATCCAATTTAAGAAGAGATTGACTGAAAAGCCAAAGATGATGCTTGCAGACAGTTCAAATGTCCGTCCACCACAGTGACAAACTGAGCACTGAGGACTTTGGATCTTTTGCGCAAGCACGGAAATTTTGGCAGCTTTATAATTTGGTCACTTCTGCTTTTTATCCTCCATCAATAATTAACTGTTCATTTTATTGCCCTGTGGAAAAACTGAAGAAAAAAAAACAAAAAACATTTGCTGCTACCTGCTTATAAAAATGTTGGGTTCACAGCTCAAGGTGGTTGCTGTCCTGGCTCAGAAGGTCAACATCATTGAGATCAAGTTCAAGTTTAAACAAACTGGGACATCAGCGATGCAAATATATATAAACATATTTCTAACAGTCACAAATCATGTTTGACCACTCAGATGTCATCACAGGTCTCAAGAAGAAAAATGTTACTTTTGCCATCAGTTCAACTCTTCAAGCTGCGCCCCCGCCACATTAAAACCCAGACACATCGAACCCTCTGACCGCTTGTGGTTGATCAACGTACCCCGGTGATGACGGCTCCTCTGCAGCAGCTCAGGGACGCCAGGAGGAAGGACAGCAGTACCACCCTGAAGCCCATGACACAGCAACAGGACACTCTGGAAAGAGAAACACCCCGACGACTCTGGCTGGACTCTCCTGCACCTCGCGCTCGCTCCTTGTGCTCCAGTCACTCATGAACTCCTCAGAGGGTCTCGCCTGCACTCTCTCCCTCTCTTTGTCCACCTCCGACACCCCCCCCCCTCCACCCACCCCACACTCCCGCCTCCCTCCTTTTTTCCTGCTCTTCCTCCCCAAGATGTCCCCTGCGAGCTCCTCCTGACCATCGCGCTTCACACTCGTGCTGGCCATCGTTGACACCCGTGGGTCCATCTGTCTGCTTTGAAACGCTGGCGACGTTCAACTTCTGGGGGGAAAAGTCATGCACGTGGGCTGAGTCGTCGCAAATAGTGGCGTTCGTGTGAATTAAAATCAATTGCACACCACCGCAGAGAGGGGGGGGGGTTAAATGACTGACAGTTTTTTAGTCCGTACGGAGCTTTTGGATTAAAACAAATCAACGTCAGGGCCAAATAATGACTTTAGAGAAATTCTCAAGAGTCTGGCAGGTGGACGGGAGCTCAGAGTGGATTGTTTACGTGGCGGAAGTAATATTCCCTCATTTTATTAGGGGATATTTGGCCGTGACGCCATGAGCTGTGACAGCTGTCATTAGCTTTATCACAGCAAGCCGTTAATCCACCGTGACAGAGTTGGTGCTAAACATGGAAAACACCTCAGCCGCCGTGTCATAAATTTAAATTGACACGCTATTTTGGATGTCATATTGACTAATTAATTTTTGTGCGTGAGAAAAAGATCAATTAAACCCCCAAGGAGGAAAAGAAAATGTTTGGGAAGCATTGTTTTTACATATATATATATATATATATATATATATATATATATATATATATATATATATATATATATTTATCTTTTGCACCTCAGGGTGATTTGATGTAATGTGAAACGGTTTTGTCACAATTTAATCCTGGGCAGATGAGGAGAGGCTGATACACCGAGCCAGGTGTCGGCTGATTGATTGCAGACTATTGTTTCGTGAGCAAGCCTCAGTTCGACTCCAGGGTGTCAGGTGCCCGCACTTAAATGAAGTTATGGGAAGTTTGTGTATTTGTGTGTGTGTGTGTGTGAGTGTGTGTGGGGCAAGCACGGTGAAATAGAAACAGGACGGGAGGGGGAGACTCGAGGTGTCACGGTGGTGCATGCACAAATGTGAGTTTGTCTGCACGGTGAGCTTGACAGTGACGGGCTGCGCTCTGATTTAAAATGCGTGGGGAGAAATATGAGTGTGCAAAGAGCTGCATTAGAGGATGGCGAGCGAGGGAGCCTACCCCACGGGTTAGCCATCAGGACATCACCCCACTGCTGGGGCTGCTCAGGTGATAGATTTCTTCGGTGCAGGGGCCACATAATTACATTCACTCATTTCTGCCCCGTCAGCACAAGCGCTCAAGTCTCCTCCGTCATGGGTGGGCAGCACAATCACGCAGGGAAGTGAGCCCACAGGGTCTTAGCCAAGTATGAGAGATAAACACCTCCATTTGGTTTGTGTTTATTGTCTTTGTACAGATACAACACCACTTTCAGTGCAGGATTAGAAAATTTCACACTACATATCTATCTATCTATCTATCTGTCTGTCTGTCTGTCTGTCTGTCTGTCTGTCTGTCTGTCTGTCTGTCTGTCTGTCTGTCTGTCTGTCTGTCTGTCTGTCTGTCTGTCTGTCTACCTATCTGTGTGCCCTTTAAAAGCATTGCATTCATTTCAGTGTAGACAATAATTAGGACAATCTTCAGGTTTTACACAATAATCAAGTTTACCCCAGAATATTTTTGATTTTTAGACACTGACTTACATATCATATAGTATTTCTTTTATAGTACATTTAGAGTAATAAATAAATAAATAAATAAATAAGAGTAAATAAAAGAGTAAATGAGAGAATCGCGTTGTCTTTTGTGTAATTTTGTAGTTTTGAAGAAGTCCTTTTGCAACGCGCGTTGCGTTCAGTTTAACCCTCACAGGGACCCGTACGGCACGTGATGGTCAGGTGACGTCGCTTCGGAAACTTTCAGGAAATGCGCTACCCTGTCAGGGATTTAGTATAAACAACATTTTTGACGTACAAATTTAGATTTCTTTGACTTTTTTTTTTTCTTTTTTTTTTTAAAATTTTCACTGTTACTTACACCCAGCGGTAATGGAGTCGACGCTCGAACAGCATCTCGATGATACGTACGTAGAAAACGGCTGGTTTTTGACGTCATATTTTAAATTTATGCTGTTCTAAGGGAACTTATTTTATTCCTGCCACTTCTGTGCTTGTTTTGTAGCATGAAGAACCCAGCAGTGGTCGGGGTTCTGTGCACGGATGAGCAAGGACACAACCTGGGCTGTAAGTAACCCTTCCTTCTCCTTCTCATACCCCTCGTCCTGCAGCGAATGTGGCTCCACACTATTTTATCTCAACTATCTCAATTTCACTGGCGGTGTTCATCGGACAGCAGGATTGCGTGAGGTGGAACCTGGTGCCGCAGACATAAAGACACAACGACATATTGACAACGTAACAAAAAGCCAGACGCCGCAATGCTAGGACAAAGGTTCAACTAAGACTTTTCGAAATAGCAACCGAACCATTTGAGCGTCATCAAACAAAGTCAAGCGAAGTCAGTGAAACACACTTTGTATATAGAAAGTACGATGTACCCTCTTCAGCAAAACCCTTTTTTTCTGACAATGCATTTGTTGTATATTGCATGTCATTTGATTTGTACGCAATAGTGTCACGTGTTCTGACGGTTTATGCGTCACTCCAAACACAGACCAGATCTACAGTACCCTGAACACACCTTTTCAGATGTATTATTGATTGAGGCGTCCAACTTTTACACCATAGATAGAGGATCCGCTCTGATCCATTTTTTGTTGTTGTTGTTGTTGTTGTTGTTGTTGTTGTTGTTGTTTAGATATATAAATGGGTCTCCTTTGTCTATCCGGACATTTTCTAATATAATTCATCCTAATTTTTTAAAATTTTTTTTTGTTTGTTTACAAGTCAGGTGCGACCAGACTTGTAAACAAACAAAATTTATTTAAATTGATTTGAAAATTTCAAACATTTCAAGAAATAGCCTAGAAAATAAAAACAAATGCAAATTCTTCACTATTAAGTTTTGCCTTAACTTTCTGTCCACGAACCTCGTCTGTCATTCAATAACAAATATTACCGCCAAACCTTAATTCCAGCACACAGCAGTCATCTTTCAGGAAACAGGTGCCGTGTTTATATGATTTGTCTAACAACAAAGCTTCCGATACAAACACACAGTGGAGTTTGTGGTGTGAGTTCCCAGACAGGGTGGAGCATGAAGTCAAAGCTTCAGAGTGTGGAAAGTCTTGCTATTTAATTTTAACTAAATTTATTTTTGTGTGAATGTGCCATATCTAAACATTTGGGTGTTTCATGCCTTTATATTACTGTTGTGGTTTGTTGCAAAGCATTCTCATTCACCAGCAGCAGTAGTTTGGCTCATGGAACCTTTTTGTGTTGGACATCTCTGATTAGAAAGCCACATCTTTTGTGACTGCTGCGCCCACCAAAACTGTCTCACCATTCAAATTTTACTTTATTGGTGTGTAGACGGAGGTTGTTCAGTCACTCTGACCACACAGGCTGTTTCATCACGCTGGTTGATAAAATTAAAGTATTTGGTGTCCCTCAAAATCAGCCTGAAACTGGCAGGAGCTGATTTGTTTGTTCTCGCATTATTCTAGAGAAGTCATTCAAAGCAGGGAACCATTTTAGATGCTTGAAAGATTTTGATGTTTAAAATAAAAAGTATAATCAGCCTTTGCATTTTTGGCTTTTAAGTTTGTTAATAAGTTGTTGTTTTTGTTGTTGTTTTAATGCACTTACACACATGTGACACCCACCAGGCCGCGGCTCCCTGTCTGACGAACACGGCGGCGTGGTGTCGGTCCTGGCCAAGCAGGCTGCGGCTCTCAGCAAAGATCCAACAGATTCGCCCACTGTGTGCCTGGAGTCCGAGTCAGGGTGAGCGACAACAACAACAACAACAACAGCCTCGTCCTGCTCCTTTTTTGCATTTTCATCCATTTCTGGCCAAGGATGTTTGGCCAGTGGATGTTTAGTGTTTGCACGTGGTGAGTGAACTGATTGGCGGGTACAAGAAGAGGGCGTGAAAGTGATCCAGAATCGATTATTGATCGGATTGCAGCAGAGATGGCGCTGAATCTCTTGCCAATAGTGTTGTTTTTTTTTAATGTGGCTGTGCTGCCACCTTGTGGACACAATATGTAGTGCAGGATTGAAGTTGATTTAAAACCTGATTTTAATAAATCCCATAAGAAGTTGCAACATTGCAGGACACACTATTTTTTGGCTTTTGTTGAGTTGTTGTTGTTTTTTTTGTTTGTTTGTTTTAACAATTCCGATGGGATTTATCTTGACAATCCTCGTCCATCAAACCAAATATGTGTGTTTTGTTTTTCAGGAACATTCTGGTGAGAAGTCACGCCACCATCACGGTAGCAGTTCACAAGATCGCATCCTGAGGACGGCGGCCAGTGTCACCGTCGAGACCACCACATGCTTGTTTGTGTGCTTCACGTCTACTATTTAAGCGAAGCAGAACTTTGTCTGTCCGTGCCGTCGAGTGTGAGCGTGTTTCAGTGTGAGTGTGTGCAATAAATGAGTAGCTTTAATAAACTTGGGTTTAACCGCCTGCTGACCCCTTGTGTGTTAAATATTCATTATTTTCTCCTTTCCACGCCGTTTCGCGGTTAAACAATAAACTTTCATCACTCGGCAGCTGCGTGAAGCTCATCCTCCGAATCAAATTAACTACAGTTCAAAGCCGAATGAGAAAAAAACAAAAAACTATTTCTGAGGTCAATCATGCGCCAAGCCCTAATAAAACATTGAAATAAGCTATTTGGAGTGCAGAGGCCTGCGTGCGACCAGACGACTTCCCCTCAGGTGGCACGGGGAGAGCAGCGAGATACGCGCGCCCCCAGCTGGTGCCCCGTCGGCGGTGCGGTTTGACAATGCAATGCGTCCTGGTGGCGCACTAGCTCAGCTCAGCACAGCTCAGCTCAGCTCGGGACACGCAGATCAGCCTGCAGTGCTTCTGATGTTGTTGTCCGCAGAGCCGGAGCCGTGTTGTTCCCCAGCAGAGAGGGACGGGGGAGGGGGGGGTCTATTGCTACGTCTCAAGTCACGTGTGCCCACCCTCCCCTCGCCCCCTCCGACCATCAGAGGTTTTTTTTTTTTTTTTTTTTTTTTTTTTTTTGCTCCGCTGCGGCTTCTCGGAACACGAGCAGCAGTGTTTGGGGGGCTGAAACGTGAGATGCAGCTCGCCGGGACTCGCTGCTAGAGGCAAAGTTATGGCACCGTCATCATCGCAGAAAAGGGTCCTGCAGCAAAGTGCTTCTGCCAAAAAGTGCCGCACGGCTGCCGCGCACGTCACTCTGGGACGCACAACTCCGGAGCGAGTGAGCGCAAAGATACGCGTCAGATTCCACTGAGGCATCGCAACAGTCGATTTCAGGTAAAGGAATCTTAATTTTTTTTTTCTTCCTTTCCCACCATAACTTATTGATTATTGACTTGAACTTAGAAATTAATTGCACAATCCATTATTTGATCAAACTTTTAATAACATCTTTTTTTTAAACAATGAACTTTGCTACCTGTCCATTAATTAATAATACTCAAAACCGCCATCCATCGTGTTTTTCCTCAATACTATTTATTCATTTTAAACTTTTCCCCACCCATCTCACCAACATTATGGGTATAGATTGACACTTAACAATATTTTTTTTTCCCCCGTCTGAAGTCACGCAGATGACATCACCCTAACTTTAGGTGTCCCGAGCGACTCTTCTCTTCCATTGTGTTCCCACCCAGCGGTGCTGAGCTGAGGGCACGATGCAACAGGCCTGCAAAGTGAAGATAAGTGGTTCGCAGCTGCTCACGGTAAGACCTGTCTGCTTCTCCCCCAGTCAGCTAATACGGTTTGCGTTAACCTCGCTGAACTAAGAGCGGAGAAGAAGAAAGAAAAAAAAGAAAAGAAAATGCTCTGTTGAAAACTCGCAGCATTTACATAATCTCATTCACACAGCGCTGTGACTGTGGGTTGTTTTTTTTTCTTCTTTTATTTCAGTGAATGGTTATCTTGATTAAATGAGTGGATGAGACAGGCAGAGGAACTACATGGTGACGTGTTTGTGGTTTCGCCACAGTCGTGAATGACGCGATTAATCTAAACTTTTCTCCACTTCCTTTCAGAGACCACCCGCGAGATCTTAATTTTGGCACGTTTGGAGCAGTACTCACCTTTTTGTTTTCTGACTGGTCACCCCTGCAGTCTTCACTGATCCTACCATACACACTCTCCACTGTGTGAGTAACCTTTTTTTTTTTTTTTGGAGTTTTTCCACGTCTGCATCTGTTTTTTTCTAAGGTCTGTGTGCCTGCTCTGGGATCTTCTTCTTTTCAGACATTACTGACCTATTATTATTATTATTATTATTATTATTATTATTATTATTATTATTATTATTATTATTATTATTATTATTATTATTATTATTACAGCCTTGAATAGAAATAAGATAGATACTTGTTTATACTTGTTTGGAGTTCATATAAATAAGAGCTTTATCTGACCCAGTTTTCTGTCCAAATTACCTCAAGGCTCAATCTTCTGGCTTTAACCCATTTTACATATAAATAGATAAATAAATAAATAAATAAAATTGTAGTACTACTGAAAGAGGATTTCTCTGAAAAGCCAGTTTTAGGAGCCTCCTTCCAAGCTCTTGAAAAAACAAGGGAGTGATCCTTGCGAAAACTCTGATGGCGATCCGTGCCAATGGTGATCTTGAGTTGATTTGCAAAGGTCGACGGCCAAAGGGGGCGGGGGGGTGTTGCAGGTGTGGACGCTTGGTTCCTCACTGACTGTGAAGTGGGAAGAGTGGCGGGCGAGGATGATGTAATGTACACATTCCTAGTTGGAAGACTGAGAGCTGCAGCAGCAGCGGCAGCATCATCCTTGAGGAAAACCCTTTGTTCTTCTTCACCGATTGTTTAGGACAGTTTTTGGCGACACAGGCGATGCGAAGAAGTGGCACCCCTAAGGGAAAGTATTCCCCTGGTTGGTACACGCCAGACTGCAGTCTTTCACATGTTCGTTTCATTTTTCTTCACCGCTTCTTTCAGGTTTTCATGATATTGATGCCATAGTTACAATTGGCATTCAAACTATGCTGAGAATGACAGCCAGACTGAAAGGTAGCTTGCTAGTTGGGATGTTTGGGATTGCAGCGCAGTCGGTCAGAACTCTTGATTACTTGATGGGAAGTTTTTAATAGAGTAAGTTGTCCTGTTCCAGGTTTCTTCTGCAGCGTAGTTTTATTTCACCCATATCGATGGTAACAATGAGCAGATGTTAATAGTGTGCGTTATGGTGCATGAATCAAACTCTTTAATCTTTCCTCAGCTCTGTTGTAGCGAAAACTTTCATCCAAGTAGCTGGTAGCTTGAATCTGGTCTCTACTCGTCCAGATAAAATAGTGGAGTCAGTGGAATCTCAGCAGCACAGTAACATCAAGAGTTTCAGACGAGGAGATACAAACGTTGGGAAACATTGCGTGTAATTACTTCATAGGCTGCGTTTATACCTCTTCTAATATCTGGCAACATATTCCAAGAATAAGATTTAGGTTGACACCACATTGAAAAATGAATCCGATTCATAGAAACAGCAGCTTTAAAACATTTACACTGGCTATGGCTACGGCTTTCAACTCTAAATAGTATGTTTATTTATGTCAGGTGGTGACAGGAAAAAATGGATGGATGGATGGATATGTAGGTGTGCAGATGGATGGATGATGGATGGATGGATGGATATGCAGGTGTGCAGATGGATGGATGGATGGATGGATGGATGGATATGCAGGTGTGCAGATGGATGGATGGGTGGATGGAGAGTTGGCTGACCATATATACATACCAGTTGTTCTCTCTGTTGGATGCTATACATGGATACTATGTCTTTATGTTTTTGCCAGACAAGCAGGAAATTTAAGAACGTGAACCAGTAAACGCACCTTGCTTTTTCGCAGTGTATTTGATGCGGAAGGGGAACTCGCTGCCCACGCCATTGCCTTTGAGTAAAAGTGTCAAGGAACCTGTGTTTCAATAACTGGCAGGGAATATTGTTCCTGTCTCATTAACCTTGCATACCGCTGAAGATTTGGAAGCGGCCGCGCTAAAAGTTAGAGGGTGTCGTGTTGGAAGTGTGCAGCGACATGCCGGCAATGCAGGGCTACAAAGAGCCGGTTTCCAGCCCCCCCGTGGCTCAAAGCCTCAGAACCCCAGCACATTGACAAACCTACACTCACTCAGACTCAGGGGACAACTTGTGAACAGCACATGGAGGGTGGGTGGGGGGGTGGGATTACTTTCCTCACAGTACACTGGCCCAATTCATTCCCATTTAATCCGCTCTGCACTCTCCGCCTTATTCGGCCCCATGCAGGTTCGTATACTAATGTCTAAATCAGACTTGTTGGTGGAGTTGGCGATGCAGGCTCCCCAGTGCCAGTTTACTATGCGCTCGCAGTGCTGAGTTCAAGAGTGTAACTCAGAGGACAAGAAGATGTGACACGAATCACTTCCATTTGTGTGTCGCCTGTTGTGTAGAGATTGTACACTAAACACATGATGGCAATGGGTTTTTTTTTGTTTTGCTTCTTTGTCTTTCAATTGGAGTTCTTCTCGAGCCAACACGGATCGATGGGATGCAAGACTGGTTGGACCTGTCTGGTCATACAAGAGCAGCAACTCGTTCCACACATTCCACCTTACCACAGAGGATGGCAGGATGATATCGCTGGCTGGTGACATCAGATGGTGTCACCAGCCAGTTTTTTTTTTTTTTTTTCCCCTGTGCAAGAGACACTAAGGAGGTGGCTTATAATAAATAAGAACACATTTGGATATGTGATTTTCTACGTAGAGTAGAATTATAAGGTGTAAATACATTAAAACCTGTTACAGTGGAGCTGAAAGTTCATTTGGAGTCTGTGGCTACTTTACTAAAAAAGCAGCTGATTTTAGGAACAATATACATGTTATTTGAAATAACTGCTTTTATTAAACAAAGAAGAAAAGCACAGAACAACCAAAAAACTCAAAACTCACGTTGTTGGTGTTGAATTTCAGGGATGAAGCAGCAGTAGTCGCAGATCTGCCCAGTGCACAATAAGATATTTGGTCTGTATGGTTGCTTTTCTGATTATTTAGTCTGTTCATTGTTTCGTAGGGTTTTTGTAATCCAGTTTTCTTTTACTTTTTGTCATGGCTTTATTGAAGCTGTAAAGCATTTGTTCAAATTATTCATTGGTTGGCTTTGATTTATTGCTGAATGTCTTTAATCTTTCCCCCAACATCTGGATTCTGCGTTTGAATACGGAAGATGGAGTTTGTCTGGAGTTTCTGCCTGAAGATCTGTAGACTCGGTCAATCAGTCCATCAGGGATCTCCATCATGGTAGTGGACAGACTTTATTCAAAAAGGCAGAACAGGAGAGTTTAAAAAAAAAATCTGAACACTCAACTGTTGAGAAATAAATATTTAAAAAAAAAAAAACTAGCTAACCGTCAAAGTCAACGTAAACTCTCTTATGAGTCTCTGCCGTCTCTGCCTTTTAAACCTTGATTTTTGGTGTGTCTGCAAGTCATTTCGCTAGACCGGACCTGATTATCTGTCACTCATTTTAGGCATGCAAAAAAAGAAAACTTGCTTGCATTTTATCCACCGGGAGGCCGAGTCAAATGTCAGTATAGTC
Source organism: Thamnaconus septentrionalis (assembly GCA_009823395.1). NCBI lineage: Eukaryota > Metazoa > Chordata > Actinopteri > Tetraodontiformes > Monacanthidae > Thamnaconus > Thamnaconus septentrionalis. The sequence continues at coordinate 8,229,719 of CM020512.1, forward strand.
GGCCCAGCAACACCAGCATGAATGTGTCGGCCCACAATGTCCTCACAACAGGAGCCAGGGATCATTTCACAAAGCACGCAGGCTTACAGGTTAAGCCTTAACTCCAGAAGTTACACTTATACCATAAGGAATCGACGCACGTGGTGACACACATGTACACAGGGAACACCGTGCGTGCCCGACACGACGCCGCAATCGATGCACTCGGTAAACCATTGTCACCCCTCCGGAGGCGTGGCCGACAGGACAGTGAGTTGGCTGCACCGAGAGAAAGACATTTATTGTTTCTTGATATTTGCTTTCCAGCAGCTCTCACCCCGAGAACGTGACATGACTGTTGATAATTGTCTGAAAATAAGGCTGGCCAATTTTTAATAAGGTTAAAGTGCATGCTGGCAGCCTTTCCTGCCCGTCTGGGTGTGTTGATCTATTGTTTTTAAATCTGGGTTGAACTAATACCTAAAGCACAGTGCAATTACTGCAGGTGACACCTACCTACACGCAAACCCTGCCCAAACTTGTAGCCAAGCATATGTGCGGGCGATACAAACACAACTTATCTCACTTAAATGCTGTTTACCTCAGATAAAAGCTCTAAAAATTACCAGCCAAATCCAAAATACAGTTGGAACACTTAGTAGGGTTTCTGCGCGAGAAGAACCTCCTGCGACGGCTTCGCAGTGGTTTTCTAGGATCAGGTCAGTTCAGACGACTGCTTTGTTAGGCAGCCTGCTGTAGGGCGCCCGGTCCATGCCAGTCAATTATCACGCCTCCTGGGACAGACTACAATACAAACACTGTGCAGACACTCGCTACACTGCTTTACGTGTAATAACGGCAAAAGAGGTGGAACTGTAACCCGGTTTGGACACACTGTAACCGACGCGGTTACGGTCGTGTCACAGCTCAGCGCTTTGGCAAGTTATTGTCCGCCGGCTGAGTGGCCCAGCGGGTCGGGTTGTTAGTCAGCAGACCGAGGTACCCTTGAGCAAGACACACAACCCCCTTGAAAAGTCCAGCTCAGAGGAGATATGTCACTTTGGAGGGTCTTGCATGATCCTTTGTGAGTGTGAGAGCCGCCGCTGCATGTCAATGACGCGCTCTTTGTTTTTTCTTGTTTTTTTCTCCCCCAGTGAAACCAAGGCAGCCATGAACCTGTTCAGGAAAAATGCCATAACCACCAAGAAGGAGAAGGAGCAGGAGATCCAGTACGAAGAGCCTCCAGATGGAGGCTGGGGCTGGATGGTGGTGCTGCATTGTTTCCTGGTGAGTTTGCGCTCGTCCTCCGTCTGGTGCCTCGTTTCTTCCACGCAGCTTCCCCTCAGACACTGACCAGAGTGACGGCTGGTCACAGGCTGTGTTGCAACGGTGGTTTTCAAAGGTTTCTCAACTTTCTCCAGCAGCAACCCCAATCATTCATTTTCTGTATCTTGCCCTTTCTTCTGGAAGCCTCTTATGTATTTGTGTCTGTGCAGGTCAACGTCTTAGTGATGGGAACACTGAAGAGTTTCGGGATCTTCTTTGTGGCGTTTCAAGATGAGTTTGGGGGCTCGGCAGAGAGCATCAGCTGGATTGGTTCTATTATGTCGAGTCTGCGTCTTTCTGGAGGTTCGTATTGACGCAACACAATTCTGACAATTCTGCACAACACAGCTCTCAGATGAGTTCATCCAGCCTGGATTTACCACATATTATTCTGCTTTGTTCGGACCCGATCTCCAATTCCAAAGGTCAGTGAGTAAAAGTGATGAGATTATGGTTGTGTGTCTCCTCTCCTCTCCTGTCCTGTAGCACCCATTGCCTCCATGGCCTGTGGCAAGTTTGGAGTCAGGGTCACCTCCATCACTGGGGCACTCCTGGTCAGCGGAGGCTTCATCTTTAGTGTTTTTGCCCAAAGTGTGGTTTTCCTCTACGTCAGTATGGGAGTGATCGTCGGTAAGCACTCTTACCAATTGGTTCTTCCCATTATTCCCCGACATGGAGAGTAAGTGTCAGCCATTGAATTACAACCTTTCTCTGTCCAACAACAGGAATGGGTTTTGCTCTGCTGTATCAGTCCTTCTCAGTGGTCACTGCGCTCTACTTCCGGAAGAGGCTGGCCACGGCGTATGCCATTGGGCGATCGGGAATGGGTTTGACCTTTGCACTTGCTCCGTTCACCCAGCTGCTCCTGGACCAGTATGCTTGGCAAGGTAAGGCAGTCACATCCCGTTGCCTCCCTTTGATTGATACCCATCATAAAATATGGAATACCGAAGAAATGCAACAGCATCAAATCTATTTTTGGCCTGGAGCCTTTTTTTATTGAGCTTTTGCTCCCTGCAGGGGCGATGCTGATCCTCGGCGGCCTCATGCTCAACCTCGTGGCCTCCGGGATGCTGCTGAGGCCGATCAACGTGAAGTCCGAGATGCACGCCACCGCTCCCGCCACCCAAAAGAGCCCCGCCGTTTCCCTGAAGAGCTCCTCGGACAAGGAATACACCAAGAGCTGCTCCAACGGCTCCTCCCACTTGTCCAACGGCATCTCCAAGTCAGGCTCCTTCCCTTCCCTCCCTCCCGCCGCTCCTCACACGGACAATGGGAGCAAAGAGGAGCAGCCCACTCAGGCGTTGCTGGACCCCGAAGTAACCAGGCAGGTCCTCAACGGTTTGAATGCAAACGAGGCCCAGGATGACCACTCGGGCCAGCGCAAACCCACAACTCCAGACAGCTTGTTGGAGGTCAATGGCAACCTCAGTGCCTCCACTGTTGTTGGAGTTCCCTCGCATGCCGGCACGCCGAGCGAGCCGGTGGTGCCGCAGACCAAAGTGCTGGACTTCTCCCTGCTCAAGGACCCTTTCTTCTGCATCTACACGTGGTCCTTGGTCTTTAGCCAGCTGGCCTACTTCATCCCCTACTTCCACCTGTCCGCCCGCGCCAGGACCCTCGGCATCGACGCCATGGACGCATCTTTTATCATCTCTGTGGCAGGTAAAGCACACTTTAGCCGAAAAGTTTTGTTTTTTTATGTGCATTGAAATCCAGTCGGGCGTCACTTCACTACAGTCACTAGTGTCCACTGTGATTCTCACTGGGGGCCTTTCACTGTACAGTGCGGATAGTTTGTCTCTCTGTGTGACCGACGAAATAGGCGACTTGTCCAGTGTGCGCCGCTCCTTCACCACCGCGTAGTCGGGATGGGCTGCAGCAGCTCCGCAACCATGAGAGCTGGACGAGCGACGGTAGAAAAGTGATGGATGGATCCTTCAGATACAGCGGTCAAAGCCACTGTGTAATTCTAGCGCGAATCCGATTAGATCCTTTATCCTCACAGGGTTTTTTGATCCTTTGAAATACAATGAAATACAGGCAATGTAGAATATATGTAGAATATATGTAGAATATTGACTGTCCTGCGCTGGTCACATGTGCGTGATTTACAAGTGAACTGGATCTGACCCGTCCAGCGTGCAACCCCTCTTGAGAGTACAAGCCTCGACCTTGAGGGCGATGATGAGCTGAACCTCTTTGACTTTTCTCAAGGTTGACAGAGTCGTGGGTCTCTCTCCAAGGTGCTGAATCTCCTGCACAGACTCCGGGAGAGCACTTCCTGCTCGATCGCCTTCCCCTCCGCCCAAAAGTTTCTGAGAAATTTTGGCAGAATTTCTTTACTGAGTGCCTTGTATTATTTTTTAGCTTTTCTAATAGGAAAATATATGATGCTTGTTAAACTGTTGGAGAGTGCTTCAGATTCTCCCTGACCCCTCGATTATTTATTTGCTATTTCCCTGTTTTGGGTGTAGAAAACACCGTCCCACAGCATCAGACGCCGTAGTCCCTCTGCTGTTCTTTCGTTCTTTCTTTTCAATCTATTTGGACCATCACACACTCAAAAGCTACTCATTGTACCTGCTAATTTGAATGAAATTTTTAAGGAGAAAACAGCCTTAAGAAGGACGTCCCCATCCAAGTTTAAAAACAACAGGCTTGTTTTGTGGCTAACTTTGATAACCTTAGTTTGTGATGCATTGTTGCATTGTTGCTCATAACCATGCAAGTGTACAAGCAAGAGCGGGGAAGAAACATTTTCAGGCAAAACACTGCAGTTGGACTGTGTATTTTTAGAACCGGGCTGCGTCTTGAGCGGGGAGCTTTTTGTCTCGAGCTGAACAGGTTATCAGATATGAGCATGGAGCATTCACTGGATTTTCAGCTCAGTGGGATATCTAACTGCAGAGGTCATCTCAGCACCTGCACATCTCCCACCCGCCCCTGTCCTTGACTTTGGTCCTATTCGTGCATTTGGCCGTGTCTGAAATCAAAAAGCAGTGAAACAAAAAACGTGAACGAAAGGTAAACATAAAGCTTTGACTTTGAATCATGAACGGCAAAGACGTTGAGTCGAGGGAGGTGCAGGTTTCTTCAACAGCGTGTTTAAGAAGCGAGGTGGGAAGAGGGAGAAAAAAAAAATGTCCTCAGTCAACTTCTAGGCATTAATTATTTGTGAGCTGCTCAGTCTCTGCAGTCTTATGTAATGAATGTGCTTACATAAAAGCTGAACTTTGGTCCACTGGCCAGAGCGCCCGGGTTCAGCAGCGTGCCGCTGATGGGACCAAATCTTTTGCGAATGTAGATGAAGAAGGAGAAGAAGAATTCTAATAGCGTCATTGCCGGGCCCCTCTGTGCACGCGTTTCCTGTGTCTCACCCCGCGAGCGCACGCACGATGTCCGACATTCGTCCGTTTATGCGATGCATCTCTCGCCGCTCGGTCCCCCGGCTGCTGCTGCTGCCGCTGCGGTGGCGGCGGCTGCTGTGGCGGCGGCTGCTGTGGCGGCTAACTGTCATCACTGCCACCTCTGACGGCAGGTGTCGGCGATGGCAGGTAGCTTCTTGTGAAAGACTTGCCCACCTTTGTGGACTTTATCAGCGCATTCAGTGTGCAGGCGCCTGTGAAAACACCGCATATAGACCTTTTGTCCCAAGCAGCAAGGCAGACCAGGGTGGGTCTGAAGGGTTTGTGGACAGACGTTTTAAAAATCTTTTTACGTCTTAATTCTTCACTGCGTGCCGAACATCTCTGAGCGGCAGCTAGCCGCATCGAGAGTGACGCGTCTCTTTGACTCGATTCACTGTTTTTCTTGTTCCGTCACGCTGTCCGGACAGAGAGCGGGGGCGGAGGGGGCCGTGGCCGTCGTCCCGCTGGGTCTCCTTCCTCTGATCCCTTTGCCAGTCACATAGGCCCCCCATTGACTCGTCCTCAGGGTCGGACGGGCGGCCTTCGGAGCCCGAAACAAAGTTAGCTCCAGGAGTCGCTAAGCAACGGCAAGCGGTGAGGTCCATGGCGCAGTGACAAGAGGGGCTCGCGATTGTGTGTCTTTGCGAGTTCTTGAAGAGGGGAGGCTGAAGTGGGAGGCGGGACACGGGTGTTGTGGGGGAGGGGGCCGCAAGTCCCGCCTCTTACGAACTTGTGACTCTTCATTGTCCACTGGCAAGGAGGGAGCACACACAAATCTTGAGGACGGGTCTCTTATTGCACCAAAAGACAAAGTAACAGTTGAGAACGTCTTATGAACTCAAAGTAATGCTTGTATTTCCAGCTATCAATGACTTTGCATGCACGGCTGCACCATCAATCTGCGACATCGTTGTTTTCGGTTGTTTTTCTAAATTTCAGACATTCTGTGGATAATAGACATTTTTAGCTAAATATTTTTTAGCTAAATATTTCAGAAAAGTAATTGAATCATTACTTGATAAAGTAATTATGATATAATTACCACTTTTACTACTAAAAAAATAGTTTAATTACAGTAGTGGATTACATAGTAATAGATTACTCGCCAACACTGACTGCTACTACTACTTCTACCAGTACTACTGCTCCTACAGCCTCCACGTGTGCTTGTCTTCTCATGGCCGCTTGTCTTGTCAGCACGGCGTGTTCGCAGATGCAAACAGCAGTGCAGTGCAACAGCGGCCATGAGACACCAAGCTCACAGTCAGTAAATGCAAATGCGTGCATTGTGCTGAAGTCAGCCACTTGCTTTTTCAGCCCCGCTGCCGTCCAAGTTGTTGAGTGCAGTTTTTGGCGAGGACCGGGAAGGGGTTTCGGCCGTTTCACACTTCGCTTTGGCATTCTTGCACTTTCTTTTATTTTTCAGTGTTTTTGTTCAGAATGCCAAGAAGTCTGGCCGCTGTCACGCACAGACTGCCTGACTGACTGACGGACGTGCGCGATGCAGGGAAACACATCGGCTTTGCTTCAGGTGCTACTTGGGAAGAGGCCCCGTCTTATTTAAACAGCCCTGTTCCGAATTTGAAAAGAAACAGCTGCGAGGGACCGAGGAACCCGCTGGGGCCTGAAGACACAAACAAAAACCCGCGAGTCGTCTGAATGCAAGCCGGGGACGCCCCAGGAGGCTGCCCCGGAGCGGCCGGAGGAGGACACGGTAAACACGGCGCAGCTGCCTCGCGTCGTTTATTTAACCTCACGGAGGGGTGGGGTGGTGGGGGGAAGAAAGGCTCCGGATTTGGTTACGTAAGGTCCAAGAGTGGAGGTGTTGCGGCCCGGTGTGGAGGACCTTCTCGCTCTTCATTCATCGCAGTGTCCACAATCGTGAATGAAACGGTTGAGAGGTCGAGATCGTAAATCCCGCCATCCATACCCCCCCCCCCCAGCACCGGACACACGCTCTGTTCAGCTGACGTCGGCAGAGTTTCTTTTTTTCTCTTTGGAGCTGCCGGATGGGTGGGGGAGGGGTTCCAGCGTGGCCGTGGCACGTGCGCGTCAGGCAGCGGTGGTGCAGAGGCTGAGCGTGTAGCATGGATCGATGGGCGGCGGCTTGCAGCTATTCCTGCGACGGTCAATACGCCACTACTCCGGTTCCTGCTCCTGCACCACCTCTCACATTCTGCTCGACCTCAGCAGATCGGCGAGCGTGCGTCCGTCTTGCCGTCGACGTCACGCCGTTAGAAGTCATTGGCGGCCGTCATTAACTCCGGCCGCAGGCGCACACTAGCCCTATGTCTTTGCCTGTACAAGAGAATTTGTGCTACAACTATGATTTTATTTTATTTTATTTTATTTTATTCTTAATTTTCTACCCTATCACACTAAACCAGGGGTGGACAAACTTTTCAGCTGGTTGGCCCCAATAGCTTCTAAAATGTGACAGAGGGGCCAGACCAGCCAGAGCAGCAGCAGATGGATGGAGTGTTTTGGAGGCTCACCTCATAGGAGGAAAATATATCAGGATATGTGGAAAATGTGTCATTTAATATCTATTGAAAATGAACAAAGCATTACAACAAAATATGTGTCTTTGGAGCACTGCAGTATTTGCTCTTTATTGAAATGACTCTTAAAACACTGCAAAAAATGATGAAATACAGCTATTTTATGACTTACTACTAATATCCTTTCTTCAAGTTAGGCAGGCTGGATTAAAAAGCTTATGGCCCTGAGGCCATAGTTTGCCCACGCCTGCCCTGAACCCTGAGGTCTACCTGCTGCTGTGGGACAGCAACCCTGAATGACCATCGGGCAAGAGTGGAACCACCTTCCCGTTCGCCTCAAACTCCATCTCGAGGAGAAAGAAAAAATTAGGTTTTCTGTTGTCCCACTTTCCCTGCGGCTCTTCCGCAGTGACTTTGCAAACAAACGCTGGCCGGCTCTTCCCCAAGGTGACCTCTAAGTGCTCCTGCTCCTGCTCCTCGACTCACGTTTCCACTCTGCAGTCCTCCTGCAACAGCTCTGCTTTTACTAATTCCCCCCAGAGGGAATGTGGTTGGATGTTTTTCTCTTCTTTTTTCCCCGTGCAGAGCAGGGCACATATTTCAACTGGGCTGGGGACTCACCTCGCATCCACGGCCTTACGTGAACCTCCGCTGTAGTTGTCTTTTAGCTCAGGGTGAACTCGTGCTATTTACTAGTTCCTGGTTCTTGATTATTAAATAACTGCGCAGGGTGTGGCGATGCCTTCGCTGTCCCTCGCATTATATCAAGCGCTCCATTAAGGCTGTGCATGCCGCCCGATGCTTGAATATTTCATTGCGAGGCTTCGTCACGTCCGCGGATCCCTCTTTAAAGGGACCCGGCGCTCGCCGAGTCCTGCAGTGTCGGAATCCTCGACACACAGGAAGTCGTGGTTTTTTTATTCCGCCAAAACACCCTAAAGCTGTGTGTGTGTGTGTGTGTGTGTGTGTGTGTGTGTGTGTGTGTGTGTGTGTGTGTGTGTTGTGTGCGTTTTTCTCTCGCCGCAGGCATCACAGAGACCATCGCCCAGCTGGTGTCCGGCTGGGTGACGGACCGGAACCTGTTCCACAAGTACCACTACCACAAGGCCTACCTGATCCTGTGCGGCCTCGTCAACCTGCTCTCCCCGCTGGCCACCTCCTACATCCTGCTGATGGTCTACGCCGTCTTCTTCGCCATCTTCTGCGGAGGATACATGGCCCTGCTGCTGCCCGTGCTCGTAAGAACCTCAGCGCAAATAGTAATAATAATGCAAATAGTGATTTTTTTGGATGACTTTCCATCCTCAAACAAATCCAACCCGTTCCTCTGCATGCCCAATGCACCAATTTGTGCAACACACACATATCTGTACATACAAAACACAGACTCACGTTCCTCATAGCAAGAAGGTTGTGGGTTCGATTCCAGCCCTGGGGACTTTCTGGGTTCTCCAGCTTCCTCCCACAGTCCAAAAACATGCATGTGAGGTGAATTGGAAGCTCTATATTTTCCACAGATGTGAGTGCGATTGGTTGTTTGTCTCTATGTGGCCCTGCGATGAACTGGCGACTTTTCCAGTTCTGCCTTCACCCTAAGACAGCTGGGAGAGGCTCCAGCAGACCCCCGTGACCCTGAACCTCAGGAATAAGCGAGTATTGGAAATGGCTGGATGGATGGATGGAAAAAAATCCTCCTGAGGTGTTTTTTTTTCCAGCATGAGTGTTTGTCTGAGAGCCTCCTGCAGCCGTTTATTCTCCCTCTTATGCTTATCGTGCAATATAATGGAGTAATCCATCATCTCACCTGCATTAGCAACAGAATATGCGCATACACAATAAAGGAAGCTCCTCTAGCTGTGCATTACATTGGCAGCAGATCCCTGGATGCTTGTGTCTGAGCACTGACGTTTTTTTTTGTTTTTTTTGGGTGTCAGCATTGGCACAGCCCACGCCTTCAATAATAACAGGTCTCTGTCGTTTGTTTTCCGTTTTGGTGGCCTGCCACTGAGTTGTGTAACCTGTCTGTCTTTTCTATCTAATTGACACTAGCTTTTGAAGACTGCATGTGAAAAAAAAAAAAACATGCCGTTTTCTTTTTTAATTGCTTTTGATTTCAGCGTTGTACGTGTTGTCGTTAGTGAGTAAGTCTGTTCAAAGAGCAGGAAGTTTTTTGGTTTTTTTTGTCCTTCCCGGACAAATCACTCCAGCGCTTTAGTGGAGGGACTGTCAGTCAAGAGGTTGATGGTTCAACTCCTCAGAATGTTGCTGTGTTTTAAAGTCCAGCAGCCTACAAATAAAGATAAATGCAGCAGGAAAGCAGTGCTCCAAGTGTGAAGTCCCTGGAGGTGCAGTGGGTCTGTTTGTGACAGCAAGTCTTCAGTGACGCACAATCAAATCCTGCCTGTGACCATGTGACCATGTGACTGGAGCGCATGCTTAAATGAAATAAATACATTAAATAAAATAGATAAATGAATTTGGATATTTATTCATTAAAAAATGCATAAATCAATTATTGACTGCACTTTGATAAATAATTATGTATTAATTGAAATATTAATTTATTTACTCATTGCAGTAGATACTTATTTCATGGCTCTCTATAAATATAACTATATAAATATGATGGCTATTATGACACCTGCTGTAGAAACACTTCAATTTGATCTCGCCAAAACAATCTCCCAGCAGAAATAGCCAAAGCGGTTTTGTCCCCCTTTTCTCACTGCCGCTTTCTACCTGTAGTTTTTCCTTGTGTGTGTGTGCGTGTTTTTTTTTTTTTTAAAGCAATCAGCAGATTATTATTTTTATTTTAAGGCCATTCTCTCTCTTGAATTCACAAGTGTGTGTGTGTGTGTGTCTTTGGTGCCGTGCAGGTGGATCTGGTGGGATCCGAGCGGATCAACAACTCCATGGGCTTCTCCATGTTTTTCGTCGGCCTGGGCTGCCTCACTGGGCCTCCTCTGGCAGGTGAGAGAGTGGATTACCTCATGCGAAACCTGCTTACCCATTTTTCCAGATGTGTGTGTGTGTGTGTGTGTGTATGTGTGTCTCTCTCACTCACTGACACACGCACACACGCGCACGTATAGGATTCCTGTACCCGAGCTGACTCTGTACGGAGGTCAAGGTGAAGGAGTCTGAAGGGATGGGGGAGGGGCGGGGACACTGGGTTTCTATCTGCGTGTGTGTGTGTGTGTGTGTGTGTGTGTGTGTGTGTGTGTGTGTGTGTGTGTGTGTGCTTGTGCTCACTGTGACAACAAAACCACACTGGAGGAGAAAGAACAATCCCAAAAAAGCCCAGTATGGTCAGTATGGCCAGTAAGGCCTCTGTGTGTGAGAGACTTGCAGGTTTGATGAAAGTGGCTGCTCGTGTCAGTTTTCACCTTTCGCCCCCCAACAGCCAATCAAATCTGGCCCTTGCAACAACAACAAGGCTTTGGCGGCGGCGGCGGTGTTTTTCGCGACTCTTGCTGGCGACTTTCTGACTCAGATTTCTTCAGGACGTCGGAGCTGTTTCTCATCTGTCTGGGGCGTGCACGCGCCTTCTATATTTACTCTTTATTATTAAATCAAGATGCAGAGATTCTTCCTGATTAGCTGCGTTGACAGACGGGGGTGAAAGGGGAGTTTAGGGAAAACAAAACAAAACAAAAAAAAAAGAAAACGTGGACGTCAATCACCCGTGTGACAGTAACCCGACCTCCCCGTGCGATCAGCGAGGTTGAAACTTGCAGGGAATACCTCACCGCAGACGCATTTCCTCCCGAACGCCTGGGACGCTATGCAGCGGCGGCGGCGGCGGTGGCGGTGGCTGAGAGGCTTTTCCTGCCCCCACAGGTCCACTCGGCCCGGGGTGGTGGTGGGGGTGCGGGATGGGGAGGTCGGGTGGTGGTGAACCTGTTGACATGGTTTCTGCTGCTGCCCACTGGGTCACGCAAGTCTTCTGAGATGGAGGGGGTTTGAAATGTGACTTGTTTGCCCCCCGACCACGACCCCTTTTTCCTCCCCTCAGCTCGGCTCCGGGTGGTTGCGGAAATAGCCCATGGATTTGTTTCGTCTTTCCCCAGATTCATGGAAAAAAAAAAAAAAAAATTCAATTGCCGCTCGTCAAACTAGGTCGCCTCTTTTGGATGCTGAAGGATTTTCAGGAACGCCCGGCCGTTGTCTCTCCCGTCTGACCAGTTTCTCTCTTTCTCTCTTTGTCAAGTCCAAGTAAAGCAGGACTGGTAGTTTGTGTGTTTTTTTCTTCAATTTACTTTACTTTCAGTCCGGCCTGAGCTGGTTTTGAAGCGGAGCGTCGACATGGATATAGGCGAGTACGCAGGAAAACTCAAGACCGGTGGATGCTGCACTGGGTGACGCCGCTGAGAAGTATTCTGCCCCCCTCCCCCCCGGCGTGCTTCATCGCTTTGGAAAAATATGTCTTTTTTGGGGGGTCGACGAGTGGAAAAGGGTCGGGTGACGCGCCGCTTCCGTGTGGTTTACTTTGCACATTTCAGGTTTTTAAATACACCGGCGTCCAGCAACTGGAGCCTGCGTGCGCCCGTCGCTCGGTGTCGTTTGGCCTCCTGCGGGGTGAAAAGCTCCGCGACCTCACGCGACTTCCCCCTCACGGCTGCTGCTGGTGGTTGCGGGTTCAATTCCCAACCCGGATCGCTCCGGTACAGGCAGAGCTGTTACCGGTTTTCTCCGGCTTCCGTCACCCGAGTGATTGACAGCCGAGGGATGTGCCCTGCCCACATACCCTTGAGGAATGGGTCAAACCGAAAGAAGGGCGGCTGCTGCTGAACTGGTTTTTCTTTTTTTTCTTTTTTTTCTTTTTTTGACCTTGGATTGCTTTTTCCTTCTGTGGAACTCTGAAGTGATACTCAATTTTGACATCATCAAAGCTTCTCTGACGTTCTTTCAACCTCAGGCCAAGGTGCCCGAAACCTGGAAACCACAAGCCACACCTTCAATTAAGGTCAACACAACCAGTTGAATTAATAACAATGATTATGATGCAGCCCTGCGATCAACTGGCGACTTGTCCAGGGTGTCACCCTGCCTTCGCCCTAAGACAGCTGGGATAGGCTCCAGCAGACCCCCGTGACCCTGAATAGGAATAAGCGAGTATAGAAGATGAATGAATGAATGAATGATTATGATGCATGTGGCATCATGTAGCAGGTCTTAGCAACAGATTGCTACAGATATTCATTTAATGAAAAAATTATAAAATGCTTTTTTTTGGATGAGGGGGGATGGGGAGGGGTTAGTAGTTTCAGACAAACTACATTTCTTTTTAAACAATGATATCCTCTCCTGTCTTTTAGTTATTCTCTGCACAAGATTAATTATTTTTTAATTTTTTAGTCAAAACTTGTGAGACACAGTGGTGCAGTGGTTAGCACTGTCACCTCAAGAAAAAGGAGCAAGAAGGTTGCGGGTTTGATTCCCGGCCTGGGGCCTTTCTGTGTGCAGTTTGCATGTTCTCCCTGTGTCTGCGTGGCTTCACTCTGGGTTCTCTCGCTTTCTTTAACAGTCCAAAATCATGCATGTGACGTGAATTGGGAGCTCTAAATTGTCCATAGGTGTGTGTGCTGATGAACTGGCCAACTGGTGTTGAAAACAATTCCATTCCGATTCCGATTCCGAGGGCTATGATGCAATTAATCGCGATTAATATATATATATATATATATATATATATATATATATGTATATGTTATATAACAGTGTGACTTCTGTCGAGTTTCGTTTTCCCCTCAACCTCGTAAAACCCAAAATGCTGCCAAGGAACCGGTCAAATTTGTTTTTCAGTCATCTTGTAATGCCGTGCTTGTCGGCATCTCGTCTCATGAGTTGGTTTGGATCTACGTGCTTGTGTGTCTGGTGTGCGTCACCTCAAACGGTCCGGTACGACGTTGCAGCGCAGTCGCACACGAGTTCCGGCCTCATTGAAAAAAAGATTTTTTCAATTTGTGAACGATTCTTAATTCTTAATTTAATCTAAGAATCGATTTTCTTTCCACACCCCTAGTGGTTAAAACTTCTGCGTGTTTCTCACCTCTCGTGCTGTTTGTCCCTCCCAGGCTTCCTGTACGACTACACGCAGACCTACGACTGCTCCTTCTACCTGGCCGGCCTCTGCTACCTGCTCTCCTCCCTCTCGCTCTTCCTGGAGCCGCTGGCGCAGCGCTGGAGGGCTCGCAGCAAACTGAGCACGGCGGCAGCGCGGCGGCGCGCTGCGGAGAGCAGCTGCAGGACCAACGGCTGCTTCGCCCCCGACCGCCTGCAGCAGAACGGCGCTGTGTAGGAATGAACGGCCGGGCGGTGGGGGGGAAGGCCTTCCGTCTCCAGCCAGCGAGGCCTGGAACTCTGCCCACGGGCGTGAGACGCCCCCCCCACCGCCCCCGGGCTCCAGCTTTAACGCCGTGACCTTTGACCCTTCATTTTAGCCAGAATGACTGTTGGCCCCCGGAGAGGGACGACGTTTTCATCTCTCTGCGTCGGTGGATTCCTGACTCTTTCAGACTTCTTTAAAAAAAATGAAAGAAAAAAGGAAGAGCCGACATTGTAGTCTCCTGCAAATAATTTCCCTCCCGCCTTCTTCCCCACACATATTAATATATGACGTCATTTCATCACTTTATTTGTAAGCATCATAATATATTTACTTTTTTTTTGAAGAAAACTGCACTTAGCGTGAAACGGCGTCGACGCACAAAACCGAGCTATGCACCTCCGACTTTTTTTTTTCTTCCCTTCACCTTCACGGTCACTCCCATGAAAGAAGTCTTTCCACTTTGATTCTGCCGCTTTTCTCAACCTGTCATTGTGCTCCTCCTTTGACCTTTAACTTCCGCATAGTACGAATAGAAAAGAATCAAAGCCAAGCTTTTATGGATCCAGCGCATCAAGGCCAAAAGTGCTTTAACCTGTGATTTAACAAGGAAAGTAAGAAGGTGCTTTGCAGCAGGTGTACCAGCCGTAAAGGTCGCCCCTCCCTTTTTCTCACTCACCAAATCTCACTTTTTTATGTTGCCAATCTTCAGATTCAAATCTGAAACATTTACTTTGAGTGAAACTGTCGCGAGGTCTCATCTTCGTTCTTCAGCCCAGCTGGAGCCTCTGGCCGCTCAACATCAAGTGTCTTCCAACGTTTCAACTCACCGCTGAATCTCACCCCACGGTGGAGGTAGGGTGTGTGTGGGGGGGGAGGGGCTCACCTTTCCCCCCCCGCCCGACACGTTGCATCAGCACCCGGTATCGCCTGTCAAAACACCCAGAAGACACCTGAACCGCTTTCAGCACGTTCAAACTGCTGCCCTTATCTTCCCTTTTTTCCCCTCCCTCCCTCGTTCCTTCCTGGAACCCTGTGTCCTACATATTATGTCGACGTCGAAAAACAACTCGGAGCGGCAAATCCATTTTAAATGAAAAAATGTTTCGGTGGGGGCCGCCATGTGGGAGTGTTTGCCCCGGTGAGTTTGTGCTGTGTTTTTGATTTATCTACCACTTCTGTTGCGTATTAGCAATTTTTTTTTTAATTATTTTTTTTTTTGGCGGTTCGAGTAAATTCCATGATTCTACAACTGAAAAAATGTGTCACACAATCCTCCCCTCCTCCCCCACCCTCTCTGCTCTGTGCGTCAACTCCTCGTCAGACTGGGACGTTTTCCTGAGGACCGGTTCAAACAGCCGACCTCTTTGCTGCTCTTCTGTCTCGTCACGCCTTCTCGATACTGTATTACCTCAGATATGAAAAAAAACAAACACCTCAGCGCCTTTTCAATGCTCACTGTTCGGACGAACCACTATTTGAGAGCTGCAACCTTTTTTTGTCCCTCTTTTTCAGATCATATTTAAGAGCATTTAAGTCGGGTTTACACTGCAACACGTGACACTTTTCCCCCCTTGGCCACACAAAGGATCTTTTGCCGCCGATACAACGAATGAAAACTCCTCCACTGATTTTTGAACAAATGATATAGTGCTTGTTGGCCGACGGCTCGCTTGTTTCCTTGTTTCGGCTCCGTTTGGTTGAAACGTCCTTTCGGGGTGGGGGGCTGGGAACGACAGGAGTGTCTGTGTAACTCTGTGTCAACCAGGATTTTTTTTTGTGATTATAAGCAGTTGCCTGCAGCTGTTTGCTCAGCCTTCACAGTGCCTGTGTCAGCAGCGACACAGTGTAAAAAAATATAAAAAATAAAAACTAGGCCTGAATTGTGTTTTAACAAAGGATGCTGCAGCTTCTTGAACTTTTTTTTTCTTCCCCTTTTTTGTCACCTGTTTGCCTTATGAGGTACCTTGTTGTATCTTTACTAACGTTTTCAGTGATGTCAGCCAAAGACACGTTAGAAAACCTACCTACAACTTGAAGAAGAAAAAGAAAATGCATATATAAACATGTATGAGACCACTGTCATCGTCACCGCCTCACCGTCCCAGAGCCCGGAGCGCAGCAGTGTGCATGTCTTTTTTTACACCGCCCCCTTGTGGCAGGCGAGCGCTCCTACCAGAAGAATGCCGTCTCAATTAGCAGCAAATTATTCCCCCTCAGCTCACTTTCACAATACTGAGCGAGGCTCTTTGTATTGTTTTCAATAACGACAGTCATGCACCAAAGCTCTTTGGGCTCACGAGTTACATTCAGCGCCGCAACGCTCTCATGATCAGGACCACCGAGGGTTTTGTGCCATGAGAAATCTGTTATTTGACGCTTTAATAGTAGATTTGGTTGTTGTTGTTGTTTTGGTTGGGTTCATTTTACCTTTTAGTAATCTGAATTTTTTTTTTTTTATTGTTTACTGTATGTTTGACAAATGTATTAAAATAATTTTTATGCTCCTTTGGAAACATCTCAAACAGCATTCAGAAGAAACTCTGTCTTTGTATGTCGGGGAGTTTATTACCCGTTTGTTTGTTTCCAGTCTAAATGCATTTATCGCCAACGCGCTGGTTTGTGTCGACTCTGGACTCTTAGAATTTGCATCTGATTGAGGAAATGTTGCTTCACCAATCATAGAACCCTTGTTCCAAGCGATGATGAGATCATTTTTATGCCTTGTAACGGTGCGCAGTCAGCTGTAATAAACTGGCATGTGACTCAGTCTCGTCGCTTTGTCGCCTTTGCAGTGAATTAGACGGCCGTGCACGAACGGCTCCCACTCACGCAGATTGAAACGCAGTCAGGTGCACAGATTCATATCACAAATGCTCGTGCACTTTTCAGCAGATTTATGAAAACGTTCACCAACACTGACAACGATAGAGTTTAAAATTAACGTTTACTGTTTACAATCAGGTAAAAAGCAGGAGCGTTTCATTAATTTATTAATTTAAAAAGGAGGAGGTTTTACTTATAGCACATGGACAGAGACACTCACCTGGTCAGATCCTGCAAAAGAAATATTAATTCAGACTTGAATTCAGACTTTATCCTAAAGAGAAGCTCTACTGTAGCTCATCATGTTCTCACTTATACTCACTTTTGTGAATTCAAATCACAGTCAGGGGGAATTCAGCCAATGACACATCAGCAGATAGAGAATTAAGAAATTCTAAATAAATGAAATGCTGCGTCTTCTTCGATTTGAGTTTACTTAAGATCTTCCAGAAAAAAATAAATAGTGTGATTTTTTTCAGCAAGTTTCAGACAGGTTGAGTTTTTGTGCTCTTCCACCGTCCTTCATTCAAAGCCATTACTTAGCAGTCATCTCTGTTCATTTTATAAGTGAAATTTGAGTGGTGAACTAATAAAAGTGGGTGTGGCTATAACACTCATTGGTTACTGAATCTACTTAAATAATTAGGTGATATAATGTTCAGACGCTAGTTTTGGTTGTTTTGTTGGTTTACGGTTTGTTTTGATTGTTTTGATTTTTGTTTGTTTCGTTTAGACACTCCCAAACACACACAGACAAGTGTTGTACCTCTGGTCCACGTTAGCCGTTGGTCCAAGAAAAAAAAAAAAAACATATTACAGCATGTCAGGGTTTTGTTTTTGTTGTTGTTGCTGAGATTTCACATTCTGCCACTCTACCACATCTCAGGCTACTATAATAGAACAGTCATTTCAATGAGTTTTGGGCTTTTTGGAGTATTTTTTGAATAGTTTTATCACAGAAAAAAAAAACAGCATATGTCTTTTTTCTTTTCTTTTTTGTTAAGATTTTACATTCTACCGCTTTGTCATATGCTAAACTATGATCCGATGGTCACTTAGGTGAGTTTCAGGCTGATGAGGGTTTTTTTTGCCCAGAAAATAAAAAATATCATAGTATGTTGCTTTTTTCAATTTTCAGACAGGTTGAGATTTTGCATTCTACCGCTCCGTCTTATGACAGGATGACTATTTTTAGTGATATTCAGGCTGATGAAGGTATTTTCTTTAGTCCCATACGACATACTATGGTTCAACATCTACATGCTCCCACTAGTTGAGATTATACAAAACAACAAAATAAGTTGTAAGGACACAGAAATTTACATAACCATATGCCTTGTAACGGTGCGCAGTCAGCTGTAATAAACTGGCATGTAACTCAGTCGTCACTTTGTCGCCTTTGCAGTGAATTAGACGGTGGTGTACGAACCGCTGCAACAAATGCAGTCAGAGGCACAGATTCATATCACACAGGGTTGAGTATGTTTCAGCAGATTTATTTTAACGTTCACCAACACTGACAAGGATACAGCTTGTTAGAAAGTAACATTTACGGTTTACAGTCAGGTAGAAAGCAAAAGTGTTTCATTAGTTTGTTACCAAGCAAAAAGGAGAAGGTTTTACTCACAGCACGTCGGATGAAACCTGGTTCTGCTGGTTCTGCTGGACACAGATGGAGACACTCACCTGGCCGGATTCTGCAAAAAAAAAAAAAAATACAAATTCCAAAATGAAGATGTCATGCAGCTGAAATGATTCAGTTTGGGCTTAACCTGATGGCGTCCGTACTGTAAACTACCTTACATAGTAAACATAGGCTCTGCAAATTAGAGACTAGAGTCTAAATGTCCCATCTTCTGAAAACTGTTCCTCACTTGATGAGAATTTCTAAACTTTTTATCCCTCGTCTGCTCCAGAGTCTACACAGTTCATTCCAGTGAGGTGACACAACCCGTCCCTTGTGCACCCCTTCCTCCAGACTGATGAACTGCCCAAAGTACCTCATGTATTTGAAATCCAAAATAACATGTAAACCCCATCATCTCAGACTTTGCAGTGCGGCACTGCTGCTGCTGAAGTGCTCGTGGCCTATGAAGTCCTGCTCCTCACACGGCTTCGCTAGTCTGGCAGTAGGTGCCAGAGTCATCCGCTGCTGCGGTTCGAGTGGCCGCTGGTGTTTGTCGGGCACTGACAGGTGTGCATGTGCGCAGCCTGCACCTCATCTGGCTTCCTGGGACACACTGAACCTCCGTGATAGGTCGTTCTTACTGTCTGGGGGTCGTCACCTTTGTCCTACTGAAATTAGTGTGCAAAGCGAACGCTCCCTGAGGCTTTTTAGAAAATTATAATTATGTAGGTTACACATTGTCTAGTAAGGCTTCACTCTTGCATGAGAAATTACCCGAAAAAAAAAAATCAATATTGCAGGATTCATTACAGCAAACATCAGGAGGCTTTTTAATCTTTACAGCATGACTGAATATAAGAGAACTGGCTCCAGCTTTTATCAGCTCTTATCAGCCCTGTCCTAGTTTATTAGTACCATTATTTTTAAATTAAGTGATCGCACGCCCTGATTTGAATGATAAACTTCAGTCTACCGCTGCCGCTTTAGCTGCCTTGTGCTTCAGGTGAAGGTTGCCAACCGTCTGGGAAAGCCACTCGACGTTTGTCCCTGCTGCTGCTCGACAACTTGTGTTACTCCTGAGCCACACTAGCCGGCTGAAGGTTAAGGGGAGGGCACATGAACTACGTCCTGTCATTTCTCATGTATGTGTTTGGACACCTGATACTTACCGCCACGGCTGCTGCTGCTGCTGTGGCCGCTGCCGGTGCCAGCGATACAGACCTGGCACGCAGCTCTGCTCTCCTCTACTCACCCTGCTGCTGCCGCTGGTTTCTCTACACCTCTCACACCTCAGCGCTCCTGGCAGGGCTGCTGTGTGTGATTAAGGGCCTGTCGTGGACACCGTGAGCTCTGCGGTCCTCGAGATGGCGACCATTCTCTCTGGCCACGCTCCCTCTCGGCTGGATTAAGGACAGAGCGTGCGGTTAAACTTTAAGCAGACGCGTCTCCGAGAAGACTTTTCAAGAGTGTGGGAGCGGCCGGCGGTCCTCAGGACGGCCGATCCCTCCTTCCTTCCGCCGGGGGGGTCGAAAAAGGGGGTCGGCTGGGAAACAACTGGCTGCGGTCGGGGCCTCCAGGGTGGCGACGGAAGAGCCGGCAGGTCGCAGGTCGCAGGGTCGTCGCCTCCTCCACTTCGGAGCGGGTTCAGTCAAAGGAAGAGCACAAAGGCGGGAAGCAAGCGGTATTCCTGGCGGCCGTGCGGGCCCATCCTCTTCGCTCAGTCAAAACCAAGCGTACCTGGGCAGAGCCACGCGCAACGGTTGGCTCGGCTCGGCTCGGCTCAGCGGCATCAAACCCGCAACCCCCCCCCAACCCACCATCAACACCACCCACAGATGAAGGGCGGACCACCTGCACCTGCTCCTCCTCCTCCACGGCGACTGCTCCTCGCTTCTTCTGCCACTGGCTCCGCCCACTCCTTCCCCTCCAGAGCCGCCGCCCATCTCTTCCAGCACCCCCATCTCCACCTCCGCCAGCTGCCTCCTTCCCCCCCGCCCCAACAATGTTGGTGGACAGGGGCTTGGCAGGCGGAGGCTCCTCCGTCCCCCGAGCAGCAGCAGGAAGGTCGAGCAGTGCAACTTCAACAGGTGCACCAACTTCTCAGGAGGAGGAAAAAAAAAGCAGCCTGCCAAGCAAACAGCGATCCTCACACAGCCTCGAGTGGGAGGGGTCGGGGCCGAGCCGGGCCGGGCCGGGCCGGGCCAGGCCAGGCGGGGGCGTCTCTCCTCGGCGGCGCTACACAAACTGCACACTGTCTCCCTTCTCGAGAGACAAACTCCGTTTTCCAAACACAACAAGGCAGCCAGCGCGTTTCTTCAATTCACCTCCATCGAAGAAACAGAAGTTTCCCTTCAAATGAACAATTTATTGAGAATCGGTCACATTTAGTGCCCACCAGCACTCGCAGGTACGTCAACAGCTTTGCTCGGGGGCACTACGGGAGGGTTTTTTTTTTCTCCTTCCCCTCTCGACATCAACGTGTACATTGATCTCAACTTTTTGTCGTTTTTTCTTTCTCTCTCACTCCCCCCATTTCAAACAGAAGTCATCACAGGTGCAGACGGGACACACAACTTAAAAGCGGCCTCGTTTCGAGCGAGGACTCACGAAGACCCGGCTCGCCGCCTGCTGGATGTTTCTCGGCTCTCCTCAGAAGTCCGACGTGGAAACGGGTGTGGTGGTGATCACAGGTTCGACAAGATCTGACACACAGTTATTTTTTTTTTTATGTTTCCAACACGCAAATTCAGCAAAAACACAACTCGGGGTGGTAGGTGTCTGCTGCATGACAAATAATACATTGTCCAAAAAAAAATTAAAAAAAATTAAAAATTAAAAAAATGACAAAAAAAGGAAAGGTCTTAGGACCATGTTGGCAGGCATTAGTAGCATGTTCTCCAATTCTGACATTTAAGCTTTAAATTAAAAGTAGTAATAATAACGACCGGTTAAGTGTCTTTACTACTTCAAAATGACACAAACAGGTTTTTTTTGTTACTTTATACTGACAATTCACCGATACTGGATATTATAGTTACTTGGAGGACTTACTGGTTTCAGAGCAATAAATGAAACAACACAAAACGCTAATTGGTCTTTATCCAGGACTACTGTAGACTTTCATAGATCACATTACACAACCATGTCTAAAGGTAGGGATGCACAAAGCAAAAAAATATTAAGAAAAAAAACGAAAAAAAAAAAAAAATTAAAAAAACATGTTAGTACTTGCTCGGCTATGCTACGCGCTGTTCTCTGGTCCAAAGACTCACATCTGTTAGTATTTAGCATTCCACACAACTACATAGGGCTTTTTTTTCCTGTTTGTTTTTGTCCAGCCAAATTCAATCTCCTATCTTGCAGTCCGATGTCGCAACATTTAGGAACGTGAGCGAAAAATCAAATCTTTAAACCGTGCACGGACACATTTTGTAGCAGCTTTAAAAAAAAAAAACAAAACAACAGTGCACAAATTTTGGGGGAAGTAAAATACGGCATGTCAAAATAAAAGCACGTTTGCGCAGTTCTATCTTCGGCACAACAAAGTTTGTTCACCAAATGCACCGTTGCCATGGAGGCGGTTAGCTGGGGAAGGCCAGACATCCGAAAGAGAGATTGGGTGAAAAAAAAAGAAAAAAAAAAGAAGAGTAAAACCTCTGGTGAACCGAGTGTGGTGTGCTGAAGGAAGAACTCTGCAACACGTGTCCTTCAAACATGGAGCGAGGATTCTTTGCAACCGCAGAACTAACATCGGCAACTTGAACTTGACCAGAGTTCTTCAAAATGAAAGAACCACACTTGACCTCATTTGCCTCCGGGTTACGACTGCACAGACTGAAAGCTCTGGGAGGTCATTTCTCTGATCCCTCACGTTTAAACATTTTGAAAGGTCAGTTTTGACCGCCAACACGACGACAGTAACGAGCAAAACAGCCAAGTAGCTCATTGACCAGACAGAACTTAGCTTTTGTTAGCATCATGTCAGACTGATGAGACTTTAACACTGTAAGTATTTCAGACTAGGTCTCATTTTGTCGTTAAACTCTCTAATTCCTCGATTGTAACAGAATTGGTGGCAGGTTTAAACTTTAACTTTTGCTGAACTTGTTTCTCTGTGCTGATTTTTTTTATTTTTAATAAATACTCCACATGTTTTGTGGTTTTGTCTTTTTTCTCTCTCTCTGACTGATCACCTGCAGCCCTGTGACCTGGACAGCAACACAAACACCTGTTAGAAGTCATTTCAACGCTTGAGATAGGGCACTGTTTGTCTTTTTAGTGGATTACATAGCAACATACACTCAAGAACCATACTAGTGTACCCATAATGCAGAACACACAGCATGCAATAGTTACTGACATACAGCAGGGTTGTTGTTTTTTTTTTTAACACCATCTGAATTTTAGTGTGTTCTGACTCCCCCCCAAACCCCCCTCTCACTTCTCAAGAGGCTCCGCGAACCACAATCATGACCAGGTAGTCCTCCTCGCTTTTAGCGAGCGCCTTAGCCGAGGAATCCAGGAACTGCTGCGAGAAATCACAGGGGGGGAAAGCGTGAAGGACCCCCGTGTTGTCTTTATCTCTGCTGCCCCCCACAGGCAGGCTGATGACCCCGGCCGCCTGCTTTTGGTTGAGGTAGGACACCAGGTTGCGGAGCGGCCGCTGCGTGGAGGCCGCCGGGTCGGACGCCGACGACGAGGAAGCCGGGTCCTCGGTGGTGCCGGGGATGGCCAGCAGGATGGCGTAGCCGCCGGGGCCCGCCACCTTGATGCGGCGGGAGACCTCGTCCAGCTTGGGCTGGTCCAGGCGGAGGCGCTGGGTGATCTTGAGCTCGCCCACCTGCCTCCCCGTCGATCCGTCGGCGAGCAGGTCGCTGGCCACGCCGTGGTCGCCCTCCAGCAGGTGCATGTTGGCCGGGAAGTTGCTGTTCTTGAGCAGCAGCATGCCCTGCCAGGCCAGCGCCAGCTTGCCGCCGTCGGGCTTCAGCGCCTGGCCGGCCTTGGAGCTGCTGTCAGATCGCTCCCTCTTGGCCGGGCCCTTGCTGCCGCCGCCTCCGTCCGCTTTGCGCTTGCGTTCGGCCGAGACGTTGCCGCTCGGGGGTCCCTTGTCGGCCGCAGCCTGGCTTTTGAGTCTGCGCTCGGCGCCGCCGCTCCTTTCTACGCCGCTGTGGTGCTCTCGCGCCGGGGAGGGCCGCTCGCCCGCAGGGGCCGCCCCAGTCGCTGAAGCGGCCCCGCCTCGGCTGCTGCCTCCGGGACTGGCGTCCGCGAGGCCCGCCCGGCGCCGCACTGTCCTCTCAGTGGCGTCCGGCGAGTGGTCCAAGTGGCGGCCGTCCTCCAGCAGGCGGCGCTTGCGTGGGGCTCCCTGCCCTGGAGCTCGCGCTCCAGCGACCAGGACTCACGAGTCCGCCGCTCGCGCTCCAGGTGCTCCAGCGGCTCGAAGGGCGAGGCGCGCACCCTGTCGCGGATGGCCGGGTTGGGCCACTCGGCGCCGGGGAACAGCTCCCGCTCCCGGAAGTGGAGGGGCGGTGGAGTCCGCTCCCTGACCCGCAGGGGCTCGGGCGCGGCACGGTGGACAAAGGATTCCGGCACCATGTCGAAGGGCGGGATGGGCAGAGGCTGCAGGAACTGCTGCTGGTAGCGGTGCTCGGCGTCGGCAAAGTCCACGCGCAGTCTCCTCTCGGGGCCCCCCAGCGGGAAGCCCCTCATGTGTGTGCACGCCGCCTGAGCCGCGTCCAAACTCTCGTACTGGATGTAGGCCCACGTGTCTCCCTTCCTGTAGTCAATGGTCCTGATGGTGCCAAAGCGATCAAACTCTCTGGCCAGGGCGGCCAAAGGCACCCAGGGTCCGAGACCACCCACCCACAGGCGCGTGGTGGGGGTGGCCTTCCCGTAGCCGATCTTGATGGGGTTGCGACCCACCACCTTGCCGGACATGCTGAGCTTGGCGCGGTGAGCCATGTCCAGGTTCTCGAATTTCAGAAACCCATACGTGCTGACCTGTCCCCGCGTGGGCCGCTTGATGTCCACTTCCGTTATGACCCCGAACCGGTCGAAGGCCCTCCTCAGGTCCGCCTCGGTCACCGTTATGTCCAGGTTGCCCAGAAACAACGTCCTGTTGGCCCGCTGGTCGTCCTCCGGCGAGATAAAATCCTCCTCGCGAAAAGCCGCGCGTTCCGCGATGAAAGCGGGCCGCGTTCGGGCCTCGAACAGCGCGAACTCCCGGTCCCGTTCCAGCTCTCTGGGCAGCGGAGGCGGCGGCGGCGGCGGCGGAGGGAGCCGCCCGAGAGCCAGCTGCTGCAGCCGGTAGTCCCTGTAGCCGAGGCCGGTGGGCGACAGCGGTCTCTGGAGGTGCCTGTGGCTCTGGGCCGCGGCGTACAGGTCCCTCTCGACCGGCGAGCGGCTCCTCCTGCGGTTCACGTACACCGCCTCGATCTTCAGCGGCCGGTCGTAGAGCACCAGGCGTCCGCGCGCGTGCTTGGCCGCGCGGGCGTCCTCGGGCTTACGGAAATTGACGAAGGCGATGCGCTCGTCGTTGCTGCGGCTCATCTTGACGCTCACGTCGCCGAATTTCTTGAACTCGTGGAAGAGTCCGTCCTCGATCTCCTCCTCGCTCAGCTGCGTGCCCAGGTCGCTGATTTTCAGCGTCTTGTACTCACTCTCGGCGCCCGGCGGCTGGACGCGCTGCTCCCCGCGCAGCGCCGTCCTCGGCGCGGCTAAGTCCAGCGTCAGGCTCAGGCTGTGGGTTTTGCCCACCGAGCCGCCGGCGCCGGGCAAGCCGTGGTTGTTTCCGGCGCGTCCGTGGCCGTCGAAGTCCCGCTCTCGTTTCTCGCCCAGCAGGCTCCTCCTGGTGGAGCCGCCGTCCGCTTTCGTCGAGCTGTTCCCATTATTGCTGCCGCCGGAGACGGACAGAGCCCCCATTTTCTTGCTGGTCGGGTGGCATCCTCCCCTGTCTCGAATATCATCCAGGGCCCGGGAGCGTTTCTTGATCGGCGACCGCTCTTTACCTTTCATTTCAGTCCGCACGGAGCCGATACTCGCGGCTTCTTTTCGACAGTCCTCTCCTGCAGTCGGGTGCAGAAAACGAGTTGGGCGGAAAGAAAAAAAGCACGATTTTTTTTCCCTCAGTGACCCTGCGCTGAAACAACAACAGTCGCCATTTTGTAAAGATAAATCCCAAGGCCCACCCCCTCGGCTGCCATTGGCCAAAAAGTGGGTGGAAATTTGTAAAGCACACGTCAATCATCCCGCTGACATATTTACATTGAGACGGTACGTGTGCATTTCCACCCCCATTTTGTGAATGTGGGCGGACACACAAGCCTTCATGGTTTTGTGAAAATGACTATATGCACAAACTAGGGATTTCAAGCTAGCCTTTCTGGGACTATTTTTATGACGTTAAAGATAGACGCAGAGTTTATCGAGACGTACACAAACGACTGCAGCGAGGAGGAACTTGTGGTAGGAGTCAACAGAAAAAAACCACTGGATGGCAGTATTTGCCCAGCAGGTCAAACCACAGCCTCCCAAATTGAATTTGAGTTTTGTTTTAAGAGCAGGCTAAACAATTACAGAACTTTTTGTAAAATAAAATAAATAAACACAGTAAAATGCAAGCAGCTTAATTTAATAGGTGACTTCATTGATGGCCCTGGTCGGAGGACAGGGACGTATTGTGTCTAAGCCGGGTTACTTTCAAGTCCCATCTTTTCCATGAGGTTTTATTTTGGATAAAGTGAAAAGCCGGAAGAAACACGGTCTTGACTTGTCATTACCCTCGACTGGAAGATTTTTCTTTCTATATCTGAGACGCATTTCTAGGATCTAACAGAGCACCTAATTTATAGTGCAAGGGTGCCACGACCATTTGTATTTGTTTGTATTTGAATTTGTAAATGTGTCTAATGTTTGTTTGCAACTGTACTGCAAATTGCAGACAGAAAGACTCTGTTCTGCTGCAAACATTACCTGATAAAGGTCTGCTGATAAATGTGCACAGGCAGCCAGACAGTCTGTGGTGAACTTGACTTGCCCTGCAATTTGACTAGACGTCGCACCGCTTGGCTCAGTGGGACACGTTAATTCTGTTAGGCTACTTCAAACAGTGGGGATGAGTTTTGTCACATTAGCTGCACATGAGGGCCAAAATAATCTGCACCCAGTGACCTGGAATGCAGTGTGACGCTAAATGAACAACTCGTGCTGCCTGATTATCAATCACTGAGGCTTGTATATTACATCAACGCACATGAAAAGGCACATTGCCTCGCTTCAGCATGATTTAGATTTTCAAAATATTTGTTGTGACAGAAGATATTTGGGTCTTTTTGGAAATTTTACCTTAACTGATCAAATGTTTTTTTTAATGAGTGTTAGCGGGTAAAATTAGCTACATCATTCGTTATCATATAGAATGAATCCGCCCTACCTAGCTATCAAAACAAAAATACTGAGCAGGGTTTTGCCATTTGTAAATTCATCAGCTTTCCTGGGGATGGCCAATCACCTCAGTCCCTACACCGATGGCTCCTCTTATCTCCTCCACTTAATCTGGGATTTAATCAGAGGGGGGCTATGTAACCACAGTACGGGCCGCCATCTCCCAGGGCCTGGCTGGAATTTGAGGCTGTGGGTGTGGAAAGTGTTTCTGATGGGTTTGTGCATTCTTCTATTAGAACCACATGTTAGTGGCTCGCGCAAAAGCCCGGTACAGACTTTGGGAATGGCGGCTAAACAGGCCCCGGCGCGACTTAAATGGGGGTAAGCAGAAGAAGAGCCGCCGTAAGCCCCGCGGACACTCCCGGGGAGCATGTCGAGCTCGAGAGAGCTTTGCTTACCGGAGGAACTCTTTATTTTCCCCTCTGTGTTTGAGTTGCACTCTTAATGTGACACAGACTGAAATGTTTGCACATCTGACAGACCTGCGCTGGTATTAAGTTATTTAGCCCAGATGGGACGTACCATGCGGCGCAGTGTTTCCTTGGCAATGGAGTAAATTGTTATGGGGGGAAAGTACAACAAGTAAGACTTCCAGAAAACAACTATTTGTAATGCATTCATGAAGAAGACGCTAGTGCAGGAATTCCACCGCATTATATTCCTGTAATTTTTTTTTCGTCCCTCTGGGAAACATGCGAACACATAGCGCATTCATATATAAACGCAGGAAGCAGGTGGATGATGACCATAACTTATTCTAGAAAGGACGCTCGGGGCCGCTGTGACCGCGGTGCGTCCCGCCGTAGTTGTAAGTCAGTGCCCGGGTCTGGTCGGGCTGCGCTACTAAAGCCAGATGTGAAGGGGAAAACGGCTGCTACGCCGTGAACGCCGCCGTTCCTGCAGGAGGCTCTTCATCATCAATAGTGAATTGTGGTCGCTCAGTGAGCTTTCCATTAATAAAGCTGCCCTTTGCTTCTGATGCATGAGGTGCCACCTGAAGGCCACTTGAAGGCCGGCCAAGCTCGACGTGCATGTATGGGGCTCCCTGTGTGCGGACCCCAATCAATCTGAAGCCGACTTTTGGCTTAGGAACCTTTTGTGTTTGCGGCGACCGCAGCCCGGCAGACGTCTCTCCTTACAGCCACATTTCCACCTTGAGTCGCGGCAATCGACAATCATCGCCCACTCCCTTCTTTCAAAAAAAAAAAAAAAAATGTGGTAAATAATTCAAATGCTTTAGGTGGAGTCCTTTATTACTAATAACAATATAAAAGCAAAAAGACAAAAACAAATGATTAATATGAAAATGGGGATTTTTTTTTCATGCTTAAATAAGTTTTCCTCTTTGTTCTCAGCAACATGATAGTAAACTACAACTGCAGGCAATAGGTCCTTTAAATATGCTGGGTTTTTCGTGCAAGAGGCTCAGCGAGCCCTTAAATGTTCATGAAATGCCTTTCCAATGTTTTTCTTTTTTGATTTTTTTTCTTTGGTTTCTCCATTGGATTGAAAAAAAGTCTCCACACTGGCTTATATAAATGTTTAGAGGAAATATCTGAGTCATACTTGAAGTCGGGTGCGTACACCTGGGACTGTCGATGGGTCAGGAATGTTATATGCATTGGCTCAGTCAGTGCATAATGGAAAGCTGGCAGCGCAGTGGTCATGTAGGCCAGGAGAGGATGCTGCCTGGCTCTTTGGCTTTCATGCGCAGAGCCACCAGGCCCGTGGGCTTGTATTCAGCCTCGGGGCCCTCGATGGAGTGAGAGCCGAGGCCCCCTGGGAAGCCGTGGAGCGAGTAGAGGCCGTTGATGCCCGGATGGTGCGGAGGATGGTGGTGGTGAGGATGTCCCGAGGACGGCGGCATTCCCATGAAGCCCTGCAGGTTCCCGTGGGAGTGGGGGTACGGACTCATGCAGGACGGAGGGATGGAGTCGGCTCCCAGGACACAGCCCGTGCCCGAGCCTCCGCCGCCTCCCGAGGCCGCTCCCGGCCACAGGTTGCCCTGCATCTGCACAGCGAGGAGTTTTGGATAGGCACATTTAGGCTTTGAAAGACTCTAGAGGGAAATCTGTTCATATTTGCTCCCCAGATTACACCAACATGAAATTTCAGCGAATGTAGAATTGAAATTTAAATAAATAAAACAAAACAACAAACTTGTCATTTAATTTTGACATTTTACCCAGTGACCCACCTGGTATGTGTCATGTCGAGGGAGAAGAGAGATATCGTAAGTAGCGAAATGGTTCCGGACATCTTGTATCTTCCCGTAGCGCTCCCGCTTTCGCCACTTGGCTCTACGATTCTGGAACCAGACCTTTAAAAAAAGGGTGAAAAATATACATATATACAGTCTATTAGTCGCATTAGTCGCAAACAGTCATGTCATGATTTGTGAGAGTAATTCCAAACTTGAGTTGAACGTGGGTCTGCAGCCAGGATACGCACCTGAACGCGAGCCTCGGTGAGCTCGGTCCTCAGGGCCAGCTGCTCCCGGGCGTAGACGTCGGGGTAGTGTGTCTTCTGGAATACCTTCTCCAGCTCCTCCAGCTGGAAGGTGCTGAACGTGGTGCGATTGCGCCGCTTCTTGTTTTTGCCCGACAGGTCGATGGAGTCGGCGATGGAGTCTGCGTGCAAGCCACCGCCGGACTCCTTGAGTTTGCTGCAGCAGTCCGAGCTGATGCCTGGATAGCCCATCGTCTTCTGAGGTCCTTTCTCTGGGTGACACACACAACATGTATTTATTACTTTTTTTTATTAGACAGGCATCGATATTTTAAAAATAAACAGGAATTAGCTGTAAATAGTATTAGTTGATATATATTATAACAATTTTAATCTGTTTTCATTTATTACCATTAGATGGAATTAGGTTTTGTTTTTATGGAGGGAATTTTCTTCCAAGTTGCCATCCATAATTTAATATATTTTTAAGAAATAACAATTTTATTTCATCGGTTGAGATTTTTACAAGTTGAGTCCTGCAGCGAATATTGTGTTCAGTCTGTTTAACTTGTTTGCTTAAGTAAGAAGAATCCAAACTGTTTTGCGTCGGTTTGTTTGCTTAGATTGAAATGTAAAATAAAAAATGTTTTCCTCTGGTTGCACAAACATAAGCAGCGCCTAAGATTCTGATGAAATCACAAATAAATTGGGTGTAAAAACAGAAAGACTTTTGCTGACAAACATACACTTTAGAATAAAACTAAGCGACAGCAGTACCAATATGAGCAATATACCCAATACAATGTGTCTGCAAATACAATTTTTGCCATTTTGTAAGAAAAGAAAATTGTCAACTTTGACAAGGCAAAAGGAAATTGGACAAAACAAATGGAAAGAACGGGGTTTCGCATCCTGCATCTCTTGTCATCTTCTCTCAGACCTAAAATCCATCAGAGCACAAGGGTGGGACGGCTGAGAGAAGCCACACACAGCACTAATTTAGCTGAACAAGGTTTTAAATGGATGATTTCAGGCAATCACAGTATACTGCAGGGAACTCTCTGTGGCTGGCTTTAATTAAACCTACAAGGCAACAAGTGAAAACAAAATTTTGTCTTGTTTCAGCTTGCACGCGTGCATAGAAGAGTCACCTTTGCGAAAACAAGCGAGCAGCTGAACTCATGACTGGCAATAAAGCACAGGCTTGTTGGGGAAGAATAATAAACTTTGAGTCGTCTTCACTTAATTGTGAGCATTTCTTTTTCCTGCTGCATGGGAAAAGTTCTTCCTTTGATTCCTGATCCTCCTGTCAGCATTCATCATGTCTAACCCTGAACTCCAAAACAACAATAACACACACACACACATATGTATATATATATGAAAAAAACACTCTCTCCTCATCTATCTCCAGGAAGTCACTCCCCGCACACAGACGCTACACTTCTCTATTTTCCAATTCAATATGGGGCCCCCAAAAAAACTAAGAGCATTTTTCACTGCAGCATTAATTTTCCCGTGTCCATTAGATGCCGTCTCGCACCGCAGGCCCGGCTGAAAATAATGTCTGTCAAGATCGCAGGCTGCCACAGGACATTGTGAAGCTTTTACGCTGTCAAACACCCACATCCGCTCTGCCCCCGCCGCCGTGTAACCGGAGCTCCACTGTACGTGAAATGCAGGGGAAAAAGCAAATAGAAGATAAATTAAAAAGCGTGTTGCCTGGAGTATCACGCAGGGAGCAGCAGAGCTGTTCCACATACTCCCAAACAGCACTGCTACAAATTTCAGCCGCTCCTCGTCCAGACTTTTCCACTGTTTTTTTCCCCAATCCCTTAAATGCATATCAAATGTCTGTTTTTTTTTTAATTAAAAACTATATTTCAAATATTTAATTTAAAATATGTGAGTATATAAGATATACATTTTTAATGGAAAAACTACATTTGCAACCTTCCATACAAAAAAAAAAAAAGAAAAGTTGATAAAAGGCCTAGTGTAAAGTGCATCCGGCATATAATGATACGCTGGCTGGTCTGGGCCGGTCTTAAAATTTTGCATTTCATCCAAACTATAATTAATATCAATGAGTACAATATTATAAGTCAACATTACAAGGCCATTCTAGCATTAATGGGCACCTCCCAATAAGCAAATCCAAAAAAAACAGATCCACACTGACCCACTTTAGTTTCAAATATACCTCCAGCTCTTCGAGGAGGATTTGTATTACAATTAAGAAAGAACTATCCAACTATTAATTTTTAAAAATGCCTAAAATTCAATGTTGCAAAATTGCACATGGTTAAATTTGAAAAAATGCACGGCAACAAAACAAAAATCTTCAAAGTGTGTGAAGGTGAAGGCGGGGTTTGAACGCGTTGGCCTTTCCCTTCCATCAACAAACTTTTCTCCTTCTGTAGACAAAACATGGTTGAAAGAAGTCGACGTCGTAGACAATAAGCACATACACTGTGTCCGTTAGAATCCGTTCTTCCTGAGGAGCCCAGTGAGGCTAGTTAGGCACCAAATATAATAAATTTACACTACGTGCGTGTGAAACTGCCATGATTTAGAAGGACACCAATCGGACGTCCATCCAGCTGTGAGCTGATATCGCTATCAGAACTAATGGGGAAAGAATGCCATTGGCTGTCTATTGCCTTTGGCAGGAACATGAATGAGGCTGCTGCATATTTTTCTGGAGACTGATATCACAAAGACCTCCTCATCTTTCATATCCTCTGTTGCTCTACAGAATCATCAACACCAATAAATAGAGCAGAGGAGCTGCATCATTTCCTCAGGCCGGGCTTCAACACACACACACACACACACACACACACACACACACACACACACACACACACACACACATTTTTCTTCGGATGAACACTCATGAGATTGAAATGTCTGAAACCTGTTGCAAACATGCTGCACGCAACATTGATTCAGCTCTGATTTTTTTTTTAGGTTACATGCAGGATAGACTTTCACACGATAACAAGAGAAGACTCAAGCAAGCACGTCAGACAGTCTAACAACAAGGTTGAAAAAAAGCAAGGTTTAACTAAGAGTTTAACTGCAATACTGACGACTGATTAATGGCCCCATGACATGCGACTTGCTGCCAGACTGACCTTTAACCTTTCCCGCTTTACATCAGTGTCTGCACAGCCAGAGAAAACCTGCTGACTTTTTTCTTTTACACAGGCCAATTCCATTTATGTAGCTAGTAAAATGTGTCTAAAATATGCAACGTAACAATAATTTAAATAGATTGGGCCAAATTTTTTTTTTCCCCAAAGCATTTTCCAGTTCGCAAAAGAAGCTTCATGGTCGATTTAAAAACTTGTCAAAACGGAACAAAAGTTTTTGCTTTTGCAGTCCTTTTTTTGTTGCAGTTGTTTTTTCTTTGCACGGGAAAATAAGTTGGAAACCGTGACAAATCGAAACCCTTTGCGCCTTTTTACGCATCGCTCGTGCGCCTCTCCTCGAGCACCGACTCACCCTCGGAGTTGCCGTCATAAAACACCGGCTTGCCGCTCATCGACGCCGACTTCTGCTCCTGGCTGATACTATCCAAGAACTTGTGTTTGGACGGAGAGCCGGGCGGGTGGACCGGGGCGGCGCCGTGGCTGAAGTCCGCCGCCGCCTCCCCGAACCTCCCCATGGCCGCTGCGTAAAGATCCCCGCGCAGGCCGAGGCGCTGGGGGAGAGGAGGCGCCAGATGAGGCGGCTTCTGGAGCTCGTCGCACGGCAGGAAGGAGCCCGCGGGTCCGTGCTCCAGCCGGGGCGAGTTCTCCGGAGTCCTCCTGCTGCTGCTCTGCGAGGAGAAGGGCAGACAAGTGTCCGTGTCCATGGCGCTGCGGCTCCGGGTGGCGGCGGCGGTGACGACCGGGCGCTGAGGGCGAAGGGGACCGAATGAGAGGCTTTTTTTCCCCGCTGCCGTGTTCATGTCAAGTGGGTGGGATTTAACAGATCAGAAACAAAGACCCGTGAAACCGGGATAGTAACTCGTGTGTGTGTGTGTGTGTGTGTGTGTGTGTGTGTGTGTGTGTGTGTGAGAGAGAGAGAGAGAGAGAGAGAGAGAGAGAGAGTCTCTCTCTCTCTCTCTCTCTCTCTCTCCTCTGTGTGTGTGTCTGTGTGTGTGTGTGTGTGTGTGTGTGTGTGTGTGTGTGTGTAATGTGATGTGATGTGATGTTTGCTACAGGATCCCGGAGTCTGATATAATCCGCGACAAAGATCAATCACATGTGGTTTCTGTCCCTCCAATTATCAATTTAATTCCTATTTCACATCCTGTTACGGCCCCTAATCGCCAAATGAAGCAGGACAAGGAGACGCGGGCAGCGCCGCAAAAGTGACTGAGAAAATATACATCCGCTCACCAAAGGCCGCAGCGACAACCCCTCTAATATTTGCAATGAAGCTCGTTTTGATTTGACTTAACTCGATGTTATCCGACTTTCACCGCGCCTCAGATCGATCGCGTTAAATTTCACTTGCTGTAATTTCATTGACGCAGTCGGACATGATTGGACTGGATCTTTTACAGATAGGCATTAAAAAAAAAATCTGTAAAAACTATAGCGTTTTTATTTGAAATAATTCAATTCCATCACTTCACAGTGTATCAGTTTTAGATCACCAAAATGAGAGGAAAAAACACGTTTCTTCGCGTCAGAACGACAAACAGGCCCAGCGACAAAGCCTACACTTTACTGTGACAAATATTTAAATAATAATAATAATTATGATCATTATTACTATTATAATGATAGAAATCTGGATATTAAGACGCAAAAACTAAACTGATAACCTATAAAATGATTTAATAATTCTGAAAAAATACGGACGATTAAAATACAAATCTCCAGCTTGAGCAAGACGCCAAATTCGCGAGTGACATTCACTAATTATACCGACTTTGTCACATTAGTTTAAGCCAGAGATATAATTTGTAATAATTATTTTTCGGTCGGTGTCGTTCCTCTCCAAATTATTTTTTCCCGCCTCGTATTTCCGGTTTTAGGCCCCATGCAGCAGCGGTCGGCTGAGTTGCAAAGCCCGTGCGCATTAATATGTTTCTAACCTCTTTAATTGAAATTAAACAAAGCCGCAGGAACGAGTCGCACTCTCCTAATTTAGCGGCCGCGGAGATCATTTCTGTCCTCAGTCTGTTCCTGTTATAATTAAGAACCAGGGGCGGTATTTCGGCTCGTTTTTGTTTTTTTGCTTTTTTGTTTTTTTTCAACGGGATCATCTTGAAAAAACAAAAAAAAAAAAAAAAAAAATCATCGGCCGAAACAAACCCAAAGTAGATTAGACAGATCAACTGCGCGAAATATATATATATATTTTTTTGTCAGCGTACATCACCGATTCGCGCGCACTAATTCAGCGCGGCGTTCCATTTGTTCGAGTCTAAGCTGATGCTGATTTCCTGTGGTTCCAAATGTCCTGTCCAAATTCTGGAAACAACAAATCAAACCAGTCAGAATGCGGAGAGAAGCCAGCCTGCAGCCACGATCAATGCATTAAATATTCAATCCAATTGTTGTGACAGCAGGCAATGAAAGCAAATATCTGAACTTCAAGGCAGCTGTGTCATATGTTTTCTCAGTTGCACACAAACTTAGACACATTTTATTCCGTGTGTGTGTGTGTGTGTGTGTGTGTGTGTGTGTGTGTGTGTGTGTGTGTGTGTGTGTGTCTCCCTCCAGCAGGCAAATTAAAACAGACCGAACACTCTGCCACATGTGCCAGATAAAAGCCTCTTGATACTGACACGCGATCTCAGGTTTTAGACAAACTTTATCTAAACAGCGGTGCACTTACCAGGCTGAGACGCGGCGGCGGAGGCTTGAGGACATCTCGCCATCTCTGCGGATACCCGAGGCCGCTCGCTGCAGCCCAGCTGACGGACAAGTGCGTAAACAAGGGGTCCATTTAGGCCCGCGAGGCCACACAAGCCTCATTTGAATCCATTTTGAGGCCCCCGTGATATCAAAGTGTCTGCGCTGGACGCAACAGCTCCGAGTGTAAGGAGGGCTTTCGGGGCGGAGGGGCGGCGGGGAGAGGGTGACCACGGACTGACGACTCCGGCGAGGGTCGGCCTGCAGAAAACTGGCAAAAGTGTCTGAAAATCATTATCAACAAACCAACGTGGGAACCGTAATTTGATTATTTTTTTTTTCAGACAAGCGCGACAGACGTCTTGACGTGCGCGCACACGGGTGGAGAGAAAGTGAAAATCCCAGGTTTCCCCCCCCGAAAATCCCTGAAAAACAAATTGCAGGGACGTACGTGGCAGCCCGTGTGGAAAAGAGGAGCTCCGCCGACGTTAAAATGATTAGTGACCTCAGATATGAGGCCTAATGACATTTATGAGTAACATGACTTAGATTAACATGTTTGAGTCAGTGGAGCGTGTGGGCCAGATAAAAAAAAGACAGACAGAGAGAGACATACCACTCTGTAATGTAACTCACAACCACAGTGCCTCTTTTCTCTCTCTCTCTCTCTCTGTCTTTAAACCAAAGTGTCTCTGTCCCCCGTAAACTTCAGCCTGCCGGCATCTATCAAACTGTCTGGCTTGAAACCTCATAATTCTGTTGGGGTGGTGGAGGAGGGCTGGGGTGGAGGTTTTTTTTTTTCTTTCTTTTTTTTTCTCTCTCTCTCTAGATGCACGCGCAGAGTTTGCTCCTTAAATCTCGTGACAAGCATGTCCTCTGTGGCCTGGGGCGGGCGGCAGAGCGCTCTCCAGATTCACAGAGCCAGCTGAGTAAATGCATTCCAGAAATGCGGGCAAGGAGGAAGAATGTCCGCGCTGTGATCTCGGCGCAGCTGCAGGTAACGGCGTTTGTGCCAAACCCAGCGCCAAAGAACGGCTGGAGTGGCAACGAGTAAGAGCGGCGAGGAGCATCCTCGCCGAGGTGGCGCCTGAAGTGCAGAGTGCAGCTGATTTAAAGTGGCATTAACGGCATTATTTGACAATAATCTTGAGTCTCAACCCTGTCAGTGACTCATCAGAAATGAGCCAAATCCATCCTTGGCTTCTTTAGCTCGCATTGCTTTTTCGCTCCTAAAAAACAAACCTGTGATGTCACAAAGGGAAACAAAGGGGAACTGAAAGCTCTCCCAGATAATTTGAAAAAAAATATTATATATATAGATATATAAAATATTACAAATTAGTCTTAGTATTTTAAAAACTTTGATTTTTCCCCTTTTATTCCTTGTGTATCAGGATATTAGGCAAAACCGACCTCAGTATTCTAAAAAAAAAAAAAAAAGTCTCCATCCTGTCAGTCGAACTAAAGCACACAGAGCACACTCTATACAAGTTCAGCTCTTTGTGATGTCACAAAGGGCACTGATACATCTCACAGGTTAGTGAAAACACCTGCAGCCAGGTGTCGGCTCCGCCCCCTCAGGCCACCTTGATTTTGGTCCCTGATAACCGTGTAGAAAATCCCACAAGATCGTCAGTTTTAGCAGGAAGCTAAAAACCAAGTGGAGGCTGCAAACAGAGGGCTACATACCACTGCTCTTTGGGGGATCTGTGGATGATCAGTTTTTTTATTCTCTACTGGAGCTCATAAAAAAATAAGATTCTATTACTGGGTATACTAAAAGACCGTTGAGCAAATAAACATCCAACTACACAGTTTAAATAAGAAGCAACATCTCTGC
Organism: Thamnaconus septentrionalis; assembly: GCA_009823395.1. Classification (NCBI taxonomy): domain Eukaryota; kingdom Metazoa; phylum Chordata; class Actinopteri; order Tetraodontiformes; family Monacanthidae; genus Thamnaconus; species Thamnaconus septentrionalis. The sequence continues at coordinate 8,266,301 of CM020512.1, forward strand.
CAATCTAAAACAAAACAAAGCTGCTCCTGCTGCTGCTTTATAAAATACATTTAATTAAATATCTGACACCAAAATCCTGCCTCCGACAGAGACGGGCGTAAATTCTATCTACGGTTATCAAACGAAAGGAGCGGTGCATGGTGGGAAACGGGAGAAGGCGGCAACAACTCACGCTCGCAGGCCGTCAGGACTCCTCGCCGCTCGGCCCCGTCGTCCTCAAGCCTCGTCCCCGCACGCAGCCTGTCCTGGGCATGACCCTGCACAGGAAATCACTTCAACCTGTCGGGAGTCACAGGTCTAACCCCCATCCCGCCCCCTCACCCCCCCCCTCACCCAGCACCGCAGCCACACAGGCCTGTCGGGGCTGGGGACACAGACGGCGGGCGGGGATAAAGGTGACCCTGTGCCCTGACAAGCCCGGGGCTGCCGAGTCACTTCCACCCTGACATCCTCCCAGCCTGGTGTCAGTCTGCAGGGCCCGGGGACAGCCTGATCCACCTGACATCCTGGCTGCAAGACACACACACACACAAACACACACACTCAGGGTCCTGCATGTGTATCACATGCAATTAGGGAAAAATGTTTGTTATTTTAAAAATACATATTAATACTAAAAAGGCTTTAAAGGTCCAGTGTGTAAAATTTGGCTTGATTTAAGATTTTTATATTGGTAAAAGCTTAACATACTGCACATATATACATTAATAAAAGTGTATACTTGCAGCGCATTAAAAGTAATTTGGTTTTCCTCCCCTTAGAATGGTTCTCAAAACAAGGGTCTTGATCCGACAGTAGATAGCTGCCATCTTGCGCCGCCATTTATAGTAGTAGTATTAGGGTATTTAAGGAAGCCCGGCTGACGGTGCCCTAAATACAAAACGCGTTGTCATCAGGATTGAATACCAGGCACTGAACCTTTAAAAGCACCATATAATTCCTTTATAGCCTCACACGATTAATGATGATCCAGCGCAGCAGCATATTTAGCCCCTGTTTACACTCTCTCTCTCTCTCTCTCTCTCTCACTCACTCACACACACACACACACGCGCAAAACTCCACTTCACTCTAGCTTGCTGTTGTTTTGTCATACCGTCCACATCTTCGCGAGGAAACAGAAACTGTGAAGTCAGAGGGCAGCGCCAACACCTGGCTGCTGGTGTTGTCACTAACCATGTGGTGTCACAATGGACCAATTACCTGAACTTTTATAATTGAATAAATTGAATAAAATAAATTAAAATCACAATGCAAGCACAACGAAAACAGAATGTCAGATCTATGGTACAATAATATGTAACAAGATATTTAAAATACATAAATAACACAGTTGGATTTAAGCATAAAAAACACCCAGACAGTTCATTCTAGCTATTGCATAAATTCTTTATATCGTACTCAGACATAAGTCTCATGCATTTAGTGCAATTATCAGTGGATGTGGGGTCAAAAAGCAGTTCGAGACACATTTTCCAAAAAGTGAAGCCAGGATAAGAAATACAGGACGGAATTTTCCCTTTCCTGAGGCGTTTCGCTGTCGGAACAGAAACAGCGTAGTGTTATTAGAGAAACACCGCGAGAGTGAGGTTCGTATAGTCCGGGACCTTTAACGGTATCACACGCCGAGAGGAGAGATCTGCTCTGAGCGCTGCGTGCGTGCGCGGTCAGCTTCGCTCTTTGTCTGCCTGTGACTGCCCGGGGCCTTTCCTCTCACGTACAGGGTGGCGATTCAACCTGAGGTTTGCATTAGAATAGGAGAAGGATGGCTAATTTAATTAGCCGCCATGAATGCACAGAGATGAACCCATATGCAGAGCCGGGACTCCTCTCAGAGGCCTCCCTCACATCCTGCAGCCAATATCCAGACGCGGCCAGAGCCCAGCTGAAGCCCGTGATTGACAGGCGGCGACCCCCGGGGTCAGCCGGGCTGGGCCAGAGAGGTGCATTGTGGGAGGCTAAAAACGCCGGCCCGCTCTGGCGATTTGCGACGGGTGTAGGGGGGCTGGTGGGGAGGGTGGTTGAGGCTCTTGGAAAAAGGGGGAAGCGGCGGCGCTGTCCTCTGCCTGACCTCTCAGGAGGCGTCGCAGAGCACACTGGAGCCTGGTGAGTGTTAGCGGGCGAGTCGGGATTCACAGCCACAACACACAGATGAGCCGGGCATGAATCTGTCACAGGGCCTCCTCATAATGGACGCTAAACTGTTTTTTTCTTTTCCTTTATTTTTTAATTTTATGAGAAAATATTATTGCATGCCGCAAAATCTGCACTAGCATTTTTTAAAGAAAAAAAACAGAAAAGTAAAAAAAAAAAAAAAAAAAAAAAAAAAAGTGACCCTGAAAATGTTTTCCATCTATGTCACTGGCGACATGATTGTGGCGTACTTGAGCTCCTTAATGAACCCCCCCGGTGATCTTCAGACCCGGAGACCTTGATGTTTGACAGCGCAGATAAAAAATTACAACTTGCCCCTTTGGTAAATTTGAATCCGGACAGGGGTTGATTTATCAGGAAAATATTTTTCTGCTGCAACACATGCGCCGTGTTAACTTTCATACAGTAGTTTTAGACACTGGAGTGGCCAGTTAAAATACAAGACCTGACCACAAAAGGCTGACGAGGCCCACAGCAGATAAAACAGGCCAGGGTGCCAGTTTATTATGATCCATTTCTTCTTCTTCTTCTCTTTCTTCTTCTTCTCTTTTTTGTTTGACCCCTTTTCTCAAACGTTAGTTAGCTCCTTTGTTTATCCAGACAGAAATGTAGCAAAAATATAAAAATATAATAGCAATAAAACATTTTTTCTTGCTCTGACGCAGCAGCAGCAGCAGCAGCAGTATCTCATGTCTGCAGAACCACAACCTTGCGACGGCCTGAGTTATAATATCAGGTCTGATATCCTCCTCTGATACTTTAAACATGGAGCGGGATGTCCAGACTTCTGTGGCACAGTAGCTGAGTGCATGTGTGTGTGAGGGGGATTCGAACACCGGGGTTATTATGGAAGCTCAGTCCGTCTTGATAAATGCCTCCCGACTGGCTCCCTAATGAAGGGCAGACCGGTGGAGACCCGCTCCCCTCCCCTCCCCCCGCATCAAAACCATGTGATAGCCGCACCGGTACATGGGCCACGCACCAGTGAGCTCGCCACGGCCAAAAAATAAACACCGTAATCCGTCATTTAGCCGGACTGATTAGGGACCGGCACGTCGGTGCGTATGCGTGACAGCGGCTCGAGGGGGAGGGGGAGGGAGAGGCGATCAAGCTCCGCTTTTAGCGATCAAAACACGGTTGTTGCTTTGGGCTCCAAATGTGGAGGCCAAATATAAAACTAATTAAGCTTGATTCCAGACAGGTGAAATTGAATATTAAGACTGTTTTTGCGCTTGAAAATGGGTCATTTTAAATGGGACTCTTTTCCCGTGAACATACTCGATGGGAGCCGTGGACATATTTCTGAAGAGACTGTCTTCCGGATTTTGAAGAAAAGGAAAGCAGATACCTGTTGACATGCCCAGCGTTTTTCCTGCCGATATTTGGCTATTTATTTGATGGTGTTTGACTGGGTGAGAGGATGTGAAGTGACAGCCCGGACTGAACCATCACGGGATTGTCACCAGGCGAAGGCACGCAGGAACCTCAGACACACAGAGGGTTTCCGGTCAGTGGAAGTGACACCTGTGTGCAACCCTGATTGGCGTCCGCCCACCTGTCAGTCGAGACTTGTCGGAAAGAGGGCAATTAAAAAGCTTGCATTTAAAATTCAAGACGGGGAGAGAATGGAAAAGTAAGTGAAATCAAATAAATACGAAAACTAAATAATAGCATTCACAACATAATTTCTATTCGCACCCCCCCTTTTTTAATGTCATTGTTTAATGACATTAAACAATGTCATTAAACTATTATTATTATTATTATTATTATTATTATTATTATTATTATTATTGTTATTATCATAGAAATCCGAAGAGTGTGTCTGCCTTAAAAACAATTTAACCAATAAAACCGGGGTATATTTTTTTCATTCTTTTTTGCCTTTTCTTTCTCTCGTTTTAATTTTACTCAATTCCGTTTGACTAAAGAACTACAACTATACCTAATTTGTTCTAGTTTGAAGTAATTTTATGTGATGGGTTTTGTTGACCGAAAACGTCTTAAAAAAAAACAAAACAAAAACAACAAAAAAAAACATCTAAATCTTGAAAAAGAAATTGAGGGAAAAAAACAAAACAAAACATCTAAATCTTTAAAAAGTAATTGAGGGTAAAAAAAAAAAACAATCCGCGAATGAGTTAATATTTGCATTGAAATAAAAACACGTGAACGACAAATGTGAGCGTCAGTCCGACGCAAAGTTGCTCTTTTCAGGGGACAAAATAGGAACATTTTGCAGAAACGAAATATCTTGACAAATTATTTTTGTCGTTATTCTCAGCAGTCGTGGAGAAAAGTCTTGAGCAAATCTCTCCCCCCCCCCTTTTTTTTTTTTTTTTTTTTAAATAAAGCTTTTTAGAGCGGCCATGCGAGTAGAAAATTGAAAGTACGGACGGTTAAAGTTTCCAATTCCAGACGGCATTTCTATCACAAGTGGACTCGACGGCCTTTTGACGAAGAAAGAGTGACGTCTGAAGAGTAATTTCTCTAATGTCCTGCTCCCAATGACTACGCTGCTAATATGACAGACAGACAGACAGACAGACCTGTTGCGTGTCTGGCAGCGGCCATCGGAACAGGAGCCGTGACACAGTAGCATTCTCACATTGAGGCAAGAAACCGTGTCAGCTGGATAAAACAAAAACAAAAAACAAAAAACAAAGCGAGACGCCCGTGGAATTCAAAAGAAAGGGGGAAAAAAATTAGATGGCCTGAATATATATATTTTTTTGCCACTTGGAGGGAGGCATGTCGGATGCAAAACATTAGAAGCACTTATCCCATCTTGGAATCCCTTATCGCCTTAATTGAAGTGTGCTTCTCAGGCCAGGATAGTACAATATCGGATGTAGATTATTTTCAGACAAGCGCAGACAAATAGACACAGCATAAAACATAACTGAAGACAATTTTTAGTATAAATAGTGACAAAAATAACTGAAAATGTAAATATAGATATACATACATTTATGTATACACCGTTACTGATCCCATAAAGTAATTCATTTCCCTTTCAAAAACATCAGCCATTATTATATTGAGCAGGGCACTGGCCAGCAGACAGATATGAGTGAGTGTGGTCTCGGGGGGATTAGCCCCTCTATCTGCTGAATGCCAAACCCCCTGGTGCAGCGCGGCCCTTTGTTCCTGTCCAATCAGATACAGCTGTACAAGCCCATCTCCGCGGGGAAAGCCGGGGTCATCCTCTTAGCGGATGCTCGGGGTCCATCCTGCTACTGGTGCCCTGAGGGCCCGGGCACGGAGCGTGACCCCCGCAAAGAGCCACCCAGACACTATAATGCCGTCCTTGAGCTGGAGCTCGCGCTAGCTGCTGGTGTTTTTCGGACATCTTCCCGTCTTCACTCGCAGAGGGGGGACGGGTGGTGGAAATGGTATTTGTTTGCAAGTTCACCCTCGATAGCAGAAACAATTCACGGGGTTTTGTTCCACTGTAGCGCGCAGGCCGTCAGGTCTGCGTGTGAAGGCCACAGATAGCGCCGAGCGTTCAGCCCTCCATCTGAAGGTCTCCGGGCAGGTGAGACCACCGCCCCTACTTACTTTGTGCTATCACAAGATCTCACGTCGGTAAATTAAAGGAGTTCTGGCATCCGAGCCGGACCGGCACAGCTCTGCTGGGGGAAGACCGTGGCCCCGACGCGGCAAATTAAGAGGGATTTTTCTTGGTGGATCTCCACCAAGAAAAAGGACATGCAACAATTTCTGCCTGTTTATATATATATATATATAAAAAAAAAGAAAAGCAAATGACCTCGGGGGCTAAAGTGGCTGGATAGAAAATAAACTGTTTGGAATTACTCTGCACATTGAGAAATAGAAAGCAGCTGCAAAAATCCAAAACTTGCTCTGCAGATCTCTCTGCGATTTGGGGAAAAGCTTTCAGCAAGAACATCATCCAGAGCTTTAGGCTGAGGCAGCGAGAGCACCGGCTGTAATGTCTTCAGCATGTCTGCGCTCTTTAAAGGAGATAAAGTACACAGCCGGAGGTTCGGACTAGATTTAAACTTCTTCATCTTAATCTTCTTCTTCTTCATCCTCAGACTTCGCGGCCTAACCCTAACCCTAAGATCTCGATGCTCGACTCGCGCGCCTTGCGCGCAAGACCGATCAGGCGACTTTGGGGGGACGGGGGGGTGTAGATGGGTCATAAAGAGTTGTGTAGCGGGCGAGCAAGCGCGGGGCTTTAAGCGCTGCAGTCAATGACACACAGGAGACTCCCGTCTTGACCAGGTTTCAGAATAATCTAATTTATGGCCACTCGGCAGCAGCTGGATTTGCACTTCCGACCTGGGGATACCGTTACCAAACACGCTGCAGAGGGCCCGTGGATATTTGCAGGAGTCGGGACTCGACTGCCGAACACAAATATGCTCTATATTTAGGCAACGTGCACATTCTCCTGTTGGAGAAGGGGAAAAAAAAAACAAAATGTCGCTAACAACCTTCTTTGCGTTCTGAAATACTAAATTTTTTTCTTTTTAATTGAGACGCTTCTGTTTTTTTTTTCCCCACTTTCTTTACCGTTAGTGTAATTACGCTCAAAGGTCAGCGGGACGGCGGCCGAGGGAAGCGGCGCTCATCTTAAGTGGTCGGCTACGTCATCACTCGGTTTTTTATTTTAAGAAACTAAATAAGCAAGCCCATTTATATATGATACAATTAGGACCTGGGAGTCTGGGCGCTACATCACGTAAAGAAAATACAAAAAAAAAAAAAAAACAGAGTGAGAAAAGCAAAATAGAAAAACCAGCCTGTAAAATAACCAAAAAATTCATCTCCCAGCTGAGAAATCTGAGATTTCTTTTTTCGTTACTTTTTCTTTCTACTCCACATTTGACATTATATCGTCTGTCTGTGGGAAACAATGGCGGATACCACACACGCGCACGCACGCACGCACACACACACACACACACACACACACACGTACGCACGCACGCACGCGATCCCACACTCCACCCTTTCGCCGTCCGACCGCATTCGTCGCAGGGCTACAAAATCATTTTTGACGTCTGAAATTCCGCGGTGTGCGCCGGGGCCGAGGGCTGCGAGCTCTGCTGCGGGAAGGCCAGTCAGCTGTAACCACGCTCTGTTCCCCCGGCAGCCGCAGCTCACTCACCGACCTGACGGGGGGAGTGTAATCTTACGGGCTGAATTTAGCCGAGGCCTCACGCTCTTAAATCAGAACCTTCCTCCTCCAGTACCTCCTCCTCCTCCTCCTCCTCCTCTTCCACCCGCCTGATTAATGCGCACTGTCTTTCCCTCCGCTCGCCACTCTCACTCTCTAAACTTATTATCCGCCGGGGGAGTCGCCTCCGATTACAACAACGTTTGGTAATCGGAGAGCCCGATCTGAGATGAGGCGACGGCCGACATTCCCAGCCTCGGGATTTGCTCGGGAGTGTTTTCGCAGCGACCTCCGTGTGAAAGGGCCCCGTCGGCGCAACAACAGAAAAAAAAAAGTAGAAGGAGGAGGAAAAAAAACAACAACAAACGCTGCGACTGTTGTTTGACGCAAATCATCTCCGGCAGATAAATCTGCGATTTCACGGACGCCCCTTCCTTCACAGACACTTTTGCCTGGATGGTTTGTTGGTGTTTTTTCGCGCGGAAAACAAAGCGGAGGCGTCCCAGGACTGGCGGACGTGGCCGCCGTCCCCCTCGGCCGAGGAGACCTGACAGTGAACCCCCCCGAGGAGGGCCGGCCACCCCCCAGACGGCTTCCCCTCCAGCCTCTGCTCTCATTATCCTGCCGCAGCCTGGGGACCACTCACCCCGGCTGCCCTCCGTCTAGCTCCTCTTCCCCTTCTTCTCCTTCTTCTTCTCCTTCTTCTCCCTCTCCGCCCTCGCTATCTGTCCCCCTGACCCTCTCTTCCTACTCTCCCCCCACCTCCCCACCCACCCTGCCCCCACCCTCCTTTACCCCGGCCCGTTTCAAGAGCTCCCCGTGTCACCGGGATGATTAAAACAAACACTGACCTTATTTTGGTACCTAATCCAATTGTGCTCTTTTTCTTCTCACCGGCCCTGGAGCACGCAGAGTATTAGATGTCCGAAGAGAACCCCCCCCCCCCCCTCCACCCTTCCCCGCCTCCCCCCTCTCCCCGTGGCTGCTCTTGGATTTCAAAAACTCAGGGACATCACATATGGTGGGCAAAGAGTAAATAAAGCCTTATTAAACTTCCCGTTAGCGTTCATGTCAGAGAGGGATCAGGCCTGCGCTGAGCTGCGCCGGGGCCGTGAGTCTCGCATTCCTGCGGTTCTTGAGCGGCGAACAAATGCATTGCATGTTTCGGGCGCCGTGCATGCATGTGTGCGTGCGTGCGATGGTGCGACGCTGTGTAAGATGAAAAGTGCGTTTCAGAGAGTTTCTACTGACGGCTAGCGGCGGCTAGCCAAGACCACTGTTTATTGTTTTGTTAAAAGTTGCATGTTGGCCTCAGCAGGACGGGGCTTTACCTTTGACCCCTGGAGCAGGAGGCGGGAGCGCGCATCAAATATGCAGCAGAACTTATTGAAGTCTGCACGCGTCCAAATGTTTGACGGCACAAAAGAGACTCGAGCTACACCTTCAAACTGCCCCAAACACCTCTGTCAGTGCACCTAAAACGTGGCGTAACTTCAATGCAGTGCACTTGCAGTTCAACACTGTTCGCTGCCAGCGGACAGTGTGTTTTTTTTGGTGCGTTTGACCGCCGCTTGTTATTTTTTACTCTTGGCAGCGGATTGAACAAATACAATAAAGGCGTTTAAAAACGACTGCTAGGTTAACCGCTAAGTTAGCTAACCTATCCCTTTATCTATCCTAAAGTAGCGCAGTCTGCCGTGTGGCTTTTGCTGACTGTGTGAAGCGGCGGCTGTTTTGAGTGAGCAAAACAGCAACTTTTATTTTTTTGTATACTTCCTTACAACAATTGTTTGGTGCAGAGGCATACAAAGTTCTTTTTTTTATTTACGCTTAAATCTTTTTCCATTTTTCACGGTGGACTGAAAACATATGGTAAAGGCATTTAAAATGACACGAATCCCACATAAACCAAATGCACCACGACAGCTGGGTCAGTTAGCTAGCTAGCAGATATTACCGCTCTAGGCAGAACGCTAAAGCCACTTTCTCTACGTCACCAACATGGCATTTGTTGTCTGTGGGAAGTGTCCGCTGTTGAATTTTTGGATTCTTTTTGCTTCCTATTTATTTTCATCAGTACAAAAACTCTTGAACTCTTCTACAGGATAGTGGCTGATCAGTGCACTGCTGCACAGACTACACTTGAATTCTTGCTCTTTGTCTTGGAGAGACTCGCGGGGGGGTGCGAGCTCTCTCCGTCTCGCTCAGAACTTTTCGTACACGTCGCCAGACCTCCAAGTGTTTGAATGAAACCCTGATGTCACAGTGAGAGCCACAGATCTCTGCCGCTCATTCAGCACACACGCAGTTAAAAAGAAGAAGAAAAGAAACGTCCCCCAAGCGCAGAGTCAGGGCCTCCAGCAAAGAATCAGGTAGCCGACGCTCACATTAAACACACACGCAGATCAAAATAAATCCCACAATGCAACGTGCAGCCCCCAGTCAGCCACCTCCTCCCACCAGTCTGCCCACTCTGGGGCGCGTCAGCACGTCAACTTCCCGGAGCCCGGCCGGTGACGTTAATGATACCACCTAGTGGTGATTAACAGTTACATCACCCCCCACGCATTTAATCCCTTGCACTTGTAGCCTGATTTGATTCATGTTAACGGCGAAGAAGAATAATAAAAAGTTTGGTCTGAGCCTCGTCCGTGGTGTCAGATAACTCTTGTTGCCGAGTGGAGTTTTATACGCCAGCTTTTATGCGACTCGACGTGAACAGCGCACGCCAATGTTTCCCATGTGGCCGTTGTCTCTCTGTATTAAAATGGCCTATGATCAACTATAAAGGCTGCAAATTAGGATCAGGCCTTTTTTTTGTGGTTTTTCTGTATGTTTCCTAATTCCAGCAGGTATTCTGCTGTAACATCAAATTAGGATTTATTTGTTTAAAAGAAGAAACAGAGACTTGCGAGTTTAAAACGTAAGTATGCGGGATTATAGCAAGTGAATAGTTTCCGGGCAGGGCTGCGGCAAAGACATGAAATAGACGAAAATCCAAAAAAAAAAAATCGCACGCAGAAATCGGAGGGAAAAAAACAAAAATACTTGAACAAAGTCATAGATATAAATGTGAAAAAAAAAAAATTGTAACTGCAGCTAGAAAAAATAATTGCTGTTTAGTTGCAATGGATTTCCTTCTGTCTATTCAGTGTCTAGTGTCCTGGAGTCTGGTGCATGTGTATCATCAGCGTGTCACTCTCTCCTTAAATCACACACACAGAGAGTGGGGGAGGGGCGAGCAGGGTGTGTGTGTGTGTGTGTGTGTGTCTGGACAATGATTTATTGCAGACAAACGGCAGGTCATATGGGCACCTTCACTGTATGGGAAAAAAAAGTCTTTGATTACTGGCACACACACACACACACACACACACACACACACACACACACACACACACACAAAACTCTTTTGTGGCTTGGGTGAATTATGGCCAATTACTTTGACCCTCTTATGATAATCATTTGTTCTCCCTACTGTCACAAGCAGGACCTTGGAGCCGGTTTTACCCAGCAGAGCTTCAGGAGGCGACTACAGGTTGAAATATATGGCAATAATCATTCCCACTAATGGTCGGCAGCAAAGGCAGCTTTTTTTTTCTTCTTCTTCTTTTTTTTTGCTATATAGAGGCCAACTGTACATCAAACCTCGCGACTGGGCGGATTTTTTTTTTATGAGCAGGTCATGTCACCCTTTAGTCTGTTGTTTATGGTTTTAATGGCCAGACGGTTGCCAGTTCTCATGGGTGCGGCGGCGGTGGCGGCAACTGGTGTTTTTTTTCTTTCTCTCTCCCCCCATTTATAAAACTGGAGCAACGGGCACACACACACACCCACACACACACACACGCCGTCCGCTGACCCTCAAGCTCCTGTGTCCCCACAGAAAGAATGACACACTCGCTAAGTCATTTAAAGCAACACCCTGTGAAATGAGTGTTAATTCGATTATCATTTCCCCGCCGCTCATTACGTCGGCCTGGAACTGCAGTCGGCGCTACGTGAGCGCTGGGAGAGAGACGTAAAGAGCTGCGGCCGCCCTCGCTTTTCCGATCGATACTCAGGGAGACGGGCAGGAATTCTTTTTCTAACGACAACAAAAAAAAACCCCAGTGTGAAGAAGAGATAAAATGAGCAGGCGGTGGCGGCGGCGGTAATCGATGGCAGAAGCGGCGTCGTTTGTCTCCGGGTTGGAGGCGGTGCAGCTTCCTGGCAGGCGGCCAGGCTCTGTGCGACGGCGTCTGGGCAGAATCCATCACTGTGACTGGCCGCCTTGTTACCGATGAAGACATGAATCTGAACGCAAGCGGGCGGGGTCAGCGTTCCCGGCTGCAGAGCCGTTCTAGGAGGACCATTAACCCCGCCTGGCTGTGTCCCTGGTACTGTGTAGTTCAAGTACGCTGCAAATACACACACAGCACAACGACACACATTACAGACACACTCATTAGGGCCCGCCCCCTCCGCCAGACCGCCTCGCCTCGCCCCGCCCCGCCCCGCCGTCATCAGATTCATAACTCACGTACTTTTTAATGGTCGGCGTTCTCCCCCCCGCACGTTTGACATGAGAGCGTAATTGGATTCTGTTTGTTTATCGAGCATCTCCGAAGGCTTCAGCGCCGTGCCGCCGCGCTAACACGCAGATCCAACGACCACGCAGACACGCTCCGGAGAGCGGCGTTCCGTTGGAGGTTCCTAAAATAAACACGGGCCTGTTTTTAGATGCAGGGTGCCGTTTCTCTGGGAATAATTCACAACAGACCTCGAAGCTGCAGGTCCTCTTTGCCAAGCCAGGGCCATTTCTCTCTTGCTTTTTTCTTTGTCTTCTTTTTTTTCTCAGTGTAACAGCCCCGCTCAGCAAATCTGGAAGTCTGCACACAGTTTTAAGGCAGTTTCTTGTACTTCTTCTTGACACCATTAACTGCATGTTCCAGGTGCTGAGCAGATATAATGGGCCAGGGTGGGACCTGCTGTGCCAACACATTGGCCCCCGAGGTTCGCCCACCCGTGTTTAGATTCATTAAAACTCCATGAATTACCATAAAAAGTAGTAGATATGAAACTGGTTTGTTGTTGACTTGTTGCGATTAAAACTGAACAACAGAAAAGTGTTATATGAAACCTCCAGAACAAAGCAAATAAGCCCGTCCCCTTAAATGACCACTGTCCAATCCAACGTAACCGCAGCAACAGCAACAGCAACCGTAGCTATCCAGGAGAGCTACAGCTCTGATAGTTAGCTTAGCCTGGTGCAGCGTTAAGGAGGTTGATTCTATGGGCCCAACAGTCATGGTGGGCCCCAGAGGATACCGTTATTAATTTGCTGTGTAGCGATGGGAGGGGAGGAGAGCCCAAACCGATGTTTAGTCATAGGCCTCCAAATTGCTAGCCAGTAGCCACGCCCCTCAACTTAGCTAGCAGACTTTTTACACGACTTACAACAACAGCCAAACAATTTTTTTTCATGTGTTATTTGTAAAGAGGCTGGGCGGAGGCCGAAGACTCACCACTGGCTCCAACAACACAGTCCACCCAGTCCACCCAGCCCTGTTCTACACACTCATCAGCCCCACGCAACTCTTGTGCCGGTCCACCCAAAGCACAGTTTGTGCTGACGCCCCTGCTAACCTCTGTAGGCTTTTCCCCTGGGCGTGTGGGTGCGCGCGTGTTTGTCTGTCTGTCTGCAAAGTTTGACTTGTGCGTCTGCTGCGTCCGTCTTGGCCGAAACTCAGTGTACCGAGCCACAGATGGCAGCCGAGCCCTCTCGACGTCGCCGAGGTCTCGGCAGCTTGTCTCGCCAGCCGGTAGAGGAGATGGAGAGAGGAGGCGGGATTACCGAGCTAATCATCCCGAGTCTCTGCAAACCTGCAGGAAACGGCTCATCCATATTGGTTATTTCGACCGACATCTCAGAGCAAAATTCCCTAATTAAACCCATAGTCCCCTTTTATTTGCTTTTAAAACTTTTGCTTGCGTTTAGAAAAACAGGCACGCAGTTCTGTTTGAGGAAGAATCTTAGTCCTTGTCAGGATTCATTTATTTACAGGGTGTTCTTTCATTTCTAACCACAAGAGGGCGCAATCAGGTCAGCGTAGAGTATCGTGCTGAAACAACCGCTGAGGTTCAGAGCCCTCACTCACAGCTCAACCTTGCATGTTCAGGGAAAGTCTAATTAAACGTCCGCTTTTAATATTTTTTCCAGAAATCATTTTGCAGAGTTCTCCATGCAACCTAAGATCAGCTAACAGTTGGTTACCTGATGAAGTAATCACACATTTTGGTGCATTAAAAAAATAAATCGAGTGAGAAATGCTACCAAATCTCAAAAAAGGAATTCTTATTTAAAAGAATATTTAAAGAATTAAAGAATAAGGGAGAGTGATTTCTATGTGGTATCTGCTATAACATCTCTGTGTTTTCAGACGCATTGTCACTTTCCGATCTCTGGAGACCTCAAAAGATCTCAAAATAGATGTATTAAATAATATTTTGTTTCAATAAATGGTTATTTTTCAGGGACAGAGGTGGGAGCTGCGGCTGTCTGAAGGGGAGCAACAGGGAAAAACGTAGGTTGGTTCGACGCCCTGCAGCTTCTCCTGCGGCGGAGGCTGCTGTAAACACAGTCAATTTGATGCGACACACAAACGCAACACACCTACAGTGGGGCAACACTGAGGTCATCCCCCTCGTCCCCAGGCAGCGGCGGAGCTGTAACGACGAGACTGCAGCTGACAGCGACCACACAACACAGCTTGGGTGCAAACGCGCACTCTTTAACGTCGCTACGCCAAAAAAAAAGAAGCTTGACACTTTGTGTCTGGTCGCTGAGGAGCCAGACGGCCGGAATTTCGGTGGCTGTGTAGACATACAGCAGGACTGCATATAAGTTAAGCCGTTCTATTATATATCTGCTTTTATGCTGTGACCAAAAAGCCAGACAGGGATCAGAGCCCCCACCTAACTGCTTTGTTGGTTCTCTGATGCCTCCGTGGGTTTTTCCCATTGATGCATGACAGGGACGGACGCACATTGATCTGTGTGACACCAGCAGGAAGTCTTCGCTCTTTTCATATTTATCCCTCCTTGCAACCTCTGTCGTGCCGCAGGGCAGCGCTCACATCAAAAAATGGTCAAAATCTAAATCCTCAAACTCCATTTTCCCGTCGCGACCTTTCCGCCTCGAAGCGTGACTGAAAGAAAATTAACTGGTAATTTGTGCTCAAAGCAGAAAACAAGAACCGTGGCATTTGATTAAAGGTCCCGTTTCATAGCCATTTATTTCAATTATTTTAATTTCTTCAGCCCTGATGATGATGATGATGATGATGATGATGATGAAGATGATGATTAATAACACCGAAGAAAATACAGATCTCTAATCTACAATTTAAGAAAACAACATATTTAGCCCTGTGTTTACAGCCCTCTGCAAAAATGCTGCTTTAGCAAACATTTCTGATGTTCCACATATTTCGAAGGAGACCAAAGAGAGCTCTTCTAAGAGGGCAGAGCCAACACCTGTTTTCGCTGGCCTGGAAGAGGTATCAGAGCCCTTTGTGACATCACAGAGAGGTGATTACCAGAACTTTGTGTTTAAGTAAGGGCTGGACTGTTTGCATATTTTGTGTGTGCATCTTGTGTGGCCTGGCAGACAAAACACTAGATTTTGCCTCATCATGGGATCTATAAGTCCATATTTTGGCAATCCGGGTAAATAAAAGCGTGTGGGCTCATTTCTGCTCTGAGCGAAGCCGGCCCTGCGACGTGCAGCTGCTCTGGAGTCCTTGCTCTATGGGAGCAGGATGAGGAGGGATGGGATCTATTTTCAGAGGCCTCCTTCTTCACGCGCGCAGCGCTAATTGAAAAGACTTCAGACGTCGGCGGCTCACGCGGACGTCCGAGTGGCGAAACGTGAACTTTAGCGGGAGGATATCGCGCTAGTTCAGTTCTCTCCCGGTGGCTCTGGCAGGCCAACTGTCAGATTTCACTCTCGCTGCGGCGTCGCAACAGTTTTATTGTCTCCTCTCCTGGGCGGAGGCCAGGATTCTCTGTACTCATCCAAACACACGCACAATTGGCTGCTCCCTCGTAATCTTTTTAGCCCGTTTGATTGTGCTTCGTGCAAAAAAATCATCACCGGCGCAAGAATCGAAACCCCACCGTCGATTCCTCTGCCGTAGACAAACTCGAGACAACAGAGACGTCGATACTTTAACGCACGTCCCTGCTCCAGATGCGAACCCTGTCTATATTTCTTGATTGGTGATGATTACACAAGAGGCCATGAGGGCAGATGAATTTTCTCCACAGCAGCATCTCTTTGAACAGAGGCGAGGGAAGCAGCGTCAGTCAGCAGACCTGACAGTTTTTCCTCGACTCGCCGGTTCAGCGGCTGCGGCAGCACCAGCGCAGTCAGAGCCATTAATAGCGCGAGGCACCGGAGGAGAGGAAGTGCTGTTGGCAGCGCCGACCGGGCTCAGCTGCACAGAAAACACCCCAGAGATGCAGATCGCATGTAGGCCGCCGGCTGTTCCTCAGCATGTCGAGCAGGTGCCCTGGCAACTCGGCTCTCCAGGGATTTTTTTTGTTTTTGTTTCTTTTATAAACTAAATATTTAGACGTAACTGCTGCCATGTTTGAGCTTGATTGGCTGTAAGGTTTTGTGAGTGGGTGACATTATAACCCACCATTTCAAACTCACATCCTGAGTGAATGTTTAAATCTGGTTTGTGGTTTTGTTTGCTAACCCTAACTGATCTATATGATGGAGCCCATAGAAAGCATTTGAATAGGGAGGGGAATAACATAGAGAGCGATTGGGCCAACTATTCAATCACATTTGAGGACCAATCAGATTTGTTTGTTCTGACTTTGAGTCATGTCGAATGAGATGCAAAGGGTTTAATAAAAATGACACCCAGCTCTAAAACTAAAGCTAAAACTGCTCCTAGTGCCGCATCCGTGCTAGTCGTTGTAGCACCAACAGCTGTGATTCCTCTTCAGTCTGGCCTTCATCTGCTGTTTTTTTCCAGGGCAACTTCTCGCTCTCCTACTTCCCGTCTCCTCACCCTCAAAGGAAGCTGATTGGCTATGACTCACCACCAAGACTCACCATTTTTTTTCACAGTTTTAATGCATCCGAGTGGAATTCTAAGTAGCCCAGCCGCTGCTATGCAAGGTTAAAAAAATCCGAGGACTCGTTTGAATGCGCAGGTTCTGTCATGGTATATGACCCATGAATCTTTATGTCTCCTGTCCATTCGCAGCCTCTTTACACTGGCCCATAACTATTTAGAGTCCTAAAAGGCTCTGCTAATAGCCCGAGTCTTATGGCTCATTTCCCCTTCGTGCTCCCATTTTACAACATGTGAAATACTGGGGGGCTAAATCCGATGCTTTTCTGCAGCTCCTCCCCCAGCTCTCCATCCTCCCCCCCTCCCTCTCTTCTCGCTCTGTGAGACGAATAAAAATGAGGTCAGCTCAAGGTCAGGAGTCTCGAGGTCAGAGCTCTGATGACGTTGATGTAGACAGGCGAGAAGAGGTTCCTCCCCGCGGATATGAAATGTGATTTCTGGGCCGTTTGTTTCCGGCCTAAGAGATACTCGCTCCGAGCGTTTGCTCATGACGCCTTCAGGTGCGCAGCGCTGCAGCGGCGTTCAGGTTATGACAAGGAGGGCGAGCGCGCGTCTCCCGCTGCATCATTGAAAGGTGCGATATAAGCTGCGAGAGAGAACGGCGCCAGAGGAGACGAAGCCGTGCCTGCTATGGGTTTGTGCTTTGAAATGAGGGAGGTGGAGGTTTTTCAGTGGCCCATTCACAGAACGGCAGCAGATACTACAGAGGGAGGGAGGGAGGAGGAGAAGGAGAGGAGTGATAAAAAAAAAAAATAACACGGGGAGAGGAAGGAGGGGGAAAAAAAAATCAGGGTGAGCAACCATCATATGATCGGAGGTTGCCATGGCAACTGATCCCAGCAGTCAGAGCCCTTGCAAAGTGAGTCACATGAGTGAATCGAAGGAGACAGAAGCACGCTGTGCGCTGCACTGCTGTCGGTTGGTGCAGTGCTCCTGTGTGCACGTGTGTGCGTCCACAGACTGCGTTGCCGTGTTTAGCACGAAGGCAGCGTGTGTAAGCGTGTTTAGCCTTTGGGAAATGTTAGGTGTCTAGAGGCTGAACAGGATCCAAAGTGAGATTGTTGTTACCTACTAAAAGGTGGAACTTTAGACATACTATACTCCTCAAACTCCTCATCTGTGTTCTTCAACTTGTACCTTCTGCCAGCATCTTCTCGCCGTCGCCTGACGACACCAGAAACTGCTCCTCCACCGCCAAGTCCTTGAGCTACGATTCCGGCAAACCCTGAAAAACGTATACAATAATTTAAAAAAAAACAAAAAAAAACAGCCTGTGCAGACTCCTCTGTTGCCAGCTTTGCGATGATGAAAAGCCACCCAGCATGCAAAGGGAGAAAAGATATACAGAGAGTGAAGTGCTGGCAGACGGAGCCAAGGGCAGAATAAATTGCAGGTGTCAGGGAGAAAAACGAGCGTTCAACAAATGATCTGCGCCTGAGCCAAAAAAAAAAAAAAAAAAAGACCTCTATTAAGGAGCTCTGTCTTTTAGCACCTGTTTTAGTCTACATGACTCCGGGCCAGTGGTCTGACACATCCATTAAGGACTGGGAGCAAAAAACTGTGTCGGCATAAGTTCCATCAATGAACCTGTTCATTACCTCCACTACTTTGGCGCTTAACTATATCTCATAATGCGAGAGGGCTCTCAGAGTCTGTTCAATGCTGACATCTTGAGGAAGTTCAGGCAGAAAGGAGGAAATCGGAGCACTTAGTGAGTGTGATGTGCAACTTTCCTTTCATTTACATCACTGCGAGTGAACATCATGTGGCAAAAACATCACCCAGAGTAACAGTTGTAAAAATGATGATAGTAAATAAATATCATATCATAACATGCAAAATAGCAAAAGTGTTGTTATTATCAAAAATAGTAGTCACAATAATATTAATATTACTATTGTGGCTATGACTACTACCACTTCAATGTTAGTAGTAATACAAGAACAGCAACAACAAAATAATAATAATAAGATATGTTGTTGCTGTTTCCAATAGCGCCAGTGCTAACATGATTAACACTGTAGTGATAAAGCTGAAACTACTGCCAGCTAGTAGCTAAGTAGTGCTGCTAGTAACAATTATGATAACGACAGCGATAAGAACAACAATATGAAGAGTAATGAGGACCTAACAAAACAACCACAAAACGCTGTTCTTGGTATTGTTGTGATAAGTAGTACTGGCAGACTACCACAGTACTAGTATACTAATGAGTATTCCTACAATAACGATGGCGGTAATAATGATAACGATAATGCAGACGACTGAACGTGTTTATATTTAATGCTATTTTCCGCAGTGTTCTCATTCTGTTACCTTTGACGTGACAACACGCTGCCCTCTGAACATTGCAGATGCTTTTTATTCCCCTTCCTTTTTTTGATCAACTAGTGACGTGCGCACGAGCGAGTGGGTGAGTCAAACCTGCGTCAGACCACGTCGTGACTTTCCATAGTAATGCCCCTGCCCCCGGGAGCCCGTGCATCTCACAACACGGGCCCGGACCACGTGGGAACCAGGGGAGGGGCGATCAAACGAAGAAAACCGCAGCGTCGCGGGGAGCCGTTCACGCGATAGCGCAGAAGCCCCATGTGAAGCGGGAGGGAGATTCGTTAACCTTGTGTGACCATTTTAACCGCCTTCTCATCCCCATGGTCAAAGCAGCAGCTCGGAGATTTCGTGTTGCACGCCTATTACGTCCAGTGCGCTTCATTTATTAAAGGTCCCACATTTTGAAAAACACTCCCCTCACTTAACTGGTGTTTTCTACCTACAGTACCTTGCCTGTGAATGAAACGTAGAAAAGACGATCTCTGTTCAGAGTTAAAGGAAACTGCTCCCTTAAAACACAATCTTGCACAGCAGTAAAGTGATGTCACAAAGGGCACTGATACCTCGCTCAGTGTTCTCACACCCAGCCTCGTGCCCGTTCTGCCACCGGAACTATTCCGGTCGTGTGGAAAAAACAGCTAATTATCAGTTTCAGTAGGAAACACACACACAGAAATCAAATCAAAACACATTTTTTGACAATGGGGCTGTAAACACAGGGTTAAATCTGCTGTTTTGCTGGAGGTGTGCGTGGCTCATCCATTTCTGTGTAATATGAGAAATATAGAACTAAAATTAATTATAATGTGGGACCTTTAATAGTAACTGTCCGAGATGTTCACTAGTTATGTCAACACATGATCAGCACGTCTACGTATCCGTGCTTCCTTGCCACCTGCTTTACAAAATAAAATAAAAAATAAACCAATTTTCGCGAAAGTGACGCCAGTAAATTCAATTTTATTTTGAAAACCGGAAATCGATAGAACCTGCGTATTCTCTCTTTAGCTCTAAAAATAAAACAAAATAAAAATTTTAAAAAAACAAAACAAAAAAAAACGCCGCAGTTCTTGCAACCAATCACGTCAGTAGCGCTCTTGAGGCACTGATATAGAACCTCTTAACTGTCACTTCCAGGGAGGCTCGTCTCGTCAAAGCCGCACGTGTAGAACGGCACTGTTCTTTTTCCCCCCGCCTCCCCAATAAATGTGCCGTAACGACTGTAATACGGGCGCACCATAAATCAAGCAGAGGGCGGGGGGCGACTTCTCTGGCCGTGCGGGAGCTGCGAGCGGACCGCAGCAGTCTGGGAGATGGTTCACACGGAGGCGGGAGCTGAATGAAGACGTCCGTCACTCTGCATTAAGGCTCGTTAACGCGGACCTGACGAGTGCCAGGTGAGCACCTCGGTGAGACGTGTTGGGTTTTTATTTTATGTTCTGTTTTTTTTTTCTTTCTCTGACGTATTCATAGTTTTGACGAGAAAAGGTAGCGATTTTTTTTAAACAAATATATATATATCCACCTTTATAAAGAGGGGTTTTTTTGTTTGTCATCCCGTATTAACGTCATTTTTCACCGCGTCTTTCCCTTAGCGAGGATAACGCCGCATTGCCGTTAACATACACACACATATAGATTTTAATTTCAAGCATCGCATATTAATGCGATGCTTCCGTGGCGACTGACGTGCATACAGTTGCCATGATTTTGCGGGTAACAACTGCACACAGTGCTGATCATCGAATCGGGAGGGGATTTTAACGCGTTCATTCCGCCAGGTGAGTGATTTGACCTTGACAAGGTGCCCGGTGGTTGTTGCATCCACGCACATCCAGGATCCTGCTCCGGCAGGTGCTGTTGTTGCCTGGCCTGGCCTGGCCTGGCTTGGCTTAGCTGCCTCGGATCCCAGGAGGTACCTGGACCTGACCGTACAGGTGTTATTTATTTATGTATTTATTTTTAAATAGCCACGACAGTCCACAGCAAGGGAGGATCTGTTCCCCCAGGCGGGCTGAGAACATCCTGATCTCCCCCTTCACCTTTTCACTGCGCACACCCTCTAGTCATGGCTACCTGATGGACACTGCATCAGGTCCTTCAGCTCCATCCCCCCACTCCATCGTTCATCCCGGCTCACTCCCACCTGCTCATTCGCGCCAACCACCACCAGCCCCTGGGGAATAATATTTGAACATTTGAGACGGCGAGAAGGGGAGGAAGGCGAGCGCCGATGCGCAGGGACAAGTACTTGGATTTCACAGGAAGAGCCATCGCTTAGCAACGGGTCTGGATTTCTGAAAAAAAAAAAAAAGTGAGAGTGCACTGTCGCAGGGAGAAGTGCTGCCGAGCCACAGAGAAAAGCCCAAAAATGTGAAGCTCCAGTTCATGTTAGTGAGGACGAAGGTGCCTCCTTCCCTCCTTCTCTGGGTCTTCTCTACATCCAGCTGGTTGCTGGTGGCAATAAAAACCTCTTTGGTTTAATCCTGAGGAGAAGCAAACACTCACTTGTCAGTTTCCCCCTCATGCATCGTGAGTCACCCTCCGTGAGAGAGTCTTGCACTGGTGCGCGAGTCCTGCCGGCTGGCGTTGTGTGTCATGTGCCATCTGTGTGGAGACACTTTGTTGTGTCTCCATTACCCCTCAGTAACGGGGCTAAATGCTTGAATAATTTTTCAGTGTTTTTCATTATTATATTTATCATTCATTTCCAAAACAAGCCTGGTGCCTGGTGTTTATTTATTTTTTTGGCGTGTGCTTGTGCTCCGCTGTGGGTTACTGCGCCGGGGATCCGTCGGATGTCGTGACTGCAGGGGCTTATTGCCACTGTTGAGGAATGCACTGTGCGTGCTGCTGCTGCTGCTGCTGCTGCTGCTCCTGCTGCTGCAGCCTGTGGGTGGGCTCGCCGTCCGTCCAGCCCGACCGGCAACCGCTCCAGAGCAGCGGCTGTGAATAAAAGGGGCCCGGCTGTGACCTCGGTCGGCTGTGTCTGTTTTCAGATGGACTCCGCCGTCGGTCTCACGTCAGAAGTTGTTCTCTATATGGCGCGAAAAGGCAACATATATCAAACGTTTTGCAATGATGAAATTATATGGAATAAACTTGAAGGAACTCAATTAGGAGTGAATGAGCAGAGGCTTCCCATCGCTGTGACTGCTTCCTTCTTGGAATCTTTCTTTGAAAAATTAAGATGTTTAGCGTTGGCGCCGGACCACTGAACCGTTTAATTGCAGCCCCTCAAGTACTGATGAGAAATGTTGAAATCTGTGTTAGTACAGAGCAAGAAGTGTTCACAGATGGAATCTCAGCTCGGTCGGCTTCCACTTTATTGCGGCGCATTCTGCCGAGGCTAACTCGCAAAAAGTGCCACTCATGCCGTTCACATGACTCCACTTTAGCATAATGAGCTCCACTGTGAAGTGCGCTCTAATTCAATCTTTGGGTCACATTGGGTCGCAAAATAAGTTGGTGGCTGTGATGCCTTAACTGGCGGCTGCAGAGCACCAATGCGTTTTTTTTTTGTTTTGTTTTTTTGCTTTGCTTGTTGCAGAAAACAGCCGACGCAAAACTTATAAAGGGAAGAAAGTGCTTCCCCTCTGAATCCATTTCCTGCTGTGATCTTTATCTCGTGCTTCAATAATGTCTCTTTTATTGAATGCTAATTTACAGTCCATCAGGGATTGAAACGTTTTGGCACGATTTAGCTTCAGCTGAGCAGGGAGTTGAGACCGGACGCTGTTGCATAATTGAAGCCATAAACTGTTGGTTTTTTTTTTCATTGTCACAAGTTTTTTTCACATTCACCCCCGTGTCACATGCATTTTAAATGGCCTGCATTTATTGGCCCAACTGGTATCGCTAGCTCATCTTCACACCTCATATTTAATTCACAACTTTCCACTCCATTTTTTTACAGATTTGCGGAGTAACACAGCACAGATCTCCTCCCACTTCCTCCTTCCCGGTCTCCTCCTCTTCCTCCTACTTTCAAGCAACCAAGCTACCGCCACCATGCCAAAGAACACCAAGGTGACGCAGCGCGAGCAGAGCGGCGAGCCGGTCACCGAGTCGGTGGCCGACCTGCTGTCGCTGGAGCACGCCATGGACTACAAGAGCAGCCAGATGAGCATGGGCCTGAGTCCCAGCTCCACCGCCCCGGTCAAGGCCCTGCTGCCCTCGCCCGACCCCGACGCCGAGGACGGCCGCCCCGCCTGGAACAACAAGCTGGAGTACATCCTGGCCCAGGTGGGCTTCTCGGTGGGCCTGGGCAACGTCTGGAGGTTCCCCTACCTGTGCCAGAAGAACGGAGGAGGTGGGTGGACGGTGATGCTTTGCAAGGTCTCCTCAGTTGAAGGGTCCTTGACCTCGGCCCCGTGCAGGCTAAAGTCTAAAATCTGCTGCCCAGTTGGGGATGTCTGTAGCTAATTGGGCACTGAGGTTCTGCAAAAACCTTCAATGCAATCAGCCGCCAGATGGGAAGAAGAGCTAAATAGCTGATAGAATTCATCATTCAATTGTTTTCCCAGTGTTGAGACATGTTTTTTTTTTTTCTCTGCACTTGCGTCACGCGACAGCGAGACCTGCCCAGGCGATGGCGACTCGTTTAGAACTCATTTCCATCGTCCGATAACGCCGGATGTGCAGCGAAAGGGGAATTTGCGTTAAACGAGCCCCCCTCAGTGGCGCATGCGGACACCATTTGTGTGTCGGGGGGGAAGAAAAAAGTGTTGCGACATAACAAGGACGCCGTCCTTCCGAGGCATTTTGCCATCTTCTTATCAAGCTGCTGGAAGAGTGAAAAGATTCAAGTCGGAGCGCCGGCTTCTTTAATGTCCCTTCGTCATCAGCGGCAGGATAAGATCGTTCCCTGCCCCCCGGTAGACACAGAGGGAAGCACATTTGCTTTCCTTTGCAGGTTTCTCATTCCTCCGGCCTTATCAATCCACTGCCGTGATTCAACGGCATTGTGCTGCGATGGGACGGCGGGGTGGCCGTGACTAAGATGGTGGAAGTGCAAAGCGTAAACATTGATTGATTTCCTGGCTTTTCCAGACGCAGCTGCTCGTACCTTGCGTGGGAGGCGTGCGCAAAGAACAATATTTGAGATGCAAAGCTGCGTGATTCAAATCGAAGCCTACGAGTGTGTGTGTGAGAGCGCGCGTGTGTGTGTGTTTGTGGTTGCGTGTGATATCCTGCTTAATTTTGGCTCTGTGGGTGGTGCTGCTTTGTCTTCATCGTGGAGAGGAGGACAAAATGTTCCTCGCGTTTGCTTCGCCATTTATCGTCATCAAATCTTGTCGAAGACATTAAACGGTTTGTATTAATAGTATAATAGTACAATGTGCACAAAAGGAAAGCTGCTGAAATGTTTTTCTTCTTCCTCAGTGAAGCACCGTGTACCATCACTTTCTGTCTGAAGCACGTTGTGGTTGTGTTTATGTGGAAATTAAATTATGATTGAAAAGATTATCTCGTAAACATGCTATTCATCTATTTTTCTTAAAAAAAAAAAAAATGATTATTGGCAATAGCCCCCAGCCTGTTTGTTCTCTGTGTTCTCTATAAAAGTAAAAGGACAAAGTGTGCATATTTCAATAATCACGCTATAATGCAATATTGTCTAGAGCTGCAGCTATTGACTACTTTTCTTTTTGATTCAATGGTTTTCTTTGATTCAATTGAGCGATTATTTGAATAGGTGAAAGAACAACTTTTGTCCTGAAACAGCTGAAAGAACAGCCACAAGAAGCATTACAGTTAAGATGTATCCTGGCGCCATGTGTGTAACAATGAGCGTCCGTGTAAAACAGCAGAACCAATGTTTAAAAGAACAAGGAAACAAATCTTTGATTCAGGAAAATTGTTTCCAAATAATTTTTCTTTTTGTGTCCTTTTATTAATCTTTTCAGCTCTACTGTTGCCCACACAGGTGCCAAAAAAAAAAGTTTTCAGACACAATCCTGTGTGAAATGCATCAGTGGCCACTTCTGTCCAAGAGCAATGACATCATCCGTCCCAACTACACAGGTTTATTAGGATCAAAAATATATGATCCCAACTTTATGTGCAACAGTGTAACTTGCTTTTATTATGAAAAATGACCTGTAACCAGATTATACTAATTTGAGGTCTGATGAATCTGCTGTACCTTCACCTTTTTTTCTGGCAGGATGGAAAGGAGGTTTTGGTCCACGTGTGGAAAGATAATTGTGTCTGTCTGGGGGGAAAAAAAAAACAGTGTGTCAAATGTGTTCTGTTTGTTCTGTGTGCCAGGAATAGACATGATGGATCGTTGATTGCCGGCTGCGGCTCGGATGACGCGACGCCTCGTGCCCGTCTTTGTTGTCTTTGTCTGATGCGGGCTCTAATAGCCACTCCTGACCCAATCTGTGTTTTTTTTTTTGGTTTGTTTGTTTTTTTGTTTTTTTATGGAGGCGGACATCACGTGATTCGTGTTCAGTCTGGGAACGGTCTCGTGTCCTCCACAGCCCTTCTCCCCTCTGGCTGTGGACGGTCACGTCGCCATGTTGCCTGACGTAAGCAGCAGGACAGGACGACGTGACCCGTTTTGTCTCTTCAGTGGCTGCCGCCTTCTCTGTCGCTTTTGAAAGGGTTACGGAAAAAAAAGCCAGTTCAGTGGGAAGTGAAGATTAGAAACAACAAGCAAATTTGAGGGGACAAAAGTGACAGACAGGATCCAAATAAATCCAAATGACCAATGTGTCATTACACAGTGAGCTTCAGGCCTGAACTTCAAATGCATTTCAAAATCTTTGTTCTAATCTCTAGTAACCGTGTCCCTTCTGTCTCAGGCGCCTACCTGGTGCCCTACTCCATCCTGCTGTTGCTCATCGGCATCCCGCTGTTCTTCCTGGAGCTGGCGGTGGGTCAGAGGATCAGACGCGGCAGCATCGGGGTTTGGAACTACGTCTACCCACAGCTGGGGGGCATCGGGGTCTCCAGTCTGATGGTGAGTGACTGATGGGGACCTCATATGGGTTTGTTTTTTTTTTTTTACTTCCGAGCAACTCCTTGTTTTTTAAGCTCCTTTATTAGGTGGTACTGTAGTACCTAATAGGCCAGGGTTCCACGTGAGCTGGGCCAGAGCAGGTCTTCATACTGGTGAAGGCAGGTTCCCACTTGACAAGCAGCCGTGTGACAGGGCTGATATGATTTCACATATACAGAGTCTGCATCTGGCCATGTTGGTGTTCATTAATGGCACTTTCTGGAACTAGCACGTGTGGAGTCCAGCTCCTGTTGCTGTTTGGTTTGTCACTCCCTGTCGCACGAAGTTGCCTCATTAGAAGCAGAGACCTTTTGACTTGAGCAATCATTATTTCACTCAAACACGAGTAGCTCGTGTTTCTCTCAGTGTGAGTCTTTTGCGCCCCACTGACACTCTGCTTGCATTTGGAGGATCTTTTTTTGCTTGTCTGTCTTTCAGGCTCAGTATCTGGATGATGAAAACACAACTGTTTAGCCCATAAAACTACAGTATAATAGCATGTAGCATTAGCCATAATGTGTCTCATGCAGAGACAGTAGCTGGGCTGCCACTATCTGTCTTTCCTCATTTGTTCGTTGTCTTCCGATGAAGCCCGGTGTTGATCGCTCTGCTCATCACGTCCCCGCTCCCTCTGCCGGCCGTCGCCCTCAGTCACCGGCCTCTGAGTCAGCCAGCCGCTGATCGACCGCGCCGCTTGTTTTGTTTGTCAGTCTGTTTCA
The DNA here is from genome assembly GCA_009823395.1 of Thamnaconus septentrionalis. Taxonomy (NCBI): domain Eukaryota; kingdom Metazoa; phylum Chordata; class Actinopteri; order Tetraodontiformes; family Monacanthidae; genus Thamnaconus; species Thamnaconus septentrionalis. The sequence continues at coordinate 8,292,797 of CM020512.1, forward strand.
TTAATCCCGCTGCAGAGGAGGAGAGGGAGAGGCCAGGTCTGGGGCAGCGAGGCGTGCAGCAGCAGGAGATTTAACAGCTATAAATACCCGCTCATAGAGGACCCCAGCCCCGGCTGCTGAGAGCAAACATCTCAATAATTCATCAACACTGTGACTTAAGCCGTGGGGCCAGCGCCCGTGTCCCGACTCTATGTTTGCACGTCTCCTGTTTCTGTTTGTTCCAGGACAGTCTTTTAATTTGGGGTATAACCCCTTTTTTTTTTGCCCCCCAGGTTTGCGGTTTCGTGGGCCTCTATTACAACGTCATCATCGGCTGGAGCATCTTCTACTTCTTCCAGTCTTTCCAGTTTCCACTGCCTTGGGCCGAATGCCCCATCCGGAGAAATGGAAGCCAAGCCAGTAAGTGCACAGCCAGACCAGGAAAAGATAAACAGGATGAGACGAGGAGACGCAGAGCAAAAAAAAAAAAAAAATTAAAAGAGCAAAAATAAATAAATGAAATCATGCCAGACATTGCCACATTCACAGACGCAAGCACGCACACACGCACACACAGAAACAAGCTGCGCGGTGCTTCAGAGGGCGGAGCTTCGAGCGGGAGAACGTGTCCTTGCATCGAAAGAGCTCTGCAGTCATGCAGCAGGAGCTCCGCAGAGATGGAGAGAGAGAGAGAGAGAGAGAGAGAGAGAGAGAGAGATGTGTGTGTGTGTGTGTGTGTGTGTGTGTGTGTGTGTGTGTGTGTGTGTGTGTTTTAAATATGGCATTGTGAGGACCAGAGTGCGTTTTGTCCCAACCAAGGACATTGTATTGAGGTGGCAGTTGCAATAGCAAGTCAATAATTGTACGAGTGAAGGCTTCAGTTTAGATGCATAGAGGTTTGAGATGATGAAAGTCAATGTCATGTCTGTGTGTGTGTGTGTGTGTGTGTGTGTGTGTGTGGGGCTGCGCTTCCTCTTCGAGAGCTGCTGCCCTGCCAGACGCTGTGGCTCGGCCAACAGCGTCAGCTGGTCGCCGTCGGTGGGAGAACATGTACGATCTGGCAGGGTGAAGGGCATCGGCCGCCTCTGACACACCAGGGCTGGTGGCCTGTAGGCTCCGCTCATGGCCGTACGCACGCAGAGCCTCCAGATGGATCGTATTAAATGAAGTTGAGGGTAGAGAATTTACAAATACAGGCCAACATAAGGATGCTTCTGCTTCGTACCGCTCGGCTCTACACTCTGGAGCATTTGTCTGTTGAGAGTTAGCAGGGCTTAGAGAGCAGTGGGCTGAAAATGTTCTCCGCAGTTTTAACAAGCACCACGGGAATGAACAGAACAGATGCGATCGGCTTCGAGGACAAAGGTTTAGCGCTGAACGTTAAACACACACTGGGTTTTCTCCGCGGAGCCTCCTAGTTTGATCTTGCTTATTTTGTCAAAATAAACATCTCGATGTTTAAGTTGTTGGGTTCATCAAATGGCAGCACAAGTCGTTTTTAAGTCCAGTTATCCTGAAAAAGTGGCTTTCTTGGAATCGGAATGGGGCGGTGGTAAGCAGCCAGAGAAGAATATTGAACGCACACGGTTTAAGAAAGAGCTCGAAGCAAGTGGCTTCCTTGCAAATCAGACCTCCTGACTCATGAAGTCAATATTTAGCTTTACACGGGACAAACTCCTTATTTCACTTACACAAAATATTAATCCACCGAGGCATCTTAATGTGACCCATGTGTTATTGCCTCCATGGAAATTCATCCTTCTTCTACTTCCTTATCTTCCACCAAAGTTGTGGAGCCGGAGTGCGAGAAGAGCTCGGCCACCACTTACTTCTGGTACCGGCAGACTCTCAACATCACCAGCAGCATCGACGACACGGGCGGCCTGAACTGGAAGATGACCCTGTCCCTGCTGGTGGCCTGGATCCTGGTCTGCCTGGCCGTCATCAAGGGCATCCAGTCGTCTGGGAAGGTACCGGCGGTCGCTGGGCTGCACAGAAACACATGCAAACAATCAGTCCTGCGCTGTATTTGCCTTTCACTGAATCCTGATCCATCCAAGTGTTTCATCCCGTTGTTTTGCTAATGCTTTTCAGTCGATACGTAAGGTACTTAAACATATCAACAACAGCAGCGGCAGTCCATCTTTATTTCTGCACCATATCATGAAAGACAGACACGCACGCATGCAGCATCAATTAGCTGGGGCCAGCGGAGGCCGCGACAGATGGAAAAACGCTGTTTGGCAACGACTGCAACAACCTCTTGTAATCTCGATCCAGAGCGTGAGTCACGTTGCGCAGCGTAGCATCCAGCCCAATTTCAATAGGGATGAGCGAACATCGCCGAGGCGTTTTCATGCGCTAGATTTCCTAATCTAGTTTTCACAGTCAGCGCCGAAAACGCTCCCCTGCGGGGCTGATTTTTCCACCCATCGCTCTTCAAACCTCACCGGCTCCTCCTGCCACATTGTCGGAGAAAGGTGTCACAGACGCAGAGCTGAGCAGCGCCCCGGGCCGCTCTGGCCGCCACTCAATTCATTTTGCTTTCGAGAGGGCAGAGCCGCCTCGTGAAAGAGCGTCTCCATGGCAACGCCACGTAACGATCTGGCTCTGTCTGTCTGTCTGTCTGTCTGTCTGTCTGTCTCAGGTGATGTACTTCAGCTCCCTCTTCCCCTACGTGGTGCTCTTCTGCTTCCTGGTGCGAGGTCTGCTGCTGAAAGGGGCCGTCGACGGCATCGCGCACATGTTCACCCCCAAGGTGAGAGTGTAAACGAGCTGTACTTGCTCATCTGTAAAAAATACAGCAGCAGCTGCAGATCTATACATTTCTCCCGCCATCTTCAACCGCATCTCATGCGACGCAACTGAGTTTTCAACGTACAGTTGAGTTGTCAAGGTTTATGTTTCTCTCTAGTGGTGAAAACACGTCACTGCAGAATGAACCAGTTTATCGGGGGTTGTCAATGTTTTTTTCTTTGATGTATTATTATGTCTGGAAAGAATGACAGAGTGGCAGCTTTGTGTATTTTGTGAAACTGTGACATTCAATCAAGATATCAGAGCTGCGATGAAGTGAAAACTGTGCCTGAACCAAACCCCCTCCACCCACTACTGTTGACTTTAACTCACTCAATAAATCTCTGTTGGTAAAAAGTTATATACAGTACATTCAGTATACATACACAGTATATTCACAATATATTTGTCCTCAAATCCTGTGAACCTAAATTTAAATTCTCTTACAAATCAAAGAGGGACTTTGTCCAGTAGAATTACTCCTGAGGGTTCCTGCAGCGGAAAAGGGTGACATTATGTATGAGCCACCAGTAACTACTGCTGCTGCTACTACTACTACTTACTAGTAGTAGTACTGACTATACTGACTATTACTCTCTTCAGTCTTCTGCAGTTTAATTTTGTTCCCCAAGCTTTGGATGCTTCATCGCAATTACTTTTTCTCATCGCCTGCAGCTGGAGAAGATGCTGGAGCCGCAGGTGTGGAGGGAGGCGGCCACGCAGGTCTTCTTCGCCCTCGGCCTCGGCTTCGGAGGCGTCATCGCGTTCTCCAGCTACAACAAGCGGGACAACAACTGCCACTTTGACGCAGCTCTGGTGTCCATTATCAACTTTGTCACCTCCATCCTGGCCACTCTGGTGGTGTTCGCCGTGCTGGGCTTCAAGGCCAACATGATGAACGAGAAATGCGTTGTTGAGTGAGTGTGCTTGTTGGTTTGTGTCCCCCTGCCGCAGAAGTGACTGTACTGAAACCCATGCTGGTCAAATTTCACATAACTACCGTCTTCTTCTGGTTTAGAAATGCAGAGAAGATCCTGGGCTTTGTCAACACAGGCGTGCTCAGCAAGGAGCTCATCCCTCCCCATATCAACTTCTCCCACCTGTCCGCCGAGGACTACGCGGAGATGTACGGCGTCATTAAGACGGTGAAGGAGGACAACTTCGCCCAGCTCGGCCTGGACGCCTGCGTGCTGGAGGACGAACTCAACAAGGTCAGAGCAGCACTTGTGAGGCGGAAGAGGGGCAACCTTGATAGCCGCACAGATGCAGAAACACCATTATTTAAGAAACACAATTATATTTAATGAAATTAATTAAGAGTGCGTGTCTTCAAAGCTGCAAACCATCTCCAAAGCTGCAAGATAAAACGTAACTTTGACAACTAACTGATTGTTTCTCCATCAAAAACTGCTCCTGGTTGTCTGCAGGCGGTTCAGGGCACCGGCTTGGCGTTCATCGCCTTCACAGAGGCCATGACTCATTTCCCCGCCAGCCCCTTCTGGTCCGTCATGTTCTTCTTCATGCTCATCAACCTGGGCCTGGGAAGCATGATCGGCACCATGACTGGGATCACCACACCCATCCTGGACGCCTTCAAGATCCGCAAGGAGATCCTGTGCGGTGAGCTAGCTCTTGACTTGTGCTTGCATGCAAGAAATCAAATGATGATCACCATCATCAGTCTCATTAGATCCCCTTCTCTTCCCCGCTTCCCAGTGGTTTGCTGCATCATTGCCTTCCTGCTGGGTCTGCTGTTTGTGCAGCGGTCTGGAAACTACTTTGTCACCATGTTTGACGACTACTCGGCCGGTCTGCCTCTCACCGTTGTGGTGATTCTGGAGAACGTCTCCGTGGCCTGGATCTACGGCACCAAGAGGTGATAATAATCACAGTTGCTTATAAGCCACTTTGGGAGGCTCCAAACGTCAAGGAACTTGCCGTAGTCGACCTAGTCAAAGGGCTGGTTTTTCATTCCTACTCTTGTCCTTTGCATCATTTCCCTGACAGGTTCATGCAGGACCTGGAGGACATGCTTGGATTCAGGCCATACAGCTTTTACTACTACATGTGGCGCTACGTGTCACCGGCCGTGCTGGTGGTGCTGATTGTTGCCACCGTCATCGAGATGGCCGTCAGTCCCGCAGGATACAACGCCTGGGTGGAGTCAGAAGTAAGTATTCAGGATCTCGGAAGGTTTCTCGCGTCACCTCCCTCTTTTGTTGCCTCACATATCACTCCGGTTTTGAGGTGTTTACACTGGCTTCCTGTCTGTTAAAGAATTGATTTTAAAATACTGATGTTGGTTTATAAAGCTCTGAATGGTTTAGGGCCAAAATATATTTCTGACCTGCTGAAACAAACTCCTAGAGAATTGTAGTTCTGCTCCAACTCTCCGCTCTTTTAAATCAAGGCGAAAGAATTTTCTTTTTACAACCGCCTTTTATTAAATCAAATTTATCTCACACTGCACCTTTTATTTGTTCTATTACTATTTTAATACTCTCTGTTTTTAATTTCTGTTTTTAATGATTCTGTTATTACAATTCAATAACTTTGTCTTTTATTTCTGTTTTACTGATTGCTTTTACTGCCTGTGCTGTGTATTTTGTCTTCTTGTTCCTGTTTCTGTATAAGCACTTTGAAGTACCTTATGTCTGAAAATGTGCTATACAGACAGATTTGCCTTGCCTTGCCTTGCCTTACATATGCACTCTTTGTCTGCCAGGGTGCCGAGCGCTTCCACAGCTACCCGCCCTGGGCTCTGGGAATGGCCTACTCCCTCGTGGTCGTGTCCATGCTGCCTCTGCCCATCGTCTTCATCGTCCGCCGCTTCAACCTCATCTCGGATGGCTCTAACAAGCTCTCCGTCTCCTACCGCAAAGGCATGATGAAGGACATGTCCAACCTGGAGGAGCAGAACGAGCAGCGCTTCATCCTGGGCAAGAACCCCAGCGAGGCGCCCTCGCCGATGCCCACCCCCCGTGCCTACCTGGGGCCTGGCGGCACCCACGAGATGACCAACACCAACTACGGCACCAGCACCAAAACGGGCTACCAGAACATCGGCTCGCCCGAGTCCGAGCTATGATCCGCTGGCCGCGCAGGTTCCCCTGTCCAGTAGACCCGTTTCCTTCTTGAAGGGGGAAGGAGACAGACGGAGAAAGGAACCGAGAGAGAGGACATGAGGAAGGGAGAGCAGATCCATCCACTTGTTGCATCACACCTTGACCACACCCCCAGAGTAGAGCCCCTCTATTCCGCCCCGTCACTCCTTGCCCGCGGTTCTTCACACTGTGGGATCCTTGCTGCTCGCTTCCAGTCAACCCCCAGCCGTCAACAGCAGGATCGCAGGCGACTCCAGACATGCCACAACATTTCCCCATCGGCCATCCGTCACAGTGACGGGGAGAGAGAGAGAGACAGAGAGAGAGAGAGAGAGAGAGAGAGAGAGAGAGAGAGAGAGAGAGAGAGAGAGAGAGAGAGCTCTGGCCTGGGGGGTTGAGGTGCAAACTGCAAAAACGCTTTACATCGTATGTTCCACGTGTTTTTTTGAGAGGTTCCTCTTGTGACAGCGGGAAGTTTGTAAATCCGGGGCGGTTCCAGTTTCTGGAGGAAAGGAATGTCGCTCACGGCGGGAAAGAGGGTGGAAGGAGATCCCGGGGACGCAGCATTGAAACCCGACTCATCATCCTTTCAATCAGCGGAGGAGGAGGGAGAGATTGTGCGAACAGCGGAGCGAGCGCGCCGCACGCGGTTTATCGTGCCTATCATGCATCAGCAATAATTCTCCACCCAGCGTCCCGCGGATCTCCTTCCATCCACGCCCTCACCACCGATGTAGAAAACTGTACATATGTGTTGTGAAATCGTCCCAGATGTCACCGTGTGCAAGTGCGCGTTCACACACCAGAGTAGTGCAGCGACCCGGGGACCGTCCTCTCATTTCTCCACAGAAGCACAGATCTTTCAAGCAACTCTGAGCCTTAGCACACGACAGCACCTTTTCTTTCAGAGAGCCTGGCCTCCACATTCAGGCTTTGGGATTAGTTTCTGACTTCTTCCCGCTAACTCCAAATTGCGCCGGTTGCAGCCGACCGCCGAGAAGCTTTTGGGCTTGACATGAATCAGTTCAGTCGAGCTTTTCTATTTCAATCAAATTGCCATTGTAAAAGTCGTGGTGCGCAGGGGAGCTGCTTCATGTGCGTCAGACATGCGCACCTCCATCCAGACGTGCGAGTGCGCCGGTTATATTGTCCGTTGCTGAATGGACCTGCTGCTGCTGCTGCTGCTGCGACAAGAGCCACGTTACCCAGGGGAACCTGCTGCAGTAGCAGCAGCGGCTCGCAGGTCGGATCCTCTTCAGGCGGAGGAAGGAGGAGAAGAGGCGCATCGTTTTTGTCCGAATGGCTGCAATGTTGTCCCAGAGGTTCACTGCCGTCGTCATCTTTCACGGGAAAGATGCTTGAGATGCACTGACTTAATCTCCTGAAACGGTGACCACCCCTACCATTATGTCATGAGCACTTAGTCTACACTTAGATGTCTTTTTGTGGAGTGACTACACTAAAGCTTTGTAAAGAAAAAATAAGAAAAGAAAAGAAAAAAATACCTTAATTGTGAGACAATGTGTGTTTACGGGTGTAACCATGTGGAGAATGTACTGTGATAAATGTTTGGAACCGGTAGCAGTACACAGGCGCGGCCACCAGGTGTCTCTGCCGGCACGCGTATGAGCCAATAGCAAGCTCCTCCTCATCCGGTGGCCCCTCCCTCCCTAAGACGACAGAGTGAGCAGGTGTGTTGTGGAACACAGTCAGTGGCGTGCAGCTCCCAGAGCTGCGACTCTTTTGTCGGCCTTATGCTTCTGTCCGTTCGTTTGCTTGTTTTCGGCCGTGTCGTGCGATTGTGCGTTTTGGATCAACGTTCCGTCTCATTTACATGAGCACTTTAAGTGTGAGACCCTGGAGTTGTCTGTTAAAGGAGGAGCTTGCCTAAATATTTTAGAGAAACAGGTCGACATAGGCTGTGTCTCAATTCAGGGTCTGCGTCCTTCATAGGATGCATTTGAAGGCCAGTTGCGTCATAGCACTGCGCGAAGGCTTGTCCCAATTCACTAAAATTCGAAGGCCATGGTTGGATGGCGAACCAATGGTTAGCTTGATGCTATAATGACGTCACTTCTGGGGCTGGCCAGCAGAAGGGAACGGCAGGAAATATGCCGAAGGCTACGCCGTCCCATGTGGTTACCGGGGAGGCGGGTTTGGGTTCGTCCTTCTCGGCCGGGTCCTTCGGAGGACCCGCCTTCCGACGGAGGACGCTTCCTTTGAAGGATGCAGACCCTGAATTGAGACACAGCCATAGACTTGCTCTTATGAAGATGGTAAAGTTGAGGGATCTTTAAAAATGAAAATAATATTAATATGGCAGCAGCCACAGTGTTCTCCTGCTAATGATTTACATTGAGACAAATGCTTTTAAATCTAATCACAATTCCACCGTAACTGAACTCAAAATGTTGATGTCGGGCATCTCACAATGGACACTTCCATAGCTCCACACTTCACTGGTTCAGATAAAGGCTTTTGCTGCTCGGTTGATTTTTGTACAATACGTATCTGCACAATGAATCGGTGGAATTTGCCACAGAAATGTGTTACATTTTTCAATAGCATACTGATGCTAAGAGCAAGTTGTTGCTCCTTTCGTTTCAAGGCGTGTACAAAAGCATGGCGTGTGAAAACAAAAAGAATAGACACACAGGGTGCAACCCCCTTGAAAAACATGGTAAAACTCATCTAGCTCACCGTGTTTTTAATATCTGAAATTTCAAATTTAATGCAATAACATTATTTCAAGGGTGAGAAAGAAAAAAAAAATAAACAGTCGCTGTGACTTTTTTTTTGCCCGCTTACAATTTGAATTCTGACTCGGATTTATGGGAAAAAGCACATTTCTAATGGAAACACATGACAAGAGAGCACAAAGGGGTTCCGTGTCTCAGCGAGCCATGGGGCCTCAGCAGCCACAGCAGGACTCCGCGCCGGGTGGAGGCCCTCGGCGGTGGAGGACACGGGCGCCTGCTTCCAAAAGCACGTGCACGGCCACGCACGGCTGCCTCTGCTGTGCGATGAGTGATGCACGTTGGCCCGATGAGCCGCGCGCACAGCCGACCGAGCGCACGAATCGCAGGTCCCGAATCCTGTTTTTTGGACTGACTGCACGCGTTTGTGAAACCCCCGTCGAACATTTAATCCAAGTCGCTGCCACTTGCTGGAAAGCGGCGACTCCAGGGTCTCTCTGTCTCGTCCATTCTGTCGTCCTGTGTTGTATCCCTATGAACCGCAGAGCAACTCCTAGCGATTAAAATCGGTTCCTTTGACTGATATGAAGTCATTCACAGTGTAGAGTGTCAGTGGATTTAATTAGCTGTGCAAATAGTCCTTACGTGACCAAACACATATTTATATTTATAGTATTTAAGACAATTTACGCTGTACATATGGATGTATATTCTGATAATAAAAAACACACACTGAGTGTCTATAGTCAGAGTATATATACTTGAGCTGTAAATAATAACTGTATATTTTCAGATATTTTTTTGATTTTTGTACTGTAACGTTACCTTGATGTCTTTCGGTTCCTCGTGCTGGTGGCGTGTGGTTGTTTTCATCATAGGCGAACGGTTGAGAGTGTGAGTGTGTGTGTGTGTGTGTGTGTGTGTGTGTGTGAGTATGCAGTAGTACCGGTAGGTTTTTTGGGTGTTTAAATGTGTATTTTTTTTTCCTCCTCTCTCAGTGTTGAGTGCTGCTGCTGATTCAATACGGTAGATTTACTCCTGCTAGTTGAGTTATTTTAACAGGAACCAGAGGTGGCAACCAGCACAGGTCGGTAACACAATCAAAATGATATGTTTGTCGACAGGTATGACCATGAGCTGAAACCTAGTTCATTTTTTGTTGTTGTTTATTTTGTTTCGGTGAAGAGAGCAATGTGGCGTGTAAATGATGATGTTACAACAGGAAATTAAAGCTATCACTCTGAAACATACTGCAGCTTGTGCGTGGCATTGATTCATTCGGAGTGAATTGAACATTTTCAGGGTTTGTTTTTTTTCAAAAGTGAAAATCCAATTTGCAAAGTGGCCACATGTGGCTCCTATCTTTTCATTAGCTGACTTTAAACAGGGGGAGCGAGAGGAAAGCAGGAAAAGAGAAGACAAAGAAGAAAGAAGCAATGAAGCACAGAGAGAAACGTCTTGGCGGAACAATTGTGACTATTATATCAGAAATAGCAGAACGATGACGTTGGTCTGAATCGGTAAAAAAAAATGTTCACACTGCTTGTTTTACTTCTTAGACTCTGGGATTTACTAACTACGTCGCTTTTAGGTATACACATTTCGGTTGTAAGGTACCAAATCCTTCTACCATTCTTAATGAGTTCCACACTTTTTTGGCATATATTAATGGTTAATTCCTCACAGCAGCACATGAATGAATGAATTCCGCCTCGAATAGTGCTAAGACAAAATTTGGCAGTGTGGCGTAAACCACCGCATATTTACCTCATGATAGAAATTTTTAACCCTGCAGCTCCATGTTGCACGGTGTCACCGTTCCAGGGGGACGGGAGGGGGTAAGTCAGAATGAAGAATTAACGCAGCTGCGTGTGTGTGTGTGTGTGTGTGTGTGTGTGTGTTTGTGTGTGTGTTTGAAGGAAAAGAAAATACTAAAAATCAGCAGATTCAGTCGGTCAACATTTAGCAAACTCAATAGGAAGCTGTTATTAAGAGTTTATTGGGTCTTTTTTTTGGGAACTTCATTTGTTTTGCCTGTTCATATTTGTGTGTATATATATATACACATACATGCATATATATGAGAGCAGGTACAGCTTTTTATTTTTGCCGTAACACAAAGAGCACTTTGGCTTTGGCTGGGTTTACTCAAAAATAAAAAAAGAATGGAAAATAAGAAGAAAAATGTTAATTGACGACAAACAAAAAACTAATTTTTCAGGATTGTCATGCAAACAGATCTGTTGCATCATCCAACACATTGGTTATAGTCCCTTCCTTCAAAGTGTGTGTGTGTGTGTGTGTGTGTGTGTGTGTGTGTGTGTGTGTGTGTGTGTGTGTGTGTGTGTGTGTGTGTGTGTGTGTGTGTAAAAGAAAAAAAGAACGTGGTTGGCAGTCACCACCCCGTGTTCCAGAAGGTGTTGAATGGAATAAATGATATCAAAGAATTAAAGGACAAACATTCAAGTTTAAAGGGAAAATAAATCTTGAGAAATCAGCAGATTCAGTCAATATTTAGCAAACTCAAAAGGAAGCTGTTATTAAGAATTGACAGGATCTTTTTTGGGAACATCATTTGGAGTTTTGCCTTTTCTCCTATATATATATATATATATATCAGAACAGGTAAATGTGTGAAATCAATACAATACAGCTTTTTATTTTTGCCATAACACAAAGAGCACTTTGGATGGATTTACTGTCATTTCTTTCAAAAATAAACCAAACAAATTGGAAATAAGAAGGAAAATATTGATCGACGAAAAACAAAAAAAGTCGCTTTTCGGGATTGTAATGCAAACAGGAGATCTGTTGCATCATCAAACACATTGGCTCTAGTTCGTGCCTTCAAAGTGCTTCTTTTAAGTTTGAACAGCTTCCACATTTATCAGGTTCAACTAGTGTCTCAGGGTCAGTCGGGTTAGGAGTCTAGAACTTTGGGTCGTGAGAACATAGCAGCAGACAATATACAGCAGTGAATGAGATTCCTCAGCTTCATCACTTCCAGTATTTCCTGCCTTCTGATCTTTTCCCAGCCGGAGGAACTAACCCCTTCCCTTGCTCTCTCTTCCACCGCCGCCAGTGGGTCTACACTAGTCCTGGACGATGAGAGAACAGGGAGGAAACGTAAGTTCACCTGCAGGGCAAGGTGACGTCGCTCTGCAGCAAATGATGGATTTCAAGGGCGGTCAGGGGAGCACGGCCCCCCATCTACCCTCAGATTCAGACTCGGAGGAGGGCCGACCCGCCTGGAGCAACAAGGTGGAGTACATCCTGGCCCAGGTGGGCTTCTCGGTGGGCCTTGGCAACGTCTGGAGGTTCCCCTACCTGTGCCAGAAGAACGGCGGCGGTAGGCAAACAAGCGTCTTTTGTGGCTTCTCCATTCGTGTGTAGCTTAAGTGTAAATCAAGAAATACATTCCAGGTTTTAAGAGGTCTGCGCCCAAATTGGCCACCCATGGTGAAAATGTGTCCCCCTAGTGGAGGAGGCCGAGTAATTGTTAACAATGAGAGGTATTGTGCTGAGTCAGCGCCAGCTCCTGCATGGTTTTCATTAATTCTGAAAAATGAAAAAAAATAAAAATAAAAATCCTCCATAGATTGAGCGTCCAGCTGGGAATCATTTTTTTAACGGCACGTAAAAAATAAAAAATCACGTTCTTGGATTTGAGCGGAATACTTATGTATGTTGTTCCGTCTGCAGTCTTGTCCAGTCAGTATTCTAAATTCTAAAATCCACTGTTATGGGTCATCAGTGGGACCAACCAAGTGTGCACGAGTCTGAATGAGGAAGCCTAAAATTTGTGTTTCTGTAAGTCGCAAGGTGACTGGGTTAGCGACAAGTTTGCAAGGTTTTACTTAAACAGTCAACAACAAAACCCGACAGCTAATTTACTCTGTGCCGAGCTGATTCTGCAGACACCATTAGAAGGAGGAAGAAGCTCATTAGATCGGCTGAGAATCAACAACCTGGTTGTGACAGAGAACACACTCTGACTGAAACTGAAAAAAAAATTGCTGCTTATATTTTTTTTTAAGTAGCTTGACAACAAAATCCACTAAGGCTCTTTTGAAATTCACCCGTGTGTGTGTCTCAGGTGCCTACCTGGTGCCCTACGTAATCCTCCTCTTCCTCATCGGCATCCCCCTCTTCTACTTGGAGCTGGCGGTGGGTCAGAAGATCAGACGCGGCAGCATCGGCGTCTGGAACTACATCTACCCAAAGCTGGGCGGGATCGGGTTCTCCAGCCTGGTGGTGAGTACCGACGGGTCCACACGGTCCCTTCTGTGGAGTACCTGAGACATGGCTGCGCTGCAGGTCCAACAACACAATTCTACCTCTGTGTGCTTTGAAGTTGCGTGTAGCAAAATGTTCTAAAGGAAAAAGACGCTGCTGCCGCTTTTACCTTCAGGTTTGCGCGTTTGTGGGCCTCTACTACAACGTCATCATCGGCTGGAGCATCTTCTATTTCGGCAGCTCTTTCCAATACCCGCTGCCTTGGGCTGAATGCCCCATGAACGGAAGTGGAGACGGGGCCGGTGAGTGACCCACGACGGAACCGAAGGACATAAAGAGGAAAACATGTTAAGAAAAAAAAAGATGAATGAGTCCCTGTTGCACAGTCACAGGCCGGCAAGCTACATGGTCGCACACAAGGTTTAAGTAGTGAGCAGCTAAACACGTCTGAGCATTGAGCAGACTGCAGTCAAGCAGCACTGGCAGACTCAGGATGTCTGAGGGGCCAAATGCCATGGTTTTTTTTTAATGAGAAAGTTTAAAATTGCGTTTAAAGAGTAAATTGTAATTTCATCCCACACAAATATTGAAGGTGAAAGGACATTGCTGTCTGCTTTCAAGAATAATTGGGCCACCTCACGATGGCTCCAGCATAAAATAGCACAATTTTTTTTGGAAGTGGAAGCCTCGTTTTCTGCAAAGGGCTCACATGGTCGCATGGCCACTGTGTGTCCAGTGTTAGCTGATATTTTCCAACTGCTGTGTCAGTGTTCCGCCTCTTTAAAACTTCACTGAGACTTTAGGGTGTAATCTTGCAAACTGAAAGAAAACCCCATGTCAGTTTTTAAATGTTCCCGGCACACTAGAAAATTCATCTGACGATGCATCCTCACTTTACAAATCACTCCTTTAACTGTTCCTCCTCCTCCTCCTTTTGCCGCCAAAGTGGTGGAGCCAGAGTGCGAGAGGAGCACGGCCACCACTTACTTCTGGTACCGCGAGGCCCTCGACATCACCAGCAGCATCGACGACTCGGGCGGCATCAACTGGAAGATGGCCCTGTCCCTGCTGGCGGCCTGGACCATAGTCAGCCTGGCCGTCATCAAGGGCATCCAGTCGTCTGGGAAGGTGCAGAGGAATGTGCAGCATGCAAACAATTTAGTTTAACATGTTGATTCTGGGTTGTTTTTTTTTTGGCAGGGAAGGGGTTTATGCCAGCTGGCTCAGGGAAAAAGGTCGGGGTCACACCCTGGGCAGCAGTAGTAGGCCTTAGTGGAAACCAATAAGCATGCACATTCACGGATAGTTTAGCCTTCTGTGTCTTTGGGCATAACCAAGAACATGCAAAACTCGCCGCTCCGCCAACCGCTGCACCACCTTGCTGCCCTCCACAACATCAGTCAGCCTTTACGTATCTGTACTTTATAATGACAGGGAGACACACGCAGCGCTCGTTAGCTGTGAGTGAAACGAGCGGAAAACCAGACAGGATGCAGATGGAAAGATGCCAGACAGCTGCAAACAAATTGTCTTTATTCATCTCCTTCCAGAGCGTGAGTCACCTAGTAACTAAAGACCCAGCTTTTACTGTCAGGTCTGAAAACAATCCCCCGCGGCGCTGCAGGAAAGAGTTTGCGACGATTTCACAGAGCACTTTGGGCACCATTCGCCTCGTTTTCTACCTCGGCGTCACTCTGCGAGAGAGAAAGAGCCGTTTGAAAGGGAGCATCTCCATGGCAACGCCGCGATCTGCTCCCTCTGTCCGTCTCTCTCAGGTGATGTACTTCAGCTCCCTATTCCCCTACGTGGTGCTCTTCTGCTTCCTGGTGCGAGGTCTGATGCTGAAAGGCGCCGTGGACGGCATCGCGTACATGTTCACCCCAAAGGTGAGAGGGAGCGAGACTGAGCAGGGGCCAAACCACGCACAGTGGAAAATAAATAAATAAATAAATAAAAAAAAAAAGGGAGCGTTTGTGAGAGTTGAAACAGCAAGTAATGACGTGGCAGTGACGTCAGTCTCTTATCCTGGTTAAACTACTGATTGTTACCCTGCAGTGCCGAAATGTTCTTATAATACAGTTGTGGAGCGTTTTAGGTCTATGACGCACTCTAGTGGTGAAAATATGTCAATGCAAACTGATATTCTACACTAGCGGGCAAACGTTTGGACACAGTTCTGATGTAATGGTTTTTCTTTCACTTTGATGAGTATTTACATTGTAGATCGTCACTAAGGCATGAATGAACACATATGGATTATGTATTAAACAAAAAGTGTGAAATAAAACAAGTTTTATATTTCAGATGCTCTAGAGTAGCCAACCTTCATATAAAATATATATAAAATAACATATTTAGTTATTTAACACTTTTTTCTCTTGCCACATTAATCCACATATCTTGGTCATATATTCGATGTCTTCAGTATGTATCTACAGTCTAGAGAGTAGTAAAGATAACGAAGGAACAGGTGTGTCCAAAGTTTTGACTGGTAGTGTATATGACTGCAATAGATTTCTGATTTTCTGAGATTATCAACTTTTTTATTTATATTGCGCCAATTATGGCATCACTGATCATTCACTAATCAATGCTGTCTCCCCGTGTGCAGCTGGAGAAGATGCTGGAGCTGCAGGTGTGGAGGGAGGCGGCCACGCAGGTCTTCTTCGCCCTCGGCCTGGGGTTTGGAGGCGTCATCGCGTTCTCCAGCTACACCAAGAAGGACAACAACTGCCAACAGGACGCCTTGCTGGTCCCGCTGGTCAACTTCTTCACCTCCATCCTGGCCACTGTGGTGGTGTTCGCCGTGCTGGGCTTCAAGGCCAACGTGCTGAACGACAAGTGTGTCGCCGAGTGAGTGTGTCCTCCGGAAGCCGACGTGAGCCGATAGAACTGCTGACATCATGAATCTGCCAATGTTGTGTTTTGTTTTTTTTTATCCCCCTACCCAAAGCAATGCAGGGAAGATGATGAGCCTTTTCACCTCACCTGAGCTCAACAACTTGCTCCCTCCCAACGTCAACTTCTCCCACCTGTCCACTGAGGACTACGGTGTGATGTACGGCATCATAAAGAAGGCGAAGGAGGACAACTTTACTCAGCTGGGCCTGGACGCGTGCGTGCTGGAGGACGAACTCAACAAGGTCAGAGTAGATAAGTGTTGAAGCAATAAAATGTTTCCGCGACGTTGCTGGTGTTTAGTCTAATGGTGCGGCTCGAGCTTACAGACAACTAAAACTGCTCCTGGTTGTCTGCAGGCGGTTCAGGGCACCGGCCTGGCGTTCATCGCCTTCACCGAGGCCATGACTCATTTCCCCGCCAGCCCCTTCTGGTCTGTCATGTTCTTCTTCATGCTCATCAACTTGGGCCTGGGGAGCATGATCGGCATCGTCACCGGCCTGACCACGCCCATCCTGGACGCTTTCAAGATCCGCAAGGAGATCCTGTGCGGTGAGCTTCTTTATTTGCCTAGTGATTAAGTTTGTCCCACTGGGTGCAAACGACTCCTCCTCTTTCTTTCCTCCAGTGGTTCTCGGCATCACTGCCTTCCTGCTGAGCCTGCCGTTTGTGCAGTCGACAGGGAACTACTTTGTCACCATGTTCGACGACTACTCGGCCGGTCTGCCCCTCACCATGGTCGCACTGCTGGAGAACGTCAGCGTGGCCTGGATCTACGGCGGCAAACGGTAACTCTTAATACGTCGCTGTTGCCTGGTGAAAAAGACAACCGTGTGTGTTTAGACGACCCCCCCATTACAAAAAAAAAGGAAGTATCTCCATCATTCTCGCCAGTGCTTAAGGGGAATTTGGGCTCCCTCCTTTTCAGCCCAGTAATAGTGTGAATCATCCAGCATGGTCCGAAATAACTTGGTATCTGATGCGTATTAATGATTCCCAAAGGAGGAATCAGAATTAATTTTAATGAGCCAGCGATTTTTCCCCTCTGGGATCATCTCACAGAAGACACATTTCTGGCTTTGGCAAACTGCTTCACAGACTTTCTCTGCTACCAAGTCGTCCAATCGTGTGAAGGTGGATGATTTTAAGGCATCAAACCACAGGTAGATGTTATTTTCCTCTGTTGTCATGAACTGCCGGCAGGTTCATGCAGGACCTGGAGGACATGCTCGGCTTCAGGCCGTACGGCGTCCTTTACTACATGTGGTGCTACGTGACGCCGACCGTGCTGGCCGCCCTCACCATTGGCACCATAGTGCAGCTGGCCCTCAATCCTGCAGGATATAGTGCCTGGGTGGCATCGGAGGTAAGTTTCTGCAGACGTCCGCCCCTTGAATCATCTGCCTATGTTCTCATTCATCTCCCCTGTACCTCCATGTCGTTCTTCAGACAGTCGAACGCTTCCAGAGCTACCCTCCGTGGGCTTCGGCCATGGCCTACCTCCTCATCCTTGTGGCCCTCCTGCCGCTGCCCATCATCTTCATCGCCCGACACTTCAATCTCATTTCTAAGAACCTCGGCAAACTGGTGGTGCTCCATCAAAGGTCCAGCAGCTCCTGATTACAGGCTGGAACTTCAGCCAGGTCCCTGTTCCCTCTGATGTCCATCTGTCTATTTGGATCACCAGGTGGCACCTCCGCTCATTTATTGTACAAGCCCTCCTAAACCTGCTTTTCCTTCTAACTCTGCTTCACTCACTCCTGTTGAACCTTGTACTAATGTTCCTCACAATAAACCGTGTACATGTGTACATATACTAGAATTTGCCGTTTTCATCCCTTACGTTATGTCTCAACACTGAAGCACAGTGGAGGAAACAGAACTTGTGAAAAAGTAGCTGATCCTGAAGATGATCGTGAATGCTGCTGCAGCTACAGGCTTATTATTAAAACTGAACGCGGCACATCTGCATTTTAGTGAACAAAACAAGGCAACCCAAGGGAAGATGTTTTCACTCATCCATCAAACCATCAAGGCTGCCTGACGTCTAATATTTCCCAGCTCCCAGCCTTCCCCTCCCAGTTCTACCAAATCCATGGAACAGGCAGAGTCCATGGTCTTGCAGAGATACACACCTGTCTGCAGGTGCAGATGTGCGACTGCGCCAGTCTATTGTCCATCGCTGAATGAGGGCCCCCCTCCCGGTGACCCGCTGCTGTGAAGACAGCCGCGTTACCCAGGGGAACCAGCAGTGGCAAGAGCTCACAAACACGGATCCTCTTCAGATGTGGAGAGGAGGGGACACCTCGCTTTGTCTGCTGCACCTGTGGCAAAAGAGATGAGAGGCTCCGATGACAATATACATTTCAGGCATTACTGCCTAAATGTTTGAGATGCAGTTCATAATCCTTTGCCAACATCACAATTATTAATTTCACCTTTAGATGTCTGATGTCCACCTGGTGCGTGTGGGGCCCTAGTTAACCTTAACTAATGGTCTCCTACCCCCATGAAAATAAAGGGAAAACTTGTCATAAGTAAATGTGGGGCGACACTGTGGTGCAGTGATTAGTGCTGCCACCTCACAGCAAGAAGGTCTAGGGCCCTTCCTGGAACATTTCTGTCTGGAGTTTCCATGTTCTCCCTGTGCGTGTCTCTCTCCAGGTTCTCCAGCTTCCTCCCACATTCCAAAAACATGCATGTAAGGTGAACTGGAAACTCTTACCTTGTCCATAGGTGTGAGTGTGAATGGTCTTTTGTCTTTATGTGGCCCTGCCACAAACTGGCTTTACCTTCAACCAGTTGGTGTATTCTTGCGTTTTGAAAACTAGTGTAGGTGTTTGGATTACAATGTGAGCTTTTGAGCATGAAGTTAGCTCCTCAACAGGTGTTGTTGCTGGTGTGAGAAATGTCGCTCGTTGTGTTCGGACAATTGTAAAAAAAAAAAAACCAACGCTGCTAGTGTGTTAACAGTGGTTGAATGAAGCAGGTGCTATTTTGTGCTTTGTGTGGTAGTCCACACAAGTTGTGCAGATATTTTTGTCTAATAATTGACGACTTTGTGACTCCAGTGATAGTTTCAGCCGCGACATTTTCTCTGCTAGGACAGTGTGTTGATAGTTAACAGTGTTAAACAACTGATTTAAATGAGTTCTGATCTTTGTTCATCTGGGTTACAGTTTGTCAAAGATTGTGAAAGACGATAGACCACCTGTTGGTGATAAGCAGGTATGTGCGTGCGTGCGTGCGTGCGTGCGTGCGTGCGTGCGTGCGTGCGTGTGTGTGTGCGTGTGTGTCTCAGCAGCAGTCACATCACCTGCAAACATTAACCAAACGCCTCAGTTTGTGAACCTTGAACTTTGATCCGTCGTCGTCTGTCTTCAGCTGTCAATCAAACAAGGTGGGCGGGGCCTAATGCTCCCAGTACTCTCCGTCAGCTACCTGATGCTGCTGCTCAGTCAGTCAGTCCGTGAATCAGCTGCTGCTAACTGAACTGATTGTTTCACTGTCAGCTGGATCTCAGTCCAAGGTCAAAGGTCAACCAGCTGTGAGCAAAGCACACACACACACACACACACACACAGCCTGACACTCCTTTTCCAGGAATGAGTCTGGACTTTAGAAGCTCCGCCCCCTGTGGTCCCTGCAGCCAATCACAGCCCTGCCTGGGTGTTTCCTCTTCTTCAGCTTTAAGTAGCTCCACTGCTGTGGAGGTGGAGCCCAGTCAGTCAGTCAGTCAGTCAGTCAGTTAGTCAGTCAGTGGCTCTCAGAGGTGACATGTCTCAGGCAGCAAATCAGCTGAGCTCAGAACCCTTCTCTTGTTTCCTCTGTCTGGATCTTTTGAAGGATCCGGTGACCACTTCCTGTGGACACAACTACTGCAGGAAGTGTCTCCAACATCACTGGGATGCGGAGGAGGAGAGGAGAGTCCATAGCTGCCCTCAGTGTAAGAGGACCTTCACAGCGAGGCCTGTCCTGGAGAGGAACACCCTGTTAACAGCTCTAGTGGAGACCCTGGAGAAGACTGCCCTCGAAGCTGCTGCTGCTGATCACTGCTATGCTGGAGCTGGAGATGTGGCCTGTGATGTCTGCACTGGGAGGAAACTGAAGGCCGTCAAGTCCTGTCTGGACTGTCGGGCCTCCTACTGTGACTCTCACCTCCAGCCTCATCGTGATGTTCCTCCCCTACAGAGACACAAGCTGGTGGAACCCAGCCAGCAGCTCCAGGAGACCATCTGCACTCGTCATGATGAGGTGATGAAGATATTCTGCCGCACTGATCAGAATATCATCTGTTATCTCTGCACTATGGATAATCATCAAGGTCACCACACAGTAGCAGCAGCAGCAGAGAGGAGTGAGAGGCAGAGAGAGCTGGAGGAGACCAGGCCGAAGATCCAGCAGAAGATCCAGCGCACAGAGGACGACCTGAAGGTGCTTCAGATGGAGGTGGTGTCCATTGACAGATCTGCTGATAAAGCAGTGAAGGACAGCGAGGACGTGTTCACCCAGATGATCCATCTGCTGGAGAAAAGACGATCTGAGGTGCAGCAGCAGGTCAGATCCACACAGGGGGCAGCAGTGAGTCGAGTGAAAGAGCTTCAGAAGAAGCTGGAGCAGGAGATGATGGAGCTGAAGAGGAGAGACGATGAGCTGGAGAATATCTCAAACACACTGGACCACAGCCAGTTTCTCCACAGGTTCTCCTCACTGCCAGAACTCAGTCAGTCTCCAAACTCCTCCAGCCTGGAGATCCGTCCTCTGAGATACTTTGAGGACGTGGCAGCAGCTGTGACCAAGCTGAGAGATGAAATACAGCAAGTCCTGATGGAGACTGAGACAAACATCTCATTGACAGTGAGGAACGTTGATGTTCTACTGCCAGAACCAGAACCCCGGAGCAGAGAGGGCTTCCTCAGATATTCACATAAAATCACTCTGGATCCAAACACAGTGAACGAATACCTGTTATTATCTGAGGACAACAGAAAAGTGACACTCATGGAAAAAGTTCAGTCTTATTGTGATCATCCAGACAGATTCACTTCCTGTAGCCAGGTCCTGAGTAGAGAAAGTGTGACTGGACGATGCTACTGGGAGGTGGAGTGGAGTGGGTGGGAGATTGGTGTAGCAGTGGCCTACAGGAACATCAGCAGAGCAGGAAAGTCAAGTGAAAGTGGATTTGGATTCAATGACAAATCCTGGAGTTTAGATTGTTACCCAGGTGGAGATAAGTTGGAGTATAAGTTTTATCACAACAAGATCAAGACTGTTGTCTCAGGTCCCAGTTCCTCCAGAGTGGGAGTGTACCTGGACCACAGGGCAGGTCTTCTGTCCTTCTTCAGCGTCTCTGGAACCATGGAGCTCCTCCACAGAGTCCAGACCTCCTTCACACACCCGCTACATGTTGGATTTTATGTTGAGCGTGGTTCCGCAGAGTTGATGAAAGTGTGACTGAAGTCGTCTCAGAGATTCTGAGCTGAATTCTCACCTTTGATTCTTCTTCTGTCTTCATGTTTGTTGCCGTGTTCAGTCAAACACAGTGGGTGGGGCCTGGACACCACTTCCTGTTTATGCTCCTGGTGACTGTTGTCAACGTGACGTTTGTTTCCACGGCTGCTGGGTGTTTGTGCCACGTTGTTTCTCTTCCTCTGCAGCCGATTCATCCCACAGATTAATAATGTGTGATTAGTCCAGATTGCAACTGTATTACTGTGGTAACACAGCTGAGGTCTGTTTTCTTTCCTGACCTTTGACCTTTCAAGAACTGACTGTTGATCCATTTGTCAAGAATCTGATTTATGGATTTAAATATTCTGAGACAATTTTGTCTTTTGATTCTGGTTTTTGGGCTAAATATGACAACAGTGAATCAATAACTCATGAAATATGCCATCAGTCTATATTCCACAACAATGTCAAGTGAAAGATCAACTTCTGAATCGAACCAATAAAGCAACAAGACAATCCAGAAAGCAGTGGGAGTGTTTCCTTGCAGTGAACTGGTGCCAGTAAATGAGCTGATGTGACTGATGTCAGGCTGCAGGACCGGGTGGCCACCAGAGGGGGGAGTCAGAGGGAAGGTTTCCACCAGCGCAACTCCGCTCGGCTTGGCTCGGCTTGGCTCGATTTGTCGTGGTTTCCACTGGCGCCAACACGCTTCCAACCCTCAAAATGGTGAGGTTGGAAGCAAAATGGTAAAACCCTCACCTCACATGGTTGGGTGAGGGTTTTACCATGGTGGGTAAACCATGGTAAAACCCTCAACCCACAGCTGGGTGGGAGCTGTGGGGAAACACCAGTGGGAAACCCCAACACAGCCAGGGGCCATAATGGTGATGGAAGCACAGAGCAGGGGACTGATTTGCTCAGAGTTTTGACCAAAGACGAGTGCGACCTCCATTTTTAAATTCCCCGCGTGTAGAATTTTACATTTTCACATATTGAAAACTTGAAGGCTTATGAAACTGTGCCGTGGGTGAATGTTTTTGTCCTCGGTGACCAAAGACAAAGGTCAAAGCAAGCCACTTTAGTTTTAAGGTTATTTTCAAAGTGCAACAGCTGTTTCATGAAGCTAAGCTGTTAGCGCCACCAGCGCTAACTCCATGTTCTGCTGGTGTGTTGTGTTCACTGGCAGTGAAACTGAGGAGGCAGCGATTCTTTCTCTTAACTTTCTCTTCTTAGAGCGATAAAAAAAATGTTGGTAGTAAGGAAAACAAATGAATGAATAAATAAATAAATAAATAAATGAATAAATACAGTTTGAAGAGTGTGATTGGTAACAATCAATCAACCCCATCACCAGTTCATCATACAAAGTTCTAGTCTAGTGTGCTCAGTCAAATATTGAACTCATATCTTTTGTCCCACTGCAGCTCATTGGGTCCTGGGGGGTCAAACTCAGAAAGTAATGATGAATGGGCGTGTTTTTAATTTAATTTTAACATTTGGAGGTGATGTGGTGAGGAGCTTTGAGTGACAACTAGAAAACGCCGTCAAAACAAATTAGCCAACACATTCCAGCAAGCGCTGGGCATATAATTTGATTCAATAAGGAAGGAGCGGGTCAGTGGAACAGCCGACGGCTGACGGCTAAGCTGAGGTGATTTTTTTTTTTCTCCTCTCAGCTCTGAGCTCTCAGCTCCCGTGCGCTCACTCTCCGTCTCCTGTAAACAAATCACTTCCCGCCGCAGAGCAGCGCGAATCATCAACATCCAAATGTGCTGAGGTGACTTGATGATGTTACAATCACAGAGCGGCTATGCATACACGCATTAAGGAGAAGCCCAGTGCTCTCTCTCTCTCCTCATCTTCCTCCTCCTCCTCCTCCCACTCTTCTCCTCCCAACTGTCCCATCACCTGATCCAGGTAAAGACCAATGTTGCCAGACACTTTTCACACTCGTTTTCCTTGAAGGAGCAGCAGGATGACGGCGTGGGCAGCGATCTGTCAGTCACGCTCTCTCATAGAGCAGAGGCTGGCCAGATGGTCGTGTGTGTGTGTGTGTGTGTTCATCAGGGCCGCTAACCTGACAGCCGAGACGCCTCATTAGTGCTCAACCCGGCCGTCAGCCGCTGCAAACACCGCGGTGCTCTAGCGGCTATTTCAGTGCCCCAGACCACATGTTGCACTTTTTTTTTTTTCGCTCCTCCTCCACTATCACCTTTAATGCGCTCGATTCTTCGTCAGCCAAAGGCAGTGACGGGTGACGGCGCTGAACAGAATGTCCTCTGGAATGGTGGTTCAGTGGCTCCTCTAAGTGCTGGATCGCGATTGTGCTGCGGCACAAATTGCCTCACTTTAGGTTTTACACAAACGACCGAAGCCGCTGAGGTTTGCGCGCACCACAGGCTGTGCGGTTCGCTGCCTTCGACGGTGGGATGCTGTAGATATCTGTGTGGTCCCTGCATGGGCAAGTATGTGGAGAACTGGCACATATTCCAGACGTTGCGCGTGGTGTGTGTGCACGCTGCTAAATAGGCCCCAGACAATTAATTAGCTAGCGGATCAATGGCATTTTCCACAATGGCGCGGTCACTCAAAGGTCCCATTAAATCGTTTCTATCTCTGATACTCCAGAAGCGTCTCACAACGATGAATAAAAAAAAAACCCTCTCTTGAGCTTCAGAAAACAGCTAATTTAGCCCTCTGTTTACAGCCGCCTGCAAAAACTGATGCTGTTGGACCTTCCGCACGATTGGATGGGGGCAAAAATCCAGGCAGCCAGTCAGCTGACCCCTGACTAGGTGTGCAGTTTCTTACTAGGTAAAGGTATCAATGAGGTGGCGTTTGTGATGTCACAGAGGGCCAATTTCCAGAACTGCATGTTTGAGCAGATTTTTACTGAGATATTGAGTAAGTGCAAGACTTTTAGAGGCGCAAAAAACATCTGCAAAGTGAATTCCAGACAGAAGTGCCTATTTTTTTTTATTTATTTAGAGCTTTTAAAACTCTTTAAATATTAAAATTTTAATTTAAATCTGGATGACCAGCAGCCTAATAGTCATCCTGATATCATCGCCATCAGCCTGTGTGGACAGTGAGTAACTGGGAAAAAAGGTTGCGCAGCTGCTGCTTCCACTTGGTTTTGTTTTTTCCTGCTGGAAGTGCGGCAGGTTTCACACACGGCTCCCAGAGCCGAAGAGGTCAGCGGCGTGACGCAGAGCGGAAGGAAAAGAGAAGCAATCGGACAATTAATCCCCTCGTCCTCGTCGGTGTTGGGGAATCTGTGTGTTTTGTTCTTGTGAGTCCAGGTGCAAAAAGGTGAAAGTGAGGAAATGTTTACTTACAAAGGGGAGGGAAAAAAATTATTTAAGTTAAAAAAAAGAAAAAAAAAAGTGTTACTTCGAGAATAATCCCTCTGTTGCAGAAAACAGAAGGTGCAGGGTGGAGTCTGAGGCAATTACCAGCACACTGCGTCCGCTGGTGCACAACAATGCACTTTGCCTTCCCGCATCCCAATTAGCTGGTAGATGCCTCAGACAGCAGCTGACGAGCAGCTACCTGAAATGACTGCAGTGCCATGACCATGAACCTTCGATGAGGAGAAGAAGAAGAAGCTCCCCTGCCTCAATGCATGGTGGGAAAATGCATGTCCGCTATCGGCCAATCAGGAGCAGATTCCTGGAGCGGCTCAAAAATCCAGCAGCCTCTGACGAGGAGACGAACTTCTTATCTCGTCGTCGGTCAGCGAGGAACAGAAAAAAGATATTTCAATAAATAAATATGAGCTGATCTCAGTTCCTCTTCACATGGATGTTATCCGTATCTGCAGGCTAAACACAGTAAGCAGGAAGCAGTTGAAGACGCAGCAGGAAGAGCACGGGGTGACAGGGCAACACAACAAAACAGCGTCGCAAACGTCCATTACTTGAGCTGCACATCAGCATGGGACAAAAAAACAACTTTATCTGCACTGCCGAACGTAGTGCTGATAATCTAGTCTCGCTTTCAGAATCAGTCGGGTCGGAAGCTGGAGAAACAACAGCTAGAACACACAAACAGTCCTCTTGCTGTGGAGCGGCGGGAAGCAAAGGATTGTGGGAACTCTGGGATTTCTGGGCCTCTAAGCAGGTCGATGAGACTCATTTGATCCATTGATCTGGGAATCGAGGAGTCAACTGACTCGGCCCCCCTCAGACCCCCGGTGAATACCTCCGGACACAGGGGGCGCTGCTTCACCTCCAGAACTCAAGTGTCGTGTCAGCTGTAGAAGAGAATGATGGAAACAAGTTTTTGGTGAATAAACAGCTGGCTGCCATCGCCGCCTGTAACCGAGTAGCACGGGCCACCTGCTCAGCAAGTGTTTGAGTTTCATGTTGTATTTGAAGAACTGTTGAACCATTTTTGGGAGTTGAATATTCATCAATTAATCATCAATGCCTACAACCGCAATAAATAAACAAAATAAAACAGAATGAAAATCCTACTAACTAGCTGCCATCCGAAGCCGGTGGCTACTCCTCTCCTCCTCCTCCTCCTCCTCCTCCTCCTCGGTCCCAGATGCTGCATCAGGGTGTGGTCGTGCTCCGAACTCCAATGCATGCAAATAACCCAACGCCTAACATGCGGTGGAGCCAATATGTGGCCAGCACCGGATGTGATAAACATGGAAATGTCTGTCTGAGAGGTCGACCGCACACCTTTCTGCTGCTGGTCGGAGTGAGTCTGAACTCTGCAGCCTGAAGCTGATCAGTGGGAGAAATTTGAGTATTTCCTAGAGGGAATAATTGCAAAGGTACAAATTTGTTACAGCGTGATTATTAGACATTTTATTCAAAATTATCTTCAAGAATTCAGATTAAATAAACAAATTGAATGTAACAGCCTTGTAGCACTTTTTTTTCTAACTAGTGATTTAGACCGACAAAATGATTTGAGCCACTATGTAAAGGTGTGAAGTTAGGGCTTGTTTCTGTTTTGACAGTCAATCATTTTTAGTGTTTTTGAAACCATTTGTGGCGGTTCCTGCTGGCCAAACTGTAGAACGCAGATTTTTGGCTCTTGGCCTCCCTTTTACTCCGCCCATCTCTGAATACAGTCAACGACTGGAACACACACACAAAAAAAAAATCCTACATTTGTCCACCTTGGTGGTCACCAAAGTTTTACACAGACATCATGTTGCGATGATTCCACCGGCGAGCGGCTTCGCTGCGCTGCAGAACGCCGTCATGAATCTTGACGGCGTAACGGTGGCGTCCTAATGACTCCCAAACCACCTGGGGGAGGCCTCATCACTAATGCATTAGCCATTTAGTGTTTGCAGGCCCAGGTCATAAGGGATGATAGCAGCCATTCAGCCGTCCTGCTGGAAGTGCTGCCGCCCTGAAAGAGCCCTGCTGCTAATGACGGCGGCGGCTGATTAGGCCTCCGCTGCCAGACGCTGAGGTTTTATTATGCGTAGGGAATGCAGCCTAATTGTTGACACAAAAAAAAAAGTTTGGCGTACTAGTGCTATTGTAAACAAACTGCAGCAGCGGCGGTGGCGCCGATAGCGTTGCACTTTAAGCAAGTCATTTAGTGGCGGGAGCTGCGTGCTCGTGGATTTTTTTTAACTCTTATCATCCTGTTAATGTGAAGGCTCCCTGCTGTGTGTGTGTGTGTGCGCGCGCGCGTAGGAGGGGCTGCATGGGAATCTAAATGGCTGGGTGTTTCCGGGGAAGGAAATGCACATATTAATGGCTTCATAATGGCCCCCGGCTCTTGCGGTGCATCACCCGAGGAGATTCATCTGCACGTGGATTTACTTAACGGTAGCGGAGAGCGCTAAAGAAAAAAAGGGCTGAGCGCATCACGCTCAGAGCTGGCCAAACTTTTCCTGCCGGCCGTCGGCTTTGACCTTCGAGGGGAGGGAGGGTTGTTGCTGCGAGTTGGTTTTAGATGTGTGGGAATGTTTCTGGGAATGACATTGTTCACACACACACACACCTGGGAGACCCGTGTGCGAGGGGGTCGACTTCCCAGGAACAAAAGGAGCTCATTTGGCTCCAGTCCAGCAGTGAAGGTCGCTGGTCGAGAGGGTTGACAGACGACACTTCCAGACTCCCACAGCTGGAAAATCACTGCAGCTTCCAGGAAATAATCAGGAGTTCAAATCCGAACATGGGTGAGATCAGAGTCTTCACATTATAAATTTCTTAGAAAATAAGACTTCCTGCTTTCTAGCTGGGATTATTTTCATGGCAACGTGCTCGGCTATGATGCTCAACCCGTAACAAAGGTGGCACCGTTTGAAAGGAAAAAAAAAAGATTTGTCACTGAAAACCAAGAAGTGATCTTTGAAAAATAAACTTCCTTCCTAAATGTGCCAAGAGAATTGAAGGATAAGTCAACAACACAGAGTGAGAAAACATCCTTGCACATTTGCACTTACGCACAATTAGGATTTCTCAGTTAGCCTGACGTGGACTTGATAGAATCCACGTAATGATATCTATTATAGTTTCTAAGATGATGTATAATAAAAAAGCATCATAATAAAGGACCAGCCTTTAAAAAAACACATCGACTTCGGGCTCTTAAAAAGTTTCATCCTTTTTCATTTAGTTAATTCATAAAAATAAAGATGCCAACAGAACAGGAAAGTTTTTTCCAATTTCTCTTTTTTTCGTTGTGAGTCTCAGTGGCGCCAAATCACTTTCTGGCTCGGCCTCTCCAGCGGCTGACAAGGTGCTTCCCACTCAATCATTACAATGGATGGCAACATTCCACTCTCAGAATAGCTCATCAGTAGTAAAATAAAATAATAAATAAAAGACGTATAAAAGTGAAAACCTCTCGCTGGCACAGGCGGAAAGGAAACACCTGAAAGGACTGGAAATCATTGCACATGCTAAACATTTTAAAGCTGCATTCATTAAACTTTATCCACTGATTACAACCAGTTTTCACGTCTGGCATCCAGTTTATTGCTACATGACGGTCTGATGACCGACTGAGTGGAGCTGGAGGCGGGACCACAAGTGTGGAACTGGTGGGAAGCATCGTCCACCGGGGGTCAGCGCTGATGGAGCCCCGGCTTTACGTCCTGCCTCCCTCCCTCTCTCTCTGTCTCTGAACACTGCGCGCATGCACACACATGCACACACGTGTCCACGTGTGCACACGCGCGCACACACACAGCACACACACACACACACACACACAGCAGCAGCAGAACAGGGAGTGCTGTCCATTAGCGGCCCACTGGAGACTGCAGCGCTCGACACGTAATGTTTCCGCGGTGAGGAGAAATTCCCCTCTGGACGCTTGACTGAGAAATAATTCTGCTGCTCTTCACAGATCATTACGTCTCCTTCGCCCTGCCGAAGGGTCGATAGCATCGGTTTCATCTTTCTGTGTGTGTGTGTGTGTTTGTGTGTGTTTGTGTGTTTGTGTGTGTGCGTCCATCTATTTTTTGTTTTGTTTTTTATTTTTACCTGCAGGATCAAACGCTGCAGCCAAAATGTGACGCATGCAGAGGAATGTTTTTTTTGTACCAGGCGCAGGTGCTGGTTGTTAGAGGTGTTGCTTCACAGCCAGAAGGTTGTTGGTTCGATTCCCTGGGCCTTTCTTTGTGATATTTACACGTCCAGATAGACTATAAGAGGGATGGATGAAAGGACGGAAGGATGGTCTGATCATGCTCCAGCTCCTCTTTTGATTATTTTTGGTGCATGTCCCTGAGCAATTTCCCTCCGGTTCACATCGCTGAATTTCCACAAGGAGGATTTTTCTGATTCATCGGCTTTAAAGAGATAAACAGTCGTAAGCGGAGGCATTTTTTTTGGATAAACAGAACAGGTGTCCAGATTTATTTATTTTTTGTGTGTGGGGGTTGGTTAGCATGGAAAGCAAGCTTTAAAGCCAAAGGCAAGCTGTAGTGCTTGCTGTAAGTCTGATGGAGACGTCTGCATCAACAACAGACTTAAACCAGTTAAACTCATTTTCCAGGATCCATCGGCAGAAAAGAAGCAGAAATGACTCGTCTGCGGAGCAGCTAGTTGCCAGTGTCAGAGGCTGCAGGATCAAGAGGGCCGAACATGTCAGAACAAATTATTCCAACCAGGTCCAGAACACTGACTCTGTGTGTGTGTGTGTGTGTGTGTGTGTGCACGCGTGTGTGTGACGGATTCAATGCTCCCATATTCTAAACCCATTTTCTGATCAGATCCTCCAAAAAACAAAGTGTACATCTCGAACTGATCTCTAACTCACTTTTAGCTCCCTTCCTGCAAGTGTTAAAAAAAAACAAACATGGTGAGGAATTTACCCATGTGCACCTTTAAAAATACCTCTGATACTAAACCACAGCGGCTGGAAGAACGAGACGCCAGCCTGGATCTCCTGCTGCCCGCCGAAGAGCTCCTGTGGCTGCCTCACCCACTTCAGCTGCTGCTGAAGGCTAATAGAGGTCAGCTCTTCATATGGGCGCTGGCCAATGAGCAAAGAGGCCCCGAGGCTCCATCTGCATAGCAACCGCATTGTGTGCCATTGCCCTCCTCCCGTCTCCTCCCCGTCTCCAGACTTGTCGCTGACGACCGCCGTGTCGCCGCGCGGAACCTGCGAAGGACGTTGTTGTTCTTTCTCCTCCTCTCCCCCTTTTGTCGTCTTTTAATCTGAGCGTGCGATGGACCGGCGGACTGACTGCTGCTCAAAAGCAGTAATTACACGCATCATCCTTAACAGAATCTAATTGGAGAGAGGAGCGAGAGCGCGACTCTCATCTCGCTCTGATGGCCTCAAAGTGGGAAAAAAGACCGTCGCGCTGACGGTTCTTTTTAATCTGATTGCAAACGGGAGGACTTGGGGGGGAAACTCAACCTGTGGATGCAAATCCTGCTTCCCAGGAACCCCGTCGCTCCTCCCTCCTCGGAATTTGCAGAAATGATATTAATGCGGTTTTAAATACATAACATTGGAGCTCTTTGCTGTTCCGCCTGGTAGAAACTCAGTTTCAGGCCACCTTCCCCAATCACATCATTTCACGGTTTGTTATTAATAAGTTTGTTATTAATAAGATAAGAGGTCAAGATGGTCCCCGCTCCGCCACCGGTGACTGAGGCGGTGAGACGGCTCAGTCTCTCTCCATGGAAACTGTGTTCGATATTGTCATGACAACCCGTTTCGGTGGAGGGGAATAAAAAAGGAAAAAAAAAAACCTCACTCAGGAGGGGAGGTGACAGCGGCGCCGTTAATAAAAGGGGTTTAATCAGGGGCTCGGCACCTCCTGCTCCGCTCCCACCTCTGATGTTCTCTCCGTCGTCCAGTCTGAGGCGTTCGCTCGCCTCCCGATGGGCGGAGCCGTCACAGATGTGGCGTTCAGGGCCGCCAAAGGGAAGCAGTCGAGCAATTATCACCTGGGAGCCGGAGGAACACGCACCGTCTGGCGGTGATGCTAAGTGTCAGTTTGAGAGGAATGAGAGAAACATTTTCCTGGTGCGCCCTTCTAGCACTTTCTATACCATCAGTGTTGTTATTCTTAGAGCTCACTATTATGAACTCACTATTCAGCAAATGCAAAGGAGTGTAAAGACACTGAAAAAAAAGCATAAAAATTGATCATTACTGGTAAGCATTGCCAGCGGTGAGTGAATAATCAAGACTGAGGCAATGCGCACTATAGCAAAGATCAATCAAAGGGCCAGTTAGCGAGATTTAATGGCGCTGGGTGAGGGGAAGATGGAGGAAACCGAGCAGAAATGAGTTTTGCTCGTCACCCTCCTCCTCCCCCTCCTCCTCCCCCGACCCCCGAGTCTCCATGGAGACGCGTTGTGTACGCCACCATGTGCACCTTCGCTGCATAATCACGGAGGAGCCGGAAGGAGGCTGCGACGGGCGGCGCCGCCGCCAGCGAGATCAAGCGGCCGCCTGCTCCCGCGTCCGCTATAAATAGCGGCACAGTGGATGACACCGCGAGCTACCCCGATGCTGCAAGGTAAACGGCGCTAATGTCACACACACACACACACACACACACACACACACAC
This sequence comes from Thamnaconus septentrionalis, assembly GCA_009823395.1. Classification (NCBI taxonomy): domain Eukaryota; kingdom Metazoa; phylum Chordata; class Actinopteri; order Tetraodontiformes; family Monacanthidae; genus Thamnaconus; species Thamnaconus septentrionalis. The sequence goes on from CM020512.1 coordinate 8,323,976, forward strand.
ACAAAGGTTAATACGCATGCACAAGATGAAACTCATCTTCATACACAGGGACCGGGGAGAGAATGAATTTTATTTCCGTTGTCTGTGCATAGAAATACATGCCTACATGGTATATTTACATACACACACGCACGCCGCGCACACACACATTCACGCACAAAGTCCGGTAAGCCGGACGGGATTTGGATCCCTCAACAGGATGATGACTGTCGCCGGGCCGTGTGCTTCTCCGTCACGTACAGGACAACAGCAAAAAGACAAAAACTAGGCTGAAAAAAGGCAAAAGTTATCAAAACCGTCAGCCACTTCCACAAACTTAACACACACACGCACACGCGTCATGTTCCGATGGGAAAGAAGGAATGGTCCAGAAATAGGGTCGCGCTGTGCTACATGTGCACAACAGCGCTTGCACGTCACTAGAAGAGCTTTGGGTCGAGCCTAAAAAACAAACAGACAGACAAAGAAAACAGCCAGAGTCGAACGGAGACCAAAACCAATGAACATTCCCTTTGTTAGACGTCAACGTAAGGCCACTATGGCAGGCAGACCATTAGCAGGGTTTGATGGCGAGGAGCAGGAAGTGAGAGGAACCACGCCGCAGCCGCTCCACTACCACGACGCGGCGTGTGCGATGGTAACACAAACTCCAATAATCAGGTTACTGCACAAATACTAAAGCTTCATCAGTCGCGGCGCCGCCTCGAGTGGGACGTTGGACGCACTTTTAAAGTTCGCTAGTTTCTAAAATCTACCACAGGATCTACGTTTGGTCCGGACTCAACCAGAAGTGGCGTGTTGTCGTGTCGGATGTATCAGACAATACTGCTCTATTCTTTTTTAGATATATTTTTTTTGATTGTACAAAGATTTACAAACCGTGAGCAGCAGTTATGGGCTGGCTGCTGCTGTCTTGGCAAATTGTCTGCTGGCCGTCGGCCGAAGAGCAGCGGCACGACAGAAGGCAGAGAGCGGCGATCCATTTTCCTCACGATTCGCGGGTGTTTTTTTCCCCTTTTTGATGTCCCCCCCCCCCCCCCCACCCCTTCCATCTACTCCTAGTTCACAGTAACAGTTTCTGCTGCACAAAACCACATTCACAAGTGCTGGAGTGGACACACTTGACAGTCAACAACACGCATGAATCCAACACATCAAATGTTGTCATGGGTTTTTTTTTTTTTGTTTGTATTTTGAGGGGGGTTGCAAAAAAAAAGAGCTAAGATTTGGCTGACATATAGAAAAAAAACATAAATATTGAACAAATACTAAGACAAAGGTCCTTCAGCTTCCCTTAATATCACCGTACAGTTAAGTCTAAAGCAGCAATCCACCAATGACTATAGTGCTAGGTTTTTTTTGTTGTTGTTGTTTTTTTTTAATTTTGAGAGTCTTCCACCAAAAAAAAAAATACATCAGAACCTCGATGAGCGATATGTATCCAGTGTTGATAAATCCAACTAAGCTCCGCCTACTGCAAACCAGCAAAGTTCGCAAAGAAGGAAAGTTTAAAGATAAAAAAATCAAACGAGTCATTCGGAATCGATGATGGAAAATTTTCAGGAAGAAGATGATGTGGAAGTCGAAATGAATTCAGGAATGCGAGCAAGACACGGACGTGTTGAGCATATGAGGTTATTCTACAATCAAAGATCCATGCACGACATGCAAAACGCTTGGCGACAAGTAAATGAGTACAGATGAATCTAAAAAGAGTCCGCTTCGTCCGCAGAAGAGTGAGGAACGGAGTCCCGCCCTTTCTCCTTTCGGTGGCCTGTCGGCATCAGGTCAGTGAGGTGACCTCCGGCTGGGTGTAGCTTCCAGTGGCAGCGAGGATGTCTTTGCAGCTCTCTGTTGGGAGACAGAGCAGAGGACGATGTGATGGACTCAAACCAGGCTCGTGCGAGCAGCGCAAGGAACGAGGATGTTGTTTTTAAGTCAATGCTAAGTTACATCGGTCATGCAACCGCAATCGAATCTAAAGTGAATCACTATAAATACCCAACAGTCATTTCCAGGCTCATCAGAGGGCGAAACTGAAATTTAATACGTTCAAATGTTGAAACTCTCAGTGGGAGGATCTTTGGTTGAGCTGCAGTGGTTTTTGGAGGGAAATAGAAGGAGTTTGGGCCAAATGGGCAGAGTTTTGATGAGCTCAGTGGGTGTGGCAGCTGCTGTGATTGGACACCATTAGTGCCAATCACCTCCTGGTCAACGGTTCGTTTGTTCCAATCAGAAATCAGAAAAGACAGAAAACATGCAGCCGTTGCTTGAAGTCAGAAGTCATTCTAGGTGACCGCCAGGTGTTTAATCCAGAATCTGCTGATGTTCGGAAGCTAATTTTGTACCATGGCAGATCCCAGCAGGAGTTTTTTTTTTTTCTTTTATTCCCCTTTGCAACTGTTAATGGAAACCTATTAGTGGTGGTCATCTGGACGAGTTACTGGTGGAAACAGGGGCTTTTTTTCTCTCCTCCTCTGCCTGTCTGTACATCCATCTGCTGCATCCACTTAGCCGCCCAAAGCATTACGCAAACATGCATTAACGTGAAGAAGCGACGCTGCCACTCGCATCAGACCCCACCGGACATGCGCCATATGACCATGCACCATTTTCCCCCTCCACCCTCCTTCTGCTGCACCTGCAAATAAAGCTTTCTGCATATTGTCATGTTTTAACACATTTTTTTTCTCTCTCCGTACCGGTGCTCAGAAACTGCGGAGCTCCACTTAAAGCCCTTTATGCAGGTAATGTGGATCAAAATGTGTCGTGCATGTGCGATATTCCCCTGTAACAGACTGAGATGTCATTATCCACATGCCCACCAGAGCCAGAGGCCGGGATTGAATTACCCCCATCCCCCTTCTCTGCCTCCCTTCACTCCCCCTTCTCAAAGATTCGTTTTGAGGTGTTCTGGCTTTGCTCAGCCGTCCGCTGCCTTTCGCCTCGGCCGCCGGGAGAACAGCCGGCACGCTGGCGAAGTAACCAGCGCGCCCGAGAGTCTTCGTGTGTTTGCCTTTTTTATTTGTTTCCCATTGTTTAAAGCAAACGAAGGGAGGTTTGACCCGCTGCTTGCGACAGCATGACACTAATCGACACCGTCGCTCTGCACCTCCAGAGATCGACGAGATAAGTCGTGCAGGAAACACGTCGAAATGAAATTTCTGTTAATGGGCTGGAAGAAAAAAAAAAAAATGGCGGGAGTCACTCTCACAGCAGCCAGACAGCTGTAAGTGCTAAATTATGTTGTGTGTGTGTGTAAGTGTGTGTGTGTTTTTCCTTTTTTTGGGACCTGCTAATGAGCTTTGCGAGGAAGAAGCAAAGTGCAGTTTTGCAGGGAAACACCTTCAGTGTTTTTTGGCCTGTTTGGAATCACAGACAGGAAGTGGTGTGTGTGTGTGTGTGTGTGTGTGTGCGTGTGAGCGACGGATGCACTCCCGCGATGTGGGAAATGAATGTGTGAGCGCCAAATATAGCCGCCGGTGGCAGCAAGGGCGGGGCGAGGAGGCGTTTGGCGACTCTGTGGAGATCTGGTGGCCATTCATGCAGAGAGACGGCCGGCTGATAGTGGGTGGCGGCGGCAGTGGCGGCGGCGGCAAGAGGAGGGACGGAGACCAACTGGAGCAGCATCGCTTTCCCTTTTCAGAGCCGCGCTGCAACACAGGCCAAAATGAAACTGCACAGTGTCGTCTGCATACTTATTGGCCCTCAAACAAGTGTGTACCAGTACTGCAGACATGCATATATATACATATATATATATATATATATATATATATACGTATATATATATATATATATATATATATATATATATATATATATATATATATATATATATATATATATATATATATATATATATATATATATATATACGTATATATATATATATATATATATATATATATATATATATATATATATATATATATATATATATATATATATATATATATATATATATATATATATATATATATATATATATATATATATGTACATATTTACACACACATCAATTTTTGACTATGGGTTTCATCAGGTTCAATTCAGTTTATTGCTGCACATTTTCCCTTCTGAGACAGACAGAGGTTTAGAATTAGATAGTTACATTACATTTTTTTGTTTGTTTGTTTGTTTTTATACAGAATCTAAAATTCAATTGAAATGACAATTTTACCTCCAGCACTGACCCTCAGGCCATCAGGCAAGCTGGAACGCTGACCTCATTTTTCTTTGTTACATCTGATGAATGATCTCATGCTGAGCTTTAAGGTTTCAAAGCTCCTTTCGGTTATTGCATTCGTCCCCATGCACACTGTCATGATGCTGATGCGAACGGCTGAAAGACTGACAGACTCGAAGCGGGGAAAAAAAACAACTGTTGCTGTTTGACAAGAGACGTTACAGGGAGGCGCGGCTCGACAAATGCGATGAAGTGAAAAGTGGAAGTGAACAGCTTTGGAAGGACCGGATATTAGCCACTCACGAGGCTGATCTGATCTGATCTGATCTGATCTGATCTGATCTGATCTGGTCGTGAAGCTGCTCTGCTCTGATCACTCCTGCCGCACCTTTTTTGCTTCAGACAACATTAAAGCTGGAGTAACACAATATCTCGGCACCTGTTTGAATACAGTTTGGCACCTGGTGGGGATCTGGTGGGGGGTTAGAGGGTGGGATCAGGGGGGGTCACTGACCGCGGTGCTTTGCGAAGGCGAGACTGAGGAAGAGCTCTTTCACGCAGACGGATGATGTAATTAGTGGTGCTAAGTTTCTCCTATTGATCCTCTATGGATTTTCTTTCTTTTTTTTCTTTTTTTTCCAACCTCCCACTGCGAACAATGACTCACAACTGCCTTTTGTTGGTTAAAGGTTCCCCGGGACATGAACGCGGTGCCGCGCCGTTTTTCATTTCTCTCCTCTGCCGCCTCTTCAAATGACAACGTTGGAAGCCGTGTGTGAAACAACTCTGCAGGCGTTCAGACGACTCCAGACTGACGGAGGGCTTTTGTGAGTCAGCCGCACTGCACCGCTGGATGCGTTGCCTTTGAAAGGGGAACATCACGTCCTTAAAAGAATGAATCACGCTGCGATTTAATTGCTCCACTAGCCAGTACACCTGTTAGCCTACCAGCCCTCCGCTACGAAAAATACGAACTAAGCCGAGCAAATATATATACAGTCGGGCTTTACTTCTCGCCCGCAGCACGTATGCGACTCACCCGTGTGGACGCCGGGGTCGTCAGAGGTCAGCAGGAAGCAGGCGGCCTCTTTCTTGGCCTTGTCTCGGCCTCGGGAGCAGCGCAGGGACCACTTCTCGCTGGGGGACAGCGGCTGGGTCAGGCTGCAGCCCTCCTCCTCGGAGAGGGCCACATTAGCATCGCCGTTCTGCTTGGAGTCTGACAGGAGAGACAAAAGCGCACCGAGACGTAAATGTCAAAGCTTTTACTGTGGCCGAGCCGCAGGGGCCTTCAGACAAAAGGCGGAGGTATATTGCATAAAATGCCTATTTTTCTGCAGGCTAATCCGATTTGATCGAGATGCTACCAGGAGTAATTAGATCCCGGTGCCTTACTGTCCTTATGGCTCGGCGCTGCTCATCTGTCGGCCAACGTCAAGCCACGTCAAGCCACGTCAAGTAAAGAAATACATTTGAAAGAAATGCCAGCGGGGCTGCCGGATGTAAAGAACACCTACTGTTTTCTTTTTTTTTCTAGATTCCAAACCATCTCATTTTATTTTAGCTAATTACTGAACAAATAATTGAGTTATTGTCAACTGGAAAATTATTTACACATCTATTGTGGCTTTTAATCCCTTTATGTATTTTTTATATTGTTTTATGTATGTATTTATTTTTATTTATTTATTATTTTATAATTTTTTTTCTCTCAGCCTTAAAATTTCACAGGCATCTGTTAAAATAAGATGCGGAGATCAACAAATCATAACGCTGATATTTAAACTCTTGTGCAGGAATATTGCTTTTGTTTAAGATTTACTTAATTAGTTATTAATATATTAAACATTTATTAATATCATTATTTTGCCCTGACCTGAGCGGCTCCGGCCGACGCTCTCGTCGGCAGCCAGGGGGCAGGTGTCGCTCTGGGTGCTGTTCCTGTGCGAGTTTGTCTCCGACTTGCCGAAGGAGGCGGAGTCGGTGGGAGCGCCCGGGTTGGGGTTGTGTTTCTTCTTCTTCTTGGGCAGCTTCTGCTTGGCCATGGCCAGCGAGTAGTACATCCCAAAGTTGTTGACGATGACGGGCACGGGCATGGCGATGGTCAGCACGCCGGCCAGCGCGCACAGCGCCCCCACCACCATGCCCAGCCACGTCTTGGGGTACATGTCCCCGTAGCCCAGCGTGGTCATGGTGACCACCGCCCACCAGAAGCTGATGGGGATGTTCTTGAAGTGCGTGTGATTGTTGCCCATGGGGTCGCCGGGCTCGGCGCCGATGCGCTCGGCGTAGTAGATCATGGTGGAGAAGATGAGCACGCCCAGCGCCAGGAAGATGATGAGCAGGAGGAACTCGTTGACGCTGGCCCTCAGCGTGTGGCCCAGGACGCGCAGGCCCACGAAGTGCCGCGTCAGCTTGAAGATGCGCAGGATGCGCACAAAGCGCACCACGCGCAGGAAGCCCAGCACGTCGCTGGCGGCCTTGGAGGAGAGTCCGCGCAGGCCCATCTCCAGGTAGAAGGGCAGGATGGCCACAAAGTCGATGATGTTGAGGGTGTTCCGGATGAAGAACACCTTGTTGGGGCAGCAGACGATGCGCACCAGGAACTCAAAGGTGAACCAGACCACGCAGACGCCCTCCACCATGGTGAGGATGGGCTTGGTCACCACCTCGTAGCGCCTCTCCTCGCGCACGCCGTCCTCGGTCACCACCTGCTCCGTCCAGTTCTGCGTCGTGGTGAAGGCCTGGTGCGTCTCCAGGCAGAAGGTGGTGATGGACACCAGGATGAAGAAGAGGGAGGCGAAGGCCACACCCTGCGACGGGCACACAACATCAGGAGAAACAAAAACACACGTCTGTCAAGATTGTATATTTTGTGTATTTTCTACCTTGTGTCACTGCTGTACTCTTGCAGTTTTACACTCACTTCTGTCGCCTTTTTGCGCTCTCACTCTTCATTTGCATTACTCTGACATAGTTTTACCCTTTTTTTGTACTTTTTCACTCTTTTTTACACTGCATGTTATTTTTACACCACTGAGCAACTAAATTTCAATGCTCTGTCCATGTCCCATATATTGTAGGATTGAAAATAAAGCTACGTTGTGCCTTGTATGTTGTATCATCGTCTCCTTTAACACAGCAAAATGCAAATCAAGCCTTTTATTGACATGAGATGACGAGTGATACTTTCTGGGGTGAAAGTGTTTTTAACAACAGGTTTATATTGACTTAAGTCACAGACGCAAGTCAAGTCCAACAGGCAGCTTGTTCACAGCGACTCTTTTCCTGAGGTGTTAAACACGAAGTCCTATAATGATCGGTTCGCTATGAAAGATCTCGCAGCAGAATAACAAGAAGTAGCACAAAGGAAGAGGTCGCAGAGGAGTTTCTGGGGAAAACGAAAAAACACATTTTATGAATCCCAAACTCGCACCTTAAGGACAATTTTGAATTGTCAACCAGCCCAATGTGCCATAGTAGCTGGAGGCAGAACCTGCAAACTCCACACCGACGCACAACTAAAGGCCGCGCACGTGAATAGAACCCACGACTTAAAGCTCGCTATTATGAGGAAGTCATGCTTTGAGCACTGGGTGGCGCTGAATGCAATGAAGGAAGCCTGTTAACGGCGCCCAATTCCAAAATAAAAGCAAAAATATGAATAGGTATATGATATCACGTAAAATACTTAATAATACAAAGACGAGGGGGGAAGTGACGCTAACCATTAGCCACCGACAATACCGACGTATTTCACAGACTAGACTTTTTAGAATTGTTTTTAATTGTCTGGAGATTCTGAATAACTCTCCGAAATAGAAAAACAAACTGATTATAACCAATCACTGCCTAAGAAAAGAAAGGAAAATGAGATTCTGGTAGTATGAGTGCCACCAGACACAAACAGCAGGGGGCGCTCCATCATCAAACCAAGAGCTTTTTTTTTTTCCCTTGCCCCCCTTCCAACCCCATTTTCAAGCAGCGCCGCAGCTCAGTGGACGTCTGCTGTCAGTGATGAAGGAGACCAGACGCTGCGCGATCAAAGCCGCTTCCAGATCTGTTTTCTGATTGGCCGCTGATCCGATGCAAATAAACGCCATGCAAATTACCTCCTGGGCGACGCGGCGACACCAACAGGAAGCAGAAGTCGCTTTTCACAACCCGGCCGGGGGGGGGCGCAAACGGAGCGGCAGTGGTGGTGGTGGCACTCGCACAATGGGGCCGTGCCTGCCTGTGTTTGTGTTAACATTGTGTGCCAAGGCATAGCCCGATCCGTCTCCATTGTTTACCCAAGGCCCGGATAAATTGGAAGGCCCCTCCGACCGTCGGGATCCAGCAGCTGGATAAATATGTGCCTGGCGGGGCTCTTAGCGCCATGCTCTCCCTCCGGGGCCGGTCCGGTGTCACGCAGACTTCGTTGCATTTTCTGCCTTCACGCGAAACACAAATAATAAAAAAAAAAAAAAAAAGAAAAGAAAAGTCCACTAGGGAATTGTGGGATATGGAGCAAATAAAAATTAATTTGGGCGAAAGGCAGTTTGTAGTGAGGAGAACAAAACTAATAAGAGCCGTCAACCATAACAACCTGCAGCATCTCTCTGCAGGGACTGCTGACACACACACACACACACACACACACACACACACACATACACTCTTCCCCAGGGAAGACCACGGATGATCCTCAGAGAAACGCAGTTGTTGTTGTGTGTGTGTGTGTGTGTGAGTGTGTGTTTACAGTGAGAATGGAGGTCAGGTGAAAGTTTCTTCCGAGGAGCCGACAGACGGACGGCCGATGGCTGCGCTCAGTGCAGCCGAAGTGTTTATCCCAGAAGTAAACAGAGCAGAGTTGTGTGTCTGTGGCCTACAGCCGCTCCGCAGTGGAAGGTCCAACAACAACGACAACAAAAAAGACGATCATCATTTTAACCTCGCACCTGTGTGCACCAGCCAGCTCCGTGCCAGCTCTTCCTCTGCTGCTGCTGCTGCTGCTGCTGTTCGATCGACCCAAATATGACAGACGGGGGTTTATTTAAAGTCTGAAGTCAGAAGTGGACCACAAGCATCTCGCTCGCAGCGCAGCGGTGGAAACTTTAAACACGGCCGACTATTCAAAGTGATGGGCGTAATATCTCTTCTCCGCCCGCTGTAGGCTTTCCACCATTAGGGGCCTGGCGAGTGTTAACTGTCGGCCATCTCGGGCAACAAACGGGACGGTTTAAAAGGTGTTTTCTCACTTCTTCATGCGTGTCCAAGACACCAGCAGAAGATCATTTCGCCACTTGAGGTCGCTGCACTTTGCAGTAAATGTACTTTTTTCCCAATAAGGCTTTGCAAGCAAGAAGGTCATGGGTTTGATTCCGGGCCTGGGGCCTTTCTGTGTGGAGCGAATCACTCTTCTGGACGACCTCACTTCCTCTCAGTTGGGTTGTGAACTGAGTCTTCTATGGTTGAATGTGATCGGGATAATGTTAAATTACCACGGCTGCCATCAGGTGATTCTTTCTTATATTTACGTTTATTTAAACCGGAGGCCCAATTGATGCAAGAATGCCTGGATTTGTTCTCCGTTTCTGACCAGCTGTGAGCCCTTTTAGCTCGAAAACCTTTAGCTTGTCGTGGCAAACAGACATCAGACCAAGGTCAACAATGAGTGTCCAGATGGAGGCGCACACAAGCACACACACGCCCCGAGGGAACGACCACACCATCTCAGCTGGGAAGAAGAAGAAAAAAAATACAGAGGAGGAAGTCGGCCGGCCCCAATTACTGGCAACAGGCAGCGGATCAGTGCGTGGCACTCGAGTCCGGCGGACGGCTGATCACCTACAGCTGCTCGCCGCCACCACCGCCTGGTACCAGCTGCAACGGCGACAGCGAGACTAACGAGGTGCCAGCAGCTGCGAGGCGCCTGATGTTTTCTTAGAAGCTCACGTCACAAAAGATCCACGTCTGAGCGCGGCTGCACCTGAGGACCGTGAGGGGGGACAGCGGGGGTGACGCCCACCAATCAGCCTGACAGCCGCACAGCAATGGATGGAAGTCATTATCACACTCTTATTTCACACAAGCGGGGACAAGTAAGTGGTGGATCTATAAAAAGCAAAAGAAAAAGAGTCGACCACTCCTTCTTCCCTGCCACTAAGGAGCACTCAGTGCGCCGTATTTTGTATTATGCAATGCAAAATACTGATATAGATACTGTAAGTCTACAGGGAGTCATACATATATATATATATATACATATATATATATATATATACACACATATATATATACATACATATGATTATTTTTTTCTTTTTAGTGTATTAGCGAAATACAGGGGGCCAAAGGGGTCGGACCCCCTGAAAGCCTCAAGGCCGTTCGCCCCGAATATTGACAAGTAATTCGGAGGACACTTTGCAGCATTGCATTTAATTGCAGTACAAAAAGTGAGACAAACAAGTATTTAGATTTAGCGCATTTTGTGTTTATTCGGGTACAATTCAGTAAGTAGGACAAACAAGCGTCCGGCTTGGGACTGCGCCGGTTGAAGGACACGGCTCTCAAAAACCAGACTGTCCGCCCAAAAGCCGGACGGATGGCCACCCCAGCTCGAGTTTAGATGGAGGCGCACAAGATTTTTCTCCCCAACCTTTCCGAGTCCTTCCACGCAGGAGCGCCGAGTTAAATCTCCCTGCATGTTTAAAAATAATCAGCTCATCATCCGTCAAAGTCCTTCATATTTCTTTAAATAGTCTGGCATGGCAGCGTCGCTGTTTCGGGCTGCCAGCCAGCGATGAAGACGGGTGGCTGCGACTGCGACTCAGTGATTAATGGAGCGGCCCATCCCCAAGGTTTCCAAAGGAGCTGAAGGAGGGCAGATACGATCTTTCAAACACTCGCCATGCTGCCCAAGACTTGTGAGAGAGATTCGTACCTGTTGGCTCTGCGAGCGCAACAAGTTTGTGAGAATGAAAAAAGGTTAAAAAAAAAAAAAAAAAGGTTTCCACCTTAACAAAGACGGTTATGATAATAATAGAAAAAAATCTTGAAAGGATTTGTTTCTTCTTCTTCTTCTGAATTGCTTTTTTTTCTCTCTGTAAATTACAATTCTGGCTGCTATTTCAGTAGGCTAAGCTACCACTAGCATAAAGCCATGACTGGTCGCTGCAATCTGACAAGGTGTTGAGCGCTTCAGAGGATGGAAAAAGAGATTTATTGTTTTAATGTTTTTGTTTTTTTTACATTCGTAAGGTCCTTAACCTGATTTTTCTTTTTTTCTTTTTAAATTTGCTTCTTCCGAAATTACGAAAGGTGAATTTTGAAAATTCTGCAGGTTGCTGGCCTGTTGGCATTTTACTTGATTTGTTAAATTGAAAAAAACAAAAGCAGCAAGTCCACATAGTCTGCAACTCTGCGCCGCAATTAGCCAATCATAAAGCGAGCGAGGCAGACAAAGATTCTATTTTCGGCAAGCAGAGCTGAGAAGTGAGCAGAATAAACAGGCGAGATAATCACACAGGATTAGGTTCCTCCCTCGCCGAGAATCGGCGCTGCGCCAGGCTGCCTAACGAGGCTGCGCGTCGCTTTGACGATGTGTGAAAGATCAAATTCTGCCTCCGGTTCCCCGCCGAGAGGCGGCGCCCAGACGTGACGGCGGTGCCGTCAGAGCCGAGCGCCACGGGGACGACAGCCGGTTCCGCTCCAGAAACACCCCTCTGCTGTTCATCAACCGGGTGTCACGGCGAGACCGAACGCGACGTGTGAGGATGAAGCTCGTGATGGGCGACCATCGAAGCGATTCACCGAGCAGAGTGTGGAAAATATGCTCAGTTTTTCAACGGTGATGGCCGGTTCAAGAAGCAGAACTGAATATGAAAATGAAGCTTTGGTGTGAAAAGCTTCGATTTCTGATTTGACACTGAAAATCATGAGCAGCTGCCCCGCCGGCTCTTGGAGGAGGTCGTTACCGCTGGCGACACAACCAGGTACTGAAAGTGGTGGCAGAGACCATTTGCAGTGCAGTGGCCAACAACAAACACGCCAGAAGGCGGAAGTCAATGCCCTTCGTGAGGGCTGCAGAGAAGCCACGTTCACAGCCAACACCATCGGCCAGTCTTCTCACATCGGCATCAGACTGGGAACTGCGGGTCGACTTGAGCAGGCAGCACCAACTTCCTTGAGACCAGACGTGGTGCTGACATCTGCCTCTTCGAAGCAAGACCTCTTCTTGGAACCAACAGTCCCTTGGGAGGACCACATTGAAGAGGCCAATGAGCGCAAGCGACTAAAGTAGCAGGAGCTCGTTGAAGAGTGCCAGAGGAGAGGCTGGAAAGCCCACTGTGAGCTAACAGAGGTGGGACTTCACTGCACGCTCCCTGTGCAGGGCACTGCAGCATTCTGGGAATCTCAGGAGCTGCAAAGAGGAGAGCCATTAAGTCCACCACAGAGGCTGCAGAGAGAGGCTCTCTGTGGTTTTGGATCAAAAGGTCTGAGATGTGGGCCAACGCTGCTGGGACACAAGCCGGGGATTGATCACCCCGGCTGAGTCGCCTTAGATGTATCTATACACAGTCGAGACTGGTCTTGGTCTCAAGGCCGGTCACAGCGCTTTCTAAGGGTCTCGATCTTGTCTCGGCCTTGAACTGGGCAGACTCTGGATTTTTTTATCAAGACCAGTCGAGACTGAGCCAACACTGCAATGACAAATAATAAAATAAAAGAAGGCTTCTGTTTCGCCTGGTCATGCCCAGAGCCATGCAGAACTTTGAGGTCTTTCACAAACACCATGAGTGAGATTGAGGGGTGTATTTTTAGTGTCGAGCTCAGACATTCAAGGTTTTTACACATTTTGTTCACGCTTCGGATGGCACGATTTTAAGTTCAATTATTCCTAGTGAATTCATTTTTTTATTTCATGAAGCAAAGTCATTTTTTGGAAAATGGCTCAAAATAGCTGGCAAATTAGCAAAATGCAAAAGAAAATTTACTGAAAGACATAAAAGACTGAAAAGAAATCTTCCTGTTCTCTTTAAAAAAAAAAAAACAGCTTCGCTCTGTCGTGCGAGCAGCACTTTTAACTGCAGCTGAAGTCCTCATCAATCACAGGTGGGCAGAGTTAATAAAAGATTGCGTCCAGGGGAAAATTAAACAGGTTCTGAGCTCGGAGCCTCATAAGCCGGGAAGGTTTTCAAGAGGATGAAACAGACTCGCTGGCAGGTGTACCATCAAACAACAGCTTTTCATTTGGAGTTAAAGGGAATTTTAACAAGTCAGGCAGGTTTCATTTTTACATCCTTGTGCGAAAGTCAGAAGTGTGTTTTTCTGACAAATTTCAAATCTTTTATTTGGAAATTTTTCCCCACACACTCCTGCTGCTTCTGCACTTCTGCTTTCATCCCGCGGCTCCCGCTGATCTTCATCTCTTTTCCTTTCACGTTTGCTGTTGGCCAATGTTTCCCGTCGCCTTCATCTTCTGTCCCACCGCCCCTCCACCATTGGCCGGTGGGTTGGTAACTGGTGCACACTCGACCCAACCGACCATCCAGAGTCATTCAGAGACGTTCAAAAGCATTTGGGCTGAAGTGGGCGGAGTTTGTCCTCCTCCACCTCCTCCTCCTCGTCTGACTTGCCCTCTGTCCACACCTCATGCTGACTGCGTGAAGATGCTGGGAGGATGTGATGGACATAATAACTTCCTAGGCATCACATGGAGGTGAAAATAAAAAAATAAATATTTGTAAGAAATAAAAGGGCTGTGAAGGGAACATGAGTCCCGGATGATGCACTCTCCTCTCATGTTATCGTGTGAACATGAGAAGGAAATGGAGCAGGAGTGAGCGGATCGATGAAGGTCTGGGCTACATCTCGTACCTGCAGGTCATGTGACATACTTCCAGAACCGGCTCACAACCTGATTGTTTTTTTGTTTTGTTTTTTGTTGATTTTCTTTTGGTTTAATCCTACAACCGCCATCATTGACGCTGCAAAAAGGTCTGTCAACAGAGCGTCCAGCTCCTCAAACAGAGATGAATACCAGCTCCGCATCCTCCATCTCTCTACTCTTTGTCTCTCTCTCTCTCTCTCTCTCTCTCTCTCTCGCTAAATGTATTTTTCTTTCCTCTTTCCATGAAAGCTCCTGGCCGCTCGCCTGACAACCCGCGCCGCCGTAATGACACTCGATACTCGCTCTCGCGTCGACTCCGCGCCAGCACTCTCGCTGCTTTTGTTGCTGAGCCATTAGGCGGCACGATCGGGCGTGCTTTGAAAAAAAAAAAAAAGGCCTCGCAGCTGTCTCAGAAGGAATAAGAGCAAAATTGATTTTAATTCAACAATACAGACACATTGGTGATTTTTTTTTTACGGGCGGACCAAACAGAAGCTGCTCGTAGCAGCGAGGGCAGGGCTGCGAGTCCAGGATGGATTGTTCATGTTTAAAGACGTTAAAACAATAACACCAATGATAAAAACGCATCTGGGAAACGTCGATCATCATAGAAATGTCCTTCTGCGATATGTTCTGATCTGGAAATAAAGCAAAAGCTGCAGTGTTTCCACACGTTTCTCCTTTTTTTGCACACAATTTGTTTCCGGTATGTTCCGTTAGCGCTCAGCGTGATTGACTGCACGCACTCGTCCACTTATGCAGCCTTTTTAAACACTCGTATTTGGAGAGCCACCCTTCAGCACGATGTGTGGGAACACTCGCTGAAGCACAGCCTGATTTTTTTTCCTGCCGCCAAACGGCCTTTTCCCCCTCAATTTTGGATGATGTGTTGAAGCTTGAGCTAACCAATATGCGTAGTTTAGCCACTTTTTTGTTTGTTTGTTTGTTTGGTTTTTTTGCTTAATCTGCAAGTTCACTGTGGTCACTGGAACCAAGCAAATAACCGGTTTTTGCTCCAGCACACTTGACAAGACGATCATTTGAATTAAATGTAACATTCGTTTCATCTAACGAGTTTCTGTGCCTACGCCAACGACGAGCAACAGTTTTTACCAACTGCTGTTGGCCGCGGCTACATGCCGGCTATCTTTCGCACACATCGGACTAGGAGGTACTTTCACCTGAACCCTATCATCCAGGGCCGTGTTGGCTGAACCTCCCGCCCCCTTCGTTAACAAAATCATCAGAAGAATCATCTACTTTTTAAAGGAACCAGGCAGCTGACAGGAAGTAGGCGAAATCAAGACACCTGGACCTGAACACGGCGTCCCGCCCCCAAAATGTACGGCACCCAATGTGCTGCTTCAGCAGGATCTTCCATTCCGGAAGCAATTCTGGGCCAATTTTCACTTTATAAACGGTCCAACGGTGGTTCAGAACGTCTCCAGTGTTCAAAGATCTTCTCAAAGGACACTTAAATTCCCAACAAAATGGCACATTCATGCTTTTTAAAACAGAGAACATAAAACATCAAGTGACCAAAATTCTCGAGCACTTGTATTTTAATGACGCAACAACAAAAGCGAAGGCAGAGACAGCTGACACCCGGTGACATTTTTTCCCCCTTCCTGTTCCAAAACGCATGGTAAGAGGGAGATTAATCACTTTAATTGCTTTGTGTTCACTGTTCACTGGTGGGGATGTGCAGACAAAGTGTGTTCCTGGGAACATGGCCAGAGCAGACTCATTGATTTTTAAAGGCTGTCTGTCTGCTCTACAAAAAAAAAATGCCAAAAACAAACAAACAAAGAAACCTCATCAAGCGCCAATTTAAAATCTTCCCGTGCAGTTGCCTCAAACCAGGAAATAAACATCACGCAGGAATTACATTTCCCTGTTAGAGCCAGAATGAAAATGTGCAGATATTGACGTGCAAGGCGCCGACATCTAGAAGTGTTTTTTGTTGTTGTTGTTGATATAAAAAGAAACTCATAAAACAGCAGCAATGTCCATAAATGAAACCTGCATCTGCTTACGGTTGATTGGAACAATGCAGCGATAAAAAAAACAACAATTTATTTGGAATCGACGTTTATTTTTTTCATATATACTCCCCCTGGGGTCTGGCATCAGGCTGCTTTCACACCATTTTTGGATGGTGGGATGTTTTTTCTACGGGTGGACAATATCGCTATCGATTGGGAGTTTCCTGGTGGAATAAAGAGAATTGATTTTTTTTTGACAGGGAGGGGAGGTTAAAGGTTGATAGGAGTCAAACTAAACCATCTCAGAGACCAAGTGAAGCCCTGAAGGGACGGGGAGAAGAACAACACTGGCACCACACACACACACACACACACACACACACACACACACACACACACACACACACACACCTGTTGCATATTGCCTGCTTTTCTGGATCTCGGAGTCTGAAACTCACCTGTTGATCAGAAGTCATGAGAAGAGAATGGAGGACTCACCCTGGCCGCCTTGGACGAGTAGGGGTCGTCGAACAGAGCCCACATCTTGGGCTGCCAAACTTCACAGCAGCCCCTCGACCTGTTGGGACAGTCTTCGATGCCGAACCTCCTCGGCGCATCCCGGTCGTCGTCGGTGTCGTCCGGCTCGGGTGGCTCGAATATATCCAGGGCCTCCTCGGCGTCCCGGTGCTGCCGGTAGGTCATCCAGCAGCACGGCTCCACGTCCGTCTCGTCGATGCCCCAGAAGGCCAGCTCCTCCTCGAACAGGGGCCCGCACACGTCGGCCGGACAGTGCAGCTTGCCGGTGCGGTAGTAGTTGAGCACGTAGGCGAAGATGCCCGGGTGTCTGTCGAAGAAGAACTCGGTGGAGCTCCGGGGCGCCGCCGCCGCCGCTGCGTCCCCGGACTCCGAGCCGGAGACCTGCGCGTCCGGCTCGGCCAGCCAGGCGAGGCGGGTCCCCGGCAGGGTCCTCAGGGTGCTCTTGTAGGTCTCATGCCTGGTGCCGCCCACGTTGATGATAATCTTGTCCGAGTCTTCCCCTCTGGCCATCTCCTCCTTCAGACATGATTTGGACGGGGGTTTGTTGCCCGACTTGCGTCCTCGGTAAGACGACACGCACACCGAGCTGATCATCGGGAGGCAGGGAGACCTTCCTCCGGTACGAAACTGGCTGAGAGTGGGGAGATCACCGCGCAGCGCGCCCGCATCGCAGGGCCAGAGTCATATCTTGACCGCGGCGCGCGTCTGTCATGCGTCCGAGTAGCGGCGGCAGTCCAGAGAGACGCTCAATGCAACAACCACCTGTTAGAACGCGCGCTCCGCTCCGCTCCGGCCGCACGGTGCGCGCACAATTCGACTTCCTATGCTGCCTGGTATGTATATTGATTATATATATTTTTTATTATTATTACTTTATTTGCACGATGAGATTTAAAAGTGAAGAGACTAATTTTCCGGGTGTTGCACCTCCATAAATGCAAGAAGGAGAGGGGGGAAAAATCTGGCTAATTGCGCACGGAGGCACAGGTGCGCACGACGCCGTGAATCTAATTTGCACTATTTCTTACAAACCTTCTCATTGTAATTCTAACACTCCCTAAATCAACTTTTATCCTCTTCGGAACCCAGTAAAGGAAGGGGGAAAAAAGCGGTCGCGAGCCACTGGCCGATGCTCCTCAGGGTGGAAAGACTGAAAACGCTCCAGATGTGGGGCTTGTTTTCCAGGGGATCTTCTCCGCCGGGGGGGCCGACCTTCCCTCAGAGACGAATCCCGGTTGGACGGCGCCTTCAACAACACGCGCGTCAGCCTTAACCCTTGGGCTGCCGCGCGGGCACGGAGCTGGCGCGTCGCTGTGTGCCACTCCCTCCGATCACCGAGGAGACGCGTGCGCGCGTGTGTAGTAGAGGAGAGACCAGCAGCCCCGACGGACGGTTTGCTGTTTAAACTGACTAAATGGGTAGCAGGAAGGGAGGCAGGGAGCAGCGAGCACCTGTGCACTGGCGCGTGTTTTTTTTTTTCTTCTTCTTCTTTTTTTTTAGGATTTTAATGCGTGGGTGAATTCTTTGGAAATAAGGAAAATATTCAACAGCTGAGCACAGTCACATCCTGATTAGCTCTTGGTGACAACTAAATATGTTATCTTGGGGAAAGAAAAAAACCGACTTGGCTTCAGAGAGAGTGAGCCAACAGGTTGCTCTTCGAGCAGTAAGTTTGTTCATTGGCAGGGAGCTGAAACGGTGTATGAGCTCCCCCTAACGGACAGTGCAAGAACAACACGAAAGTGCATCGTTGAAAAATTGGTTAGACGCAAACAAGGAAGTTTTATTCCCCCCCACCCCATTTGATGATGATAATGATGATGATAAGGATGATGATGAATGATCAATATTGTTATTATTACCACCATCATCATCATCATTAGGAAGAAGAAGAAAAAGCAGTCGTAGTAAACAGTTTTCAAAGCTGATCTGTAATTTATTGAAAAAGTTTCGATTATATTAAATTTGTATAGTTAGCTGCATGAATAGTTAAAAACTGACTTTCAGAATACCAAATGTTCATCAAATGTACTTTTATTATGACATGTAAAACAGGTAATGAGATGCTTTCAGCATCCAATCAACAGCAACAGAGCCAGGCAGCGCATGTCTGAACTTAGTCCACCTCCTCGATAGTGGGGCCCTTGGAGCTTCCCCCCGACTGGGCGGCTCCGCCACCGGATGGCGCCGCACCCTGGTACAACTTGGTCACGACGGGATTGCACACCTTCTCCAGCTCCTTCTGCTGGTGCTCGTACTCATCCTTCTCGGCCAGCTGGTTGTTGTCCAGCCAGGAGATGGCCTGGTTGCACTTGTCCACCACCGTCCTCTTGTCGGCATCGCTGATCTTCCCCGCCAGCTTCTCGTCCTCCACGCAGCTCTTCATGTGGTACGCGTACGTCTCCAGCGAGTTTTTGGCCGCGATCTTCTCCCGCTGCGAGTCGTCCTCGGCCTTGTACTTCTCAGAGTCCTGCACCATGCGCTCGATCTCCTCCTTGCTTAGGCGGCCCTTGTCGTTGGTGATAGTGATTTTGTTCTCCTTGCCGGTGCTCTTGTCCACGGCCGACACGTTCAGGATGCCGTTGGCGTCGATGTCGAAGGTCACCTCGATCTGTGGCACGCCCCGGGGAGCTGGAGGGATCCCCACTAGCTCAAACTTGCCTAGCAGGTTGTTGTCTTTGGTCATGGCTCTCTCACCCTCGTACACCTGGATGAGCACGCCGGGCTGGTTGTCCGAGTACGTGGAGAAGATCTGGGTCTGCTTGGTGGGGATGGTGGTGTTCCGTTTGATCAGGGACGTCATGACTCCGCCCGCCGTCTCTATACCCAGGGACAGCGGCGCCACGTCCAGCAGCAGCAGGTCCTGCACATTCTCGGAGGTGTCGCCCATGAGGATGGCCGCCTGCACCGCTGCGCCGTAGGCCACAGCTTCATCAGGGTTGATGCTCTTGTTCAGCTCCCTGCCGTTGAAGAAGTCCTGCAGGAGCTTCTGGATTTTCGGGATCCTGGTGGAGCCACCGACCAGGACGATCTCGTGGATCTTGGACTTGTCCATCTTGGCGTCCTGCAGCGCTTTCTCCACCGGTTCAAGCGTTCCCCTGAAGAGCTCCGAGTTGAGCTCCTCAAAGCGGGCCCGCGTGATGGAGGTGTAGAAGTCGATGCCCTCGAACAACGAGTCAATCTCAATGCTGGCCTGCGTGCTGGAGGACAGCGTCCTCTTGGCTCGCTCGCAGGCCGTGCGCAGCCTCCTCACCGCCCTCTTGTTCTGGCTGATGTCCTTCTTGTGCTTCCTCTTGAACTCCTCCACAAAGTGCCTGACCATCCTGTTGTCAAAGTCCTCGCCGCCCAGGTGCGTGTCGCCCGCCGTGGCCTTCACCTCAAAGATACCGTCGTCGATGGTCAGGATGGACACGTCGAATGTGCCGCCACCCAGGTCGAAGATGAGCACGTTGCGCTCTCCTCTCTTGCCTTTGTCCAGGCCGTAGGCGATGGCAGCGGCCGTGGGCTCGTTGATGATCCGCAGGACGTTCAGTCCAGCGATCACCCCGGCGTCCTTGGTGGCTTGCCTCTGGGAGTCATTGAAATACGCTGGAACTGTGACGACGGCATTGGACACCGTTTGCCCCAGGAAGGCCTCTGCAATCTCTTTCATTTTAACCAGAACCATGGAGGAGACCTCCTCTGGGTAGAAGGCCTTGGTCTCTCCCTTGTGCTCCACCTGGACTTTGGGCCTTCCGCTGTCACTAACCACTTTGAAGGGCCACAGTTTCATGTCAGACTGGACCACAGGGTCGTCGAACTTTCTCCCGATGAGCCGCTTGGCGTCAAAAACGGTGTTGGTGGGGTTCATGGCCACTTGGTTCTTGGCGGCGTCTCCGATGAGCCGCTCAGAGTCTGTGAAGGCCACGTAGCTGGGAGTGGTCCTATTTCCCTGGTCGTTGGCGATGATCTCCACCTTGCCGTGCTGGAAGACTCCCACACAGGAGTAGGTGGTGCCCAGGTCGATGCCGATGGATATTCCCTTGGCTGACGACATGTTGCTTGGTGTTTCAAGGGGTCCTTGTGAAACGGGGAAAACAATCCAGTTTATCAAAGAAATACTATCTGAATTGAAATAACTTATGTCCTCTTTAGAATTAAAACACTTCTGAGCTAATGCCAGATTGATTTAGCAGTTTCGTTTCGAGAGAAAAAATGAAGTGACATACATGTCATTAAAAATGTTTCTAACTATACAGGTTGCTCACCGACTGAAGAAAGCAGGCAGCCCCATCAGTAATCACAACAATTGAATCTAAAGATTAGCAAAGTAAGGAGTCAGCACTTACCGTCAGGGAAGATGGGAAAAAACAATGTTGAGGGGTCTCCTCTTGAGCTTCTTCAGCGTCTGACTCTCCTGACTGCAGCTTTTCTTGAGCTAATGTCCCGACTGTCTGCGGCCGCCTGCTTTTATAAAGCTGAAAGTGCCTTTCCAGAAGTCTCCGTGCCGACGCCCCCCTCAAACTCTCTCCCAACCCTCCGCTGAGCTCAGTGAGTCAGCTGTTAATATTAGCAGCTGCTGCACCGCTGCCAGAGAGTTGGTGAATATTCCAGAGTGGGACAGCTCGCCAGCGGGGCTGGCGGTGAGAGAACACAATGCTGGGAATGTCGAATGAGGGAGGAGGGGGAACACTGAGTTCTCAGTCTGACCTGTGAGGCCACTGTCTTTTTGTGTTTCTTTAAAGAAAGAAAGAAAATCACACTTTTGTCATCTCGGTTAACTCTTAAAGGTAGTTTATTAGAGATATTCTGCTTTTAGACATACAGACAGACATATATATAATATATATTCGTTTTGCATTCGAGAGAAAGATTAGCGTCAGATCAAATTAAGACAATCATGTGGCAAAAAACATGAAACCTAACATTTGTCTAAACGTATGTACATCGTACATTAAGCCTACAATTTACACCAGAAGCAGAAGGAAGGAAGGAAGACGTGAAAAAAGTGCCAGTAAAATGAGGAATGCTCTTCGTTTTAAGGTCAAAAGCTGATATTTATGCGTCGTTGACATTTTTTTCAAAGGCACGGCCTCCTTGGACATCCTATCCAGTCAAAACACTTACACTTTCCGAGAAGCTGCTCTTGGGTCGGGAAGGATCTCTGCTGGAATGTGAGCGAGCAAAAAGAAAGTTGGAATGAAAAGAGGCTGAAACGTTGAATTATTAACGCTGACGGTTCATCTTCATCGTGACGTTTCAATCTGTTGCAAGTCAGTGAATCCGCCCGCTGGTTTGCCGGAGAATTGAGAAGCCAACACCACACAAGAGCGAGGCCTCAGAAAAGGGCAGTCGGCCTCGGCCGCGCTACAATAAACTGCTAAAATAAACAACAGTGTGTCACGCTGTTTCTATAATATGTGATGTATCTCAGCGGCCGCTCGGGGTGGCTGCATGTCGTAGCCTTGTAGGGCGCGCTAGGAGTGCGCGCAGGCACGACGAGTGTGAGATTTTTCAACCCTCGCAGGATAAACTTTTCGTTCAATTGCTGCGCGTTGTGCTTGAGAATTTGTTTTCAGCGCAAATTCCGATTTATGGAATGTTATAATAAAAATCGGGGAAAAAGAGTAATGGATCGCTTCAATTCTCGCGGCCATCCTTTGGCACTGTCCGCAGGGTAAACAAACAAACAAACAAACAAACAAACAAACAAAAAAAACATCAACAGCTTATGATCTACAGACAGAAAGAAATAAAGCAACCACGAAGACATAAACAGCATGCAAGCACGTTTTTTCTTTTCTTAAATATGCGACTGGACATGTAAAATATTAGTCGGTTATACGATGCCATGTTTCCTACTACTCTGACTCTTATTTCCTAGACGTAACATCATCTTTTGTTTAGTGCTAATAATAAGTTACATTCAGCATAAGTAAAATAATTCCTTTGCTTTGTTGTAGCAATTTAGAAAATAAAATAGATATATGTCTCTGTTTATCCCCGGGGGCCGACTGTCGAAGGTCTCGTCGACGGTCTCATCAATACCTGCAGACAAAGTGATGCATCGATGAGTTATGACAGATGCAGTTATGACAAGAGAGAATAAAACTGATAAATTAGGAAGCAACACTGTCTGGCACCGGGATGTCATAGTAAACAGGCAATGCTCAGCCAAAGACACACACACACACACACACACACACAGAGTAATGCTGACACTCACCTGTAATAATTGGGCTTGAAGGGGCCGTTCTTGTTCAGGCCCATGTACTTGGCTTGCTCGTCCGAAAGCTCCGTCAGGTGGGCGTCGAAGTTCGGGAGGTGCAGACTGGCCACATACTCGTCTGCAGGAAAACATACACGTCACACAAGTCCTGGGGCCCGTCACCAGGTGGCAGCGCTGAGCAACTCCAGGACAGCAGCCACCTGCACAAGCAGTACAGTCTCACTTTGGGGTCGATGCAAATTTGTTTCGGCTGTTGCTTACCCATCTTCTTGGGCAGCAGGTACACATCCTGCTTGTATCGACCCTCCGGAGCGTTGAACAACTCGATCAGGGCCAGGGCCTGCAGACAACCACGGTTGGTTTGGAAAGAACAACCCCAGCAAGAAAAACACCCACGAACATACAAACCTGAGTTGTAGCAGTGATGGACAGCACAAATGTAGGCACCGTGGAGCAGCTCAGGTTAAGGAGGCGTCCCTGAGAGATGAAAAAAGATGCGATGGGGCTGCAGTCAAACACAATAAAGAGGAAGAGCAGGACAGCAGGCAGCTCCCTGGAGGCAGACACGCAGGTGACTCAGACAACTGCAGGCTGATACGCTCCGAAAAACTACTTTAGGTTATGGTGACTCATCATTTGTCAGGATTTTTCGTCCCAGGCTACAAGATTAAGGCACGTTAGGGGGCGACTCACGGCTCCGATCTCCAGCTAAATAGCAAAAGCAATGTTTGCTAACGATAACAACATGTTCCTCCGTCCTGCCAGCGAAGGTCGTCCCTTTGCTTTTATTGCTTGTTCCAAAAAAAGAAAGGAAGCAACGGTTGTAATACCAGGTGTTTTAACAGGAGGCTGCAAACAGAGAGCTAAAATTATCTGACTTCGGTAGAATTAGCGAGTTCATTGACGTATTAAGTTTGTTAGATTGGTCAATGGCGGCTCCTTTAAAGTGCTAAGAGCAGCACAGCAGTTCTTCTTCAGACTGCCATTCTGACAGATTTCAGTCTTAAACGTCCCGTTACCTCAGCCAGCAGAACGACCCTCTTGCCGTCAGGCCAGATGATGTGGTCCACCTGAGAGCGAACCCTCTCCCAGGTCAGCTCGGGGCTGCGGAGGCTCGCCTGAGGGCGAGGAGGAAGAGACAAGACACCGGATGTCCCGAGGTGTCGCAGCAACACAACAAGGTTACACAGCCAGGATGAAACACACACACACACACATGCAGAAAGGTAATAACTCAAGAGGACGTGAGCAGAGAACATTCAAGGTTCAACTGCCAGAGAGAGAAATATAAATTCAAGCGGTAGAAAGATTGTTTAGAATCCCAGATTAAAAATGTATTGAAATGTAGTGGTGAAAATAAAATAGTGTTATGTAATATCATGATCAATAATGAAAATGGAAAATCTAAATCGCACTCATACATACATACATACATACATACATGTTTGCATTTCAGCGACATCAATCACTCATGCAGAGTTCAAACATTACCACGTCGATCTCGGTGTTGGAGTGGCCCATGTTGCAGACGATGCAGCCGTTCTTCATTCGGTCGAGCTGCTCTCTGGTGACCACGTTCTTATTGCCTGAGGGGAGGGTGAAAAAAATCCATTTGTACACACACACACACACACACACACATAGGCAACATCTGCTGCAGTCATCGCACTTTGACCCTTAAAGTAAGTGAAACAACAATATATCATATAAATCGACCGACTGCATGTAAGATGGGCAGATTTACGGATTCAAAAAGGAGGCCAACGAGGAAGTGACAAAAACATGCATTCTGTCATTTGGCCAGCAGGGACTGACAAAAATGGTTGCAAAAGGGACTGACAATGACTGGCCGTCAGTATGGAAAAGAGCACTAAGTTACACCGACGCAAAGCCAGTGGATTTTTTCTGTTGGTCTAAATGCCTAGTAAGTAAAAAAAAAAAGGCGTCAATGTCCATTTTGTACATAAAACACCAGGTGACATCACAATGACTCCGCCCATGTTTACATACAGTCTGTAGGTAAAACAGGGGCAGCGGAAGCGCTGCTGGTGGCAGCAGGGACGACACAGTACCGGTGCATGTTATCACCACGTCCATCTGGCGGATGACCTCACTCAGCTTGACCACTCGGAAGCCGTCCATGCTGCATGAAATCAAACACACACACACACACACACACACACACACAGGGGCGTTAGTGCCAAAATGCTTACGACAAACTCCCGATGATAAAAAAAAAAAAGACAAAAAACAGAAAGGAAAATCTGTTCGCTGGTGGCTCGGCGCTAAACACTGGCGGCCGGTGACTCACCAGGCCTGCAGGGCGCAGATGGGGTCAATTTCTGTGATGCACACGATGGCGCCGAGAGCCTTCAGAGCGGTGCAGCAGCCTTTCCCCACCTACACACGTGCACGCACACACACACGCAGGCAGGACGGAGCAGAGCGTCGTGCTTGTAAACACAGTTACACAATACGTGCACAATGGTTTGCTGCACCTGTTCTGTTTTTTTTTTCCCTATTAAAAATGAATAAATGATGACTAACCTCTCCGTAACCACACACAACAACCTGTTTGCCTCCAAACATGATGTCGGTGGTCCTCTTCAAACTGCAAGAGGCGCACGCACACACACTTTAACCCATCTGCGTACACACGCACACAGCAGCCGCTGATTTGTGTGTGGGCTGATTTGTCTCCTCACCCGTCCAGGATGGACTCACGGCAGCAGTAGAGGTTGTCAAACTTCTGCTTGGTGACCGAGTCGTTGACGTTCATGGCCGGCACACACAGCTTGCCGGCCTTGGAGAGTTGGTACAGTCTGGGGAGGACGCACAAGGCAGGCATGTTCAGGCAGGGACACTCACAAACACACAAACACACGCGCGCGAACGCAGAATTGCGACGTGACACTTTCCGGGGAGTAATTGATTCCGCCGGGAGCTGCGCATGCACGGCTGCACACGCACGGCTGCACTGCGGCTCTGCGCTGTCGCTCAAACGGGATCGCTGGCGAATCGGGTCGATGGAACTTTTCAGTCCCGGTGTCAGTGATTAAAGATAAAGTGCTTTGCACGGTATGAGTGGCTTTTCGGCTCACAACAGGCCAGCAATGCTGAGAGGTTGAACATCAAATGCATAAATTAGATGTGCTCTGGTATTTAGAACAATGACAATCGAATATTGTCCCCAAAAAAGTTTTTGAACATGATCCGATTGTTTTGAAGTTTTATAAAAGTAAAACAAACAAAAAAAAGACACATTTCCTGAGATTGACAGTTGAATATGACATAAATGCCTCAGTATATAAAGACCTGGCATTTCTTCACCTGCCAGGTGAGCGACAACAACACACCCAGCCAGGTGTCCAGCAGCTGTTTTTTCTCCCTTCCAAACGAGTAGAGGGTCCAACAAAGCGTCAGTATTAACAGGAGGCTGTAAACAGAGGGCTAACCACGCTGCCTTCTGGAGATAACCATTAAAAACACTGTGGCCGGCAACAAAGAGCAGCAGCGGCAGAAGAAAACCAACTTGGCGTGTCTTTCTTTTCTTTCACCTCTAGCCGCTCGCTACCTGTGCACTCCGGTGACGCTCTCCTCCACGATGCCTCGCACCTTCTTGAAAACGCTCGGGTACTTCTTGTACACCCAGTGTGTCAGGTCGCCGCCATCGTCCAGAATCTGAGGGAGTACGCACACACATGCACAGGTCAGAGAGGTGAGGGCCCTGCTAGGTGAAAGGTCGTCAGCTGCGCGGTGAGGCAGGTGGGCTTGGATACCATGTTGGCCTGCCAGCCCTCCGTGTTGACACAGCGGTCGATGCACCACCAGAAGTCGTCCTCCGACTCACCCTTCCACGCAAACACGGGCACGCCTGCCGGAGAGGAAAACACACGGCGCGCTTAATGGAGGGCGGACGGCACTGTGTGAGCAGGACGCTTCATTAGAGCCGCCGCTTTTAAGCTGCATCAGCTGCCTCGGCCAAGCAGATGGTGGAAACAGGACGTTTTAGACTAAATAAGAAAATATATAAAGACAGTTTTGGTTGACTTTTGATCATTAGACTGAGACTAAGCTAACCATATTAGTTATATTAAAAATGAAAAAAAATCAGTAATAACAAATTTAAGTAATGTTACTTGCTTAAACTAAATAGTGATCTGATTTATGTGCCCGTCTAAAATGTTGACTTCCGTACAACATACAACTGTACCAAATACTTACCAATACCAAAACTACAATTCACTACAAACTCACGTTTTAAAAATAAGCACAACAGCCCCCAAAAAAACGTTCGTTTGTTCTAGCTTGCTAGCTCGCTAAGGCATTCCAAGCGACAACAGCACGTTTTAAATGGGCATTAATGCAGTGCTAATGTAATAACCATTAGGTCACAGGTGTATATCAACAAACATAACGAGCTGTAGCTGAGGAACGAAGTTTCAATGCTCTGTAAATGTCACATATATTGTACGATTGACAATAAAGCTACCTTAAACCTTGAACCTGACAGACATCAATACACTACTAGCCATTTTATGGCTTAAATTAAGCAGGACAATTACCATTGTAGGTTGTAAATTCCAACTTATAAATTTAAAATGTAAAAAATATAAACATTTTTATTGGTGAGAAAACTGTTGACTCTGAACCGAGCCCTGTAGCATTGAGGGGCGTCTGACCTGTTTCAGCCAGAGCGGCGGCCACTTCATTCTGAGTGGAGTAGATGTTACAGGCAGTCCAGCGGCACTGAGCTCCGAGGGCCACCAGAGTCTCGATCAGCACCTGAGTCGGCGACAGTGAATCACGACAGGTGAGGTGAAAAAAAGAAGGACAGGAAGAAGAAAAAGCAGACAGAAGGGAGGGCGTACGGCCGTCTGGGCGGTGATGTGGGTGCAGCCCACGATCTTGGCCCCGGCCAGCGGCTTCTCCCCCTGGGCTCTCTTCCTCAGGGAGATCAGGGCAGACATGTCTGTGGAGGAGACGGGGAGCCAGAGTCAGACCGAGCTGAGAGGACAGGCGGTCTAGTGCAGCGTTCTCAACTGCAGGAGTCTCACGACTCACATTTTTATTCCCTCTAATGAAGTCACGACTCAAAACAAAAACGCTAGCCCACTTTCTATCATCATCATTATTGAATTGAGTGTCCTGCAAAATAAACGCCCAACATTTTCTCTAAAAATATAAACATTATAAAATCGCATTTTGTTTAAAAAATGGAAACTGCCCACGAAGCAGCGACCCAAACAAAACAGCTCCGTGACCCACTTTTGGGACGCGACCCGCCGATTGAAAAACGCTGGTCTTAGTGGACAGGAGGCCTTTCTATCGGGCACAGTGAACGGCTTTCAACTGGAAGATAATTGGAAAAGTCAGAGATGGGGACGTGTGGAGCACTCGCTCGCTGGGAGCCGATCATCTGTGAGCGGAAAAACACCCGAGCTGCAAGCAAAACACACAAAAAAGACCTTTGAAACAGAGAGAATAGAGCTGAGAGAAAGAAGCCCGATCGAGTTTCCAGAGTTTGCAGCGGCACAGCCTCAGCCTGTGGTCACAAACTATCCAATCCAGCGCTTGCGTGTGCGATACGCCTTCATACAGGAAGCGCAAAATAATAAAAAAAAGATTTGTTGTTCAAGAAAAGCAAAACAAAGCGCAACAGAAGAACTTGGCAGGGCCCAGTCTCCTTCAATCTACTTCCTGGTACCTTGCTCCGCGATTTCGATCTCCCGCCGGCCGAACTCGGCCTGCTTGATGTTCTTGACGCAGAAGTCGCTGCTGCCGTGAGTGTTGACCTGGGCTTTGTCCCGCGGGGAGGTCTCATCGTCGGAGCTGTCGGTGTAGGAGGCGGCTTTGAAACGGAGGAGGAAGACAAGAGACGATTGTTGTTGCATGGAGGGGGAAAAAAAACAAACAAAATGCAGCCAATTATGAAATGTTCACTTTAACTTTGAATAGGAGGCAAATTTAGGGAGCATTTGGTTGAACATGGAAGATTACAAAGAGACATTTTTTACGTAATGTTGGCAAATCAGTTTTCCCAGGCCTGTGTGACTTATGACTGGTGTATTGGGGGCTAAAAATAATACATACATACAATGTTTGACATCACAAATTAGCACAGGAAAGGCAAAAATAAGCCTCGGCCTCAGCCAACTCCTTTTTTGGT
The DNA here is from genome assembly GCA_009823395.1 of Thamnaconus septentrionalis. NCBI lineage: Eukaryota > Metazoa > Chordata > Actinopteri > Tetraodontiformes > Monacanthidae > Thamnaconus > Thamnaconus septentrionalis. The sequence continues at coordinate 8,352,935 of CM020512.1, forward strand.
TTACAGATAGGATTATTTTTGTTGTGAGATTACATATCCTGTAAATTTGTTTGTACGTTTTTTTCATTTCTTTATTGTCTGGTGATTGCACACGATTTCAATGTACTTTGTAATGGAAACAATAAACCATTCATTCATTCATTCATTCATTCTCAGTCTAAACGGATAGTGTATGTATTAAACTGTAAATGCAAAGTGGGAAATTTGTATTTCTTAAATAACATTTTCTACATCATGCAGTCAGTCAAGCACCAGCAGCAGCCGCAGCAGGTCGGGGGTGCGAGCTACCTGAGCTGTAGCTGTCAGTGGAGGACTGGGAGATGGAGCGAGACAGGGAGCGACGGCCGGCCTTGGTCGGGTACTTGCTGAACTCCTGTTTGTCCTCCGCGTTGGCGAACTGGATCTAAACCAGGGGGAACCAGAACACAAGCGCAAACAAAAAAGCTTAAAGGGGGCGAAGACACAGTCCG